>JANRMT010062829.1:2392418-2433486 GCA_026402145.1 Polypterus bichir lapradei | reverse complement strand
TATATATATATGTATATATATACCCCGATCTACATACTCGAATAATGGATACTTTATTCGCCATCAATGATTGTTTTGGTAAAGCCATACTCAGTGTATTCATTAGATGAACGGTAAAAAAGTAAGAGCGAGGGGAGGGTCACTTATTGAGGCATGCAGGCAAAACCACATTAGCACGCGGGCTCGATGTACGAAAAAATATATCTTTTCAAGTTCTATTTAGTCCATATGTGTCAAACTCAAGGGCCACGGGCCACATCCGGCCCGGCGTGTAATTATATCCGGCCCGCGAGATCATTTTATATACTGTATTATTGTTATTAATGGCCCGGGTATATGAAGCGCTGGTAACACAATAAACTACAGATCCCATAATGCAGCGCTTCAGAAGCCTTACCGAACACTTACCGCGTTAATCAAGTCTAGCTTGCAAGTTATTGCGAAGCTAGCCCACACGATGCTTAAGAGAAAACTTGATTCTGAAAATAGAGCCTTTAAAAACCGATGGGAGGCTGAGTATATGTTTACTGACATTGCCGTTAAACCCGTCTGTCTCATTTGTGGAGCTAATGTGGCTGTAATTACAGAATTTAATCTAAGACGGCACAATGAGACAAAACATCAGGGTAACCTGAAAGACCTGAATGCTATGCAGAAGATACAGAAAGCAGAAGAATTAAATAAGAATCTGACACTTCAGCGGACGTTTTTACCCATGCACAATCACAAAGTGATTTCAAGTGAAGCTGCTTTTATGGGAGACACAAATGCACCAGTGCAACTTGCCCCACTTTCCCTATTGCCAAGTAATGTTGAACCAAGTCGTCACTACGGTGTTCCCAAATACGCACTTTGCTGATAAACTGAGCGCACGGCGCGTTGGTGACTTTGAAGAACAAAAAAAGTCCGTCTACATGCGGCTCGAACCTTGTGCATGTTTGGTAGCACATATCTGTGTGAGAAGCTCTTCTCAGTGATAAAGACTAACAAAACAGCACACAGGAGTCGTCTCACTAATGAGCACCTGCAGTCCATCCTGAGAATCTCCACAACACAGAACCTCACACCAAACATAAACGAACTTGTTGCCAAAAAAAGATGCCAGGCGTCCAGCTCTAAAATGACATATGAGCAAAGACAACTGAATGATTTGATTTGTTATTGCTGAAAGGAACACATTTTATTTATATTTCCAGGTTTTGTTATGCAGCATGTTCATATTTGAATTTGTATAATTTTGACAGGATATATTTTTATGGAGAGCAAAATCTTTTGGGATATTTAAAATCTAAGTTTATTTTTTATATAAAATTACATAAGAGTAAAGAAATTTGAATGTTTGTTCTTTTAACGTTTACTTTATTTCTAACTTGTATAATTTAGACAGGATATATTTTTATGGAGAGCAAAATATTATAAGTTGTTTAAGGTTTGAGTTGATTTATTCAGGAATAATATTCCTGTCTGTTTTTACCATTCCTACCAAAGATATTTCTGTCGACTAAATAAAAATTCCTTCTATTTAAAATTTAAATAGAACTTGAACAAATACGATAGTTCATAATATCCACGCAGACTTGCACGTAAGAGCGGGAGTTATCCGTTTTAACAAGCAGCGTCTTGCACTGATACGAAATAGCTGTGTGTGTATATATGTAGATATGTATGTATATGTATATATATGTTTATATATGTGTGTGTGTATGTGTATATATATATATATGTATTTGTGTGTATGTATGTGTGTGTATGTGTGTATGTATATGTATGTGTATATATGTAGATATATATATATGTATGTATATATGTGTGTGTGTATATATATATATATGTGTATATGTATAGATATGTATATATATATATGTTTATGTGTGTGTGTGTAAATATATATATATATATATTTATATATATACAGTAATCCCTCCTCGATCGCGGGGGTTGCGTTCCAGACCCCCCCGCGATAGGTGAAAATCCGTGAAGTAGAAACCATATGTTTGTATGGTTATTTTTATATATTTTAAGCCCTTATAAACTCTCCCGCACTGTTTATAAATATTCCCCGCAGAGTTATACAGCATAATCCCTTTGTATTCTCTTAGATATTAGGTAAGATTCATTGAAATTATGTATATAAACACACTGTTTATATACAGTAAAACCTAAATATTATTTTAAAGATATTGAGTGTCTCCGATATCACATATGTTACAGCCATTACGATAGACAGGTCACCAGCAATAAATACGTACAATGCAAGAAAAATAGTATACAGTAAATGTGTGTACAGTGACACTAAACGTACATACATGTACTAAGCACTGTAAGAAGAAAATTAATTATGGTTACTCACCAACAATGACACGATGACTTGTCCGATAACAATGAGTTTAATTTTACTGCACAATAAAGGAGAGCGTTACAGCCCTTGTAAAGGAGCCACTTCAGGCGATTGTGTAGCACTGCCGTTGTTCTTCTTCTGGCAGTCTTCAATCCAAATCCCTAAAGCAGATTCCATCCAGACTACTGCCTTATTACATCCACTTACAACTCGTTTTGCACCCTGGTTAAAAGGACACTGCGGCCGTAGACCTTATATTCCTTTCCTACTTTTTAAATAAAAAGAATCGTAGCCTTCAACAAATCCAAAACGTTTACCTTTTCGGCAGTCGTTAACATCTTCTCGCGCTTGGGCACAGCCCCTGAAGCAGTAGCAGGAGCAGATCGTTTTGGAGCCATAATGAAGGGCTTGACTATGCACAAAGATAAACACAAAAGAGCACAACTCTTTACACAGCGAAACACGTTGATGCTCAACGAGCGAGACGAGACTTCCTGGTTAACACTGCATTCAGCACGCAGGAGCTCAACTGCGTGCTCTGATTGGTTAGCTTCTCAGTCAGGAGAACTTAACTGCGTGCTCTGATTGGTTAGCTTCTCAGCCATCCGCCAATAGCGTCCCTTGTATGAAATCAACTGGGCAAACCAACTGAGGAAGCATATACAGGAAGTAAAAAGACACATTGTCCGCAGAACCCGCGAAGCAGCGAAAAATCCGCGTTATATATTTAGTTATGCTTTCATATAAAATCCGCGATAGAGTGAAGCCGCGAAAGTCGAAGCGCGATATAGCGAGGGATTACTGTATATATATATATATATGACAGCAACACTCATCACTCACAACAGTGACAAAACAATTACATTGACAATCATGTTACGTTATTTTCAAAATGTTTCCTTTTCTTTTTCATTGCTTCTTTAACACACTACTTCTCCGCTGCGAAGCACGGGTATTTTGCTAGTTGTTGTATACATGGAACACACATGAAATGCAATGTTTCAAATAACAATATATTATTCACCCTATACAACTCTAGGCACCTCACACCCAGATGAAGAGCCTTGAGCTGGGAGAACCTTTTCCCCGAGTTGAGCTCTGGTGGGGTGGGGGGCGATGGTGGGGGGGGGGGTGGGGTTGATATGGTTGGGATAAGGGATAGCAGGCTGCTTGTGCTGATCAACTCATTTACAAAACAAAAGACACTAATGGAGAGGTGCGAAGGAATTTAAGGTGGCCCAGGAGTAAGAGTTTTTTTCGTAAGCTTCAAGTATTCTAGTATTAAGTCTTTCAGTGGAAAGCCAACCAGCCGCTCCACAGATTGGCAGAAACAATAACTGCACAGTGTGTCTGTTTTTTTTTTTTTGTTACTTATTCAGTTCCTTCACTGACATCTTAAAAGAAAGACTGAGGTAAAGAGAGAGATGGAAGTTCAGGAATATTATTTTTGTTTTTCTTTTTAAAACAGACAAGTTGACAAACCTCCCTACCTCATACACAGAGTTTAAGATCTGTTTAACAAGGCCCACAGCGGAAACAGGTTGCTGTTATGCTCTTATTATTTGGTACTTTGTGTTCACCTTGTGCTCATCTCTCATTGTGGCTATCTTGTTTAATATTGGCAAACTTTTTGTAAATGTTTGGCCTCCAGAGTGATCTTTTAGGACAAACATGAAGGCCTCCTGGTAGCAAAGTCACATAAAGCTCGGTGGATACCCAAAAATCCTAAAGAAGTCTAAACACTATGAATTTGTTAAAAAAAAAAACTGGTTTGTACCATTTCACAGGATCAAGGAACATTGATATTTCAAAAGAAAGATGAAAATCAAGAAAGAGTTAGAAATATCGTCCTTCAAGATGAGAAGATTGCCATGGTAATGTAGCTTTTAAAATTTTTGAATGAGCATACATTATCTATACTGCATATTATTAGAAGTCTTTAAATCCTATTAATTTAGATGAATCCATGTGTAATAAGCACAAAATGTGAAACTAACAAAATAAAGCTGACAAGAAAACTGAAGTGTTAATAGGACAGCATTACAGACTAACTATGAAAAACCAGGAATTTGTGTTTACTTTATTTCTTATTAAGTGAATACTCCATCCAAACTCATCATTTTTTATGTTACTTACTCCATGTAGTTTGTATTGACAGCCAAGAACACCCTGTATAATTAAAGATTGCAAAAAAGAAAAAAAAAAAAAAAAAACCTGTACAACACAAAAAGTCTTGTCTGACATGAGTATCATGAAGTGGACTGGCCAAGAAGTTAGTTGTTATAGATTATGTGGCATCTGGGCAGGAAGGGGCAGGTCCATGAAGATGGAAACCAGAAGTGATATTAGAGAAGGAGAGCTGTCAATCTTCCTGTCTGCAGGAGGAGGAAAGGAGAGGATATTATCTGCTTCGGCACAGAATAGCCATTACCAAAGCCCTTAAACTGTCTCCTATGCACACCAGATAAAATTTACACAGCACTTTAAAAGTCTTATACAGCTTATTGGGAACATAAACTGGCAGCAGCAGACCGTTCTATTAGCCATCATCACTGCCAGACCTATGTGCATTACTCACTTTTTTTGTTGTTGTTGATGCTCTGTGAACAGTAACCTTTTAATCAAAACACACCATCATAGGTGGAGACTGAAAGCCTGCCATTGTTTGTTATTGCTGTTGTTTAATAAATGATTACAGGTACTCTGCTAATGCTACTGTGCACAAACTTTGTTTGATGAGCAAAATTATTGAAAATTTTGCATACAATTACATTCAGACCATGTGTATAATGTGTATATGAAACATAAATAAATTTTGTATTTAGACTTGGGTCCCATCCCCAAGATATCTCATTATGTATATTCAAATGTTCCCAAATCAGAAAATATCTGAAATTTATGGTCACAGGTATTTTGGATTAGGGATACTCAGCTTGTACAAGAAATTGCCATTGTCCTGATGTTACAAAATTAACCCTATATTTTGGATGCAAAATAACTATCAAATATTAAGTTTTATGATTCAACCTGTAGTATATTGCATTTTATTGTTCCTTGTTTTGACTTAAATTAATATGAAATTATCTCTCTATAGGCAAAAATATGTCAGTCTTGTTACACATAATAAGAAAACCCTTGACTCAATTCATCTTAAATATTTAATTATGTTAATGTATTTCAAGTATATCAGCAACCTAATAATAAGACTTGCAGTAGTTACACTACATAACACACACATCACTACATTGTCTGACTTTAGCTTTGTGTGAGTCCTTGTAACAAAAGCCCTTATGTTTGTAGCAGGGCTGTCAACAAGTAACTGAGATTAGAAAGTTTTACTTTATACAGTATACAGTATATATATATATATATATATATATATATATATATATATATATATAATTCACTAAGGCAAGACACCCATGGAAAGCACGCCAGAAGGGGTGTGGATTCACTAAGCCGCCGACAAGTAAGACACCTATGGCGCACGCAGGAAGGAGCCACCGCCACCAACTCCAAGACCATTGGATACGACGACAACTCGCAGAGCCACGCCCACCAACTTGGACGCGACGACACAGAAAAAACGGCGTCATTTATATTCGTCTGTCGTAGAGGCCACATGCCCCTCTGAGCCACGTTGACTGTTCATAGAGGCATGTTTCTCGCGGAGGTGAATCGCCATATGCAGCGTGTAAAACGGTTTGCGAGGGGCATCCCATGGGATCCTTAAAACGATCCTTTACAACTGAGGTTAAAACACAATGAAGTAAGCAGTCTTTAAAAACTGAGTTTTCGGGTTACGACGCACGACCGCGTGCACCATAGCAAACTGTTTTACACGCTACATACAGCAATTCGCATCCGCGACAAACATGCGTCGTCTTAGATGCTCCTGCAGGAACATGGAAGACGTTTCCCTGCCCACCAACACTCCTTTTTCACCGGCCCGCGTCTACCCTCGCTCTCTAGGTATTCACACTGCCTGCCCATGTGCCTGGATGCAAAAACTCACCGACCACCCAGTTAGTCCCTTTCGTCTGAGCCACGTTGACTTTTCATTATTCTTTTTGGTTTCGACACCCGACCGCGTCCACCATGAAAAACCATGCGGAAGGAACAACGAAGCCCCACCTCGCTACTACCGTGGTCGGGTGTCTTGGTGAATTATATATAGAAAAGCAGCCACAACCGCACAGAGCAATGAAAAGTCTACGTGAGTCACAGGTGCATCTGGACTGTGCAAAGACGACAATGACTCAAGTGCCGATTTGGAGGTGGTCACATGAGCAGACAGTGCATACTGAACGAGAAATTCAGTCACGGACGATTGTGTGTTGGTTCATTCCGTGCATTGTTACAATGTTGTTTTTCTTGCTGATTTATTACATTACCGATTTTTCAAATTTTCTCCCTGTGCTTAAAAATCATTAAAAAACCGGCCTGATTATGCAGCGTATGGTACGCCGCGGGTTGGCTAGTAGTATATACTAGTATAGTATATAGTTTATACAGTATAGTTTGAATATACAGTACAGGCCAAAAGTTTGGACACACCTCCTCATTCAATGTGTTTTCTTTATTTTCATGACTGAAGGCATCAAAACTATGAATGAACACATGTGGAGTTATGTACTTAACAAAATAAGGTGAAATAACTGAAAACATGTTTTATATTCTAGTTTCTTCAAAATAGCCACCCTTTGCTAGTCTAGTACTAGCTGTACTTTATAACTACATATTTATATTATTGTCTAATTATAGATTTTTCTTTTCCAGAAAATGTTTATTGCAATAGAAGATTCCAGGACATCAAGACAGCAGCAAAGACTGATGAGGCAGAAGTCCAGCCGTTTTTTAAGTCAGATGTTAGTACCTTAAGATGCCTTTAGAAACAAAACAATCTGATTGATTTTTTTGGCATGTTTCAAAGATTTTATTTGTTGAATATCTGTTTAAAATACAACAATTGGGACCTCTGTCTAATTTGATAATTTCAATACAATATGTAACAGTGGTCAACGGTTTAAGAACTTATACTAAAGTGATAATTAAGACATTTGGTGTGATTTGTATTGATACAGCATGCACTTTTTCTTCATTTTGTAGCCTGTCTTCTCTAGCATCACTAGACAGTCCTCAAAATCAAAAATATGCTGAATATCAAAACATGGTATGGGTACTTAAATGCACTTTTATTATTTTATAAAATGCAGGTCTTCACTATTGCATGTGAGGTGGTCTATCAAATCAGTTCATGGTATTGTTTATAAAATGGTAACCTTTTTAAAATCACCATATTAAATTCATTTTTATTAAAGTATGGTGATTCATCTTAATGCTTACTGGTGAGAAAACATAAAATCATTTATTAAACATATTAATAGTGATGTCATGCATTATTGATTTAAGTATTAGTATTCAAATGATGCAAATAAAACTTTTGCAAAATACAGTTTTTTACTTTTTGGTTTTCATGTCTTTTGTGTTTTATACACTTTATTTCATGTGTCCTAGGGATGTTTGTTTTCATTTTTAGTAGCCATCAAACGATTTAGCAGATGAAAGCATTAATGCATTTATTTAAGTGTTAAAAACAGACATGCAGGTTGTTGTGGGGTCCTGGAAATAGTTCCAGCTCAATGACAGCTGAAAATCCACCTATAATGGCGCTGTTGATGACTGGGGGGAGTTTTGAGTCTGTAGACGTCCGGGTTGGGTTACCGTTGAACATTCACCACTATGACATTGAGGGACGTCCCCCCTTGAAGTTTTACTGCTATTAACATTAGGTGGGGTGCCCCCCTTGAAGTTTTGCTACTGTCAATGTTGCCAAAATGAAAATTTTCCCTGGCGTACACTTTCAAAAATGGAACAATTTGGTATGAATACCGCACATCTGGAAACTCTGCTGACATGCCTGAGAAGCCTGGCGGTATTGAAGCTCATGTAATGAAAACTTAGCTCAATCAGTCTTACTTGAGTAGGCTTACAGTTGAGTTTCAGTTGGTTCAGCAAACTCAAGACTGGCTGAGACAATCCACGGTTATGCATGCCCTCGTGATTTTTACAGTGAGCAGTCACAAAAAAATATCAAAATGATAAAAGCGTTAAAAAGCACAGACGAGACAGCAGCCTCTACAGACAGTGTACTTGTAACTTTAAGTGTGAGGCTGATGGGGATGCATGATGTATTATGGGATATTTGGAAAACTTTGTTTTATTCAGTTGTAAAATAGAAGACCATTTAACAGAGATAGTGGTGTTTTTTTTCACATGCTGAAAAAGGAGTACTACTTGATCTATAATAACACAAAAGTGAAATGCGTCCACTATTAAGAGAGTGAGAGAGGGTGTATGACAGGCTAAAGCAGGCTGATTAAATGCCAAAGCACATTATGGTACTGAATTTGTGAAATGCAAATAGTGGAGTTTTTAGAAGTAATCAGTAATACTGTACGTTAAAGCACCATTGTGGGGTGCAGCCTGTCTGGATTTGGTATTTTGTAATAATCAGGACAGAACTGAGGGTGTAGGGGTGATTGAACTGCTAGGGTCACGTGACCATAATATAATACAACATCAGGATACAAAGACTAAAACTGTCAAGTTTAACTCTGTTAGGGCAAACTTTGAGCAGATGTGGCAAAGTCTAAGGGGGATAGACAGGGAGAAATAAGCTTTTAAGTGTGGAGACAGTCGAGGAGCAGTGGAACAGGTTTAAAAATGTTTTACATGTAATGCAGGACAAATACATAACTACATTTGGAATAAGAAAATTAAAAAACAAACTGCAGTAGTTGAATAAGAAGCTGCAAAGGAAAAAAAAAACAGCTGTGTAAGGCGTATTAAGACTAATAAGTCCTCACAGGCTTGAGTTTGCAGTAGACAGGCCTCAGCCCTCTGTCACCCGCGTTACAAGTGGGTGGATGGATGGATGGAATTGGTGCCTTTCAAGTCACTAACGTGAGCCTCAGTCATGCTGCCTTCACTTTTAACCAAACTCCCCATGGCTTCTTGTGTCTGGTTGTCCGAATGTATCATCTGTCACCTTAAAAGCTTAAGCCACTTTAGAGTGGACAATGAACCAAACCCCCATGGGCAAGCGGAGATCACTAAAAAAAGCAGCCAAAAGCCCCCCACCCCCCAGTGTCTCTGTCAGCTTGTTGTGTTATCTTTTTCAATTCATGACCCCCATAAGCTTCAGTATCACAGTGGGAGGAGATGAGCTGCATCTTTACAGTTTCATGGGGCACAAGTCAGGAGTCATCCAGTTCTAAGGAGCCATTTCTCAAAGTCTGCTTTACCCAGCATTCCCTGAAGCCATCTCTTGTAGCTCAGTGGTTTGCTGCAGACTTTCTGGTGCTTTTCCCAATTTTGTTTTCCTCTTTTCCATTATTTTTTGTTTTAATAAAGCACTAACTTGTAGGTGATTTGCCTTCCCTGCTCTCATTTCCTATGCTCATGTCCCCCATCCAACATCACCTGTAAATGTAGGTGGCATGGTGGCCCGATGGTTAGCTGTGTTAATTCCTGTTCTGAGGAGAACAGTATGGGTTTTGAACGTCCTCGCCATATCTGCATGTTCTTTTTCTCTCCTGCTGCTTTTGTTTCCTTCCACATCACAAAGATGAGCAGCTCAGTTAACTGGCTGGCGACTCTCCATGATCCCTGACCGAGTGGCTTGGGCTCTGATGTTGTGGCTTCCTGGCCAGTGATGATCCAGAATGCACTTTAGCTCACTGTGATCCCAATTTGGATTAAACAGGTTTGAAAATGGAGGGAATGAGGCGTTTAAAGTGCATCACTGTGGACAGGACACTGAGTGGACTGCCATTTAAATTGGAAGGAAAGAGAGACGGCCAGCAAAATACATCAGGGAAATTAAAAGAGAGAACTGAGTAAAAAGTTTCCAATTGTGCAGACTCGTATGATCCATTTACAGCATTCAGTTTAATTGTGTACAGGGTGGTCCAGATCTAATTATGCAGATCCAGATCGTCTGGATGACTTTGATTTATGCAGGGATGATTCCAGTTCGGTGCAAAGACAATTCATCATGTCGTCAGTTCGCACACTTCTCGATGGTCCGGGATTTTTCGGGTGATTTTCTATGTAATGAACTTAATAAGTTATAGCGTGATGAAAATTGCATAATTAGATCTGGACCACCCTATACTGTATACAGTTAGGTCTATAAATATTTGGACAGAGACAACTTTTTTCTAATTTTGGTTCTGTACATTACCACAATGAATTTTAAATGAAACAACTCAGATGCAGTTGAAGTGCAGACTTTCAGCTTTAATTCAGTGGGTTGAACAAAAAGATTGCATAAAATTGTGAGGCAACTAAAGCAATTTTTTTTAACACAATCCCTTTATTTCAGGGGCTCAAAAGTAATTGGACAATTGAATCAAAGGCTATTTCATGGGCAGGTGTGGGCAAGTCTGTCGTTATGTCATTATCAATTAAGCAGATAAAAGGCCTGGAGTTGATTTGAGGTGTGGTGCTTGCATGTGGAAGATTTTGCTGTGAACAGACAACATGCGGTCAAAGGAGCTCTCCATGCAGGTGAAAGAAGCCATCCTTAAGCTGCGAAAACAGAAAAAACCCATCCGAGAAATTGCTACAATATTACGAGTGGCAAAATCTACAGTTTGGTACATCCTGAGAAAGAAAGCAAGCACTGGTGAACTCAGCAACACAAAAAGACCTGGACGTCCACGGAAGACAACAGTGGTGGATGATCACAGAATCATTTCCATGGTGAAGAGAAACCCCTTCATAGCAGCCAACCAAGTGAACAACACTCTCCAGGGGGTATGCGTATCGATATCAAAGTCTACCATAAAGAGAAGATTGCATGAAAGTAAATACAGAGGGTGCACTGCAAGGTGCAAGCCACTCATAAGCCTCAAGAATAGAAAGGCTAGATTGGACTTTACTAAAGAACATCTAAAAAGCCAGCACAGTTCTGGAAAAACATTCTTTGGACAGATGAAACCAAGATCAACCTCTACCAGAATGATGGCAAGAAAAAAGTATGGAGAAGGCGTGGAACAGCTCATTATCCAAAGCATACCACATCATCTGTAAAACACGGTGGAGGCAGTGTGATGGCTTGGGCGTGCATGGCTGCCAGTGGCACTGGGACACTAGTGTTTATTGATGATGTGACACAGGACAGAAGCAGCCGAATGAATTCTGAGGTGTTCAGAGACATACGTGTCTGCTCAAATCCAGATAAATGCAATCAAATTGATTGGGCGGCGTTTCATGATACAGATGGACAATGACCCAAAACATACAGCCAAAGTAACCCAGGAGTTTATTAAAGCAAAGAAGTGGAAAATTCTTGAATGGCCAAGTCAGTCACCTGATCTTAACCCAATTGAGCATGCATTTCACTTGTTGAAGACTAAACTTCGGACAGAAAGGCCCACAAACAAACAGCAACTGAAAGCCGCTGCAGTAAAGGCCTGGCAGAGCATTAAAAAGGAGGAAACCCAGCATCTGGTGATGTCCATGAGTTCAAGACTTCAGGCTGTCATTGCCAGCAAAGGGTTTTCAACCAAATATTAAAAATGAACATTTTATTTCCAGTTATTTAATTTGTCCACTTTTGAGCCCCTGAAATGAAGGGATTGTGTTAAAAAATGCTTTAGTTGCCTCACATTTTTATGCAATCTTTTTGTTCAACCCACTGAACTAAAGCTGAAAGTCTGCACTTCAACTGCATCGGAGTTGTTTCATTTAAAATTCATTGTGGTAATGTACAGAACACAACATTAGAAAAAAGTTGTCTCTGTCCAAATATTTATGGACCTAACTGTATTATTTTAAAGCCATTGCTTTATCTCCTCTGCTGGGCTTATCAAAAGAGACCCAGAAAGCATAAACGTCATGTGACGATTCATCCATTCATTTTGCCAACATTTTTATTTCTGTTGAGCCACATGTCAGGTTTGCTTGCTGCAGTTTCGAGGGGACAGAGCGAGCTGCCAGTTTTCACTTTATAGCCCCCTTCTTGATAAAAGAGTAAACTGTTTTATGAAATGCACAGCTTAGAGAAATGTGGACTTCATTTCAAGCCAAAATATTCCGGAGATGGAAAATAAATCCTTCAGGTCCAGTGCTTGAGCCATTTGTATGATATTTTAGTGAGAAAACAAAAAAACAACAATTATAAATGAAATCAAGATTATTAATTCAGTTTTCAGGGTAAGCTTAAACATTTTACAGTTTCATCAAGTATATTTTAATGTTACAAAATGTATATATTATTTTTTAGCAATAATCCAAAAGAAACTGATTAAAAATTAAGATACAACTATCATGAAAGTACCAAACAAGAAACGTCAATCTCCTTTTATATGTATATGTTTTTTCCTCGAAAAAAGTTAAGAAACTAATCCGTGTAGAATCTCTCTTTCATTCACATGCCACCTTTCATCTCCTTCTAGCAAACAAAGCACAAAGTCATTCAAGAAACTAGCAATGGTTTTGAAACTTTCTGCTCACTTCTTTAATTTGCGATATTCAACACCCCACCTCTTCATCTTCACTTCACTTTACCACCGACATTACTGCAATTGGACCCCCCTCTGCCGAGTGGGCTGTTGGTCCTTCAGTTAATGGAAGAAAACAAAAATTCACAGAAATGAGGAGTGTTACGTCTTGATGAGCAGCACCCGATACCAGCTGTCACCAAAGACACATAGTAGAAGTACATTCTGCATCCGTAACGGTGTGACAGCAAATGTCGACATTTTACAAAACAAAACAACATTTTAATGAAGTATAACAGGCTTAAACCCTACACAAGGGTCTCAAACTATTCCTGTATAAAGTATGCAAGGGCACCGCTACAATACGTGTCGTGCTCTAAGGAGCCGTTCACAGAAGCTCTGGGTGCTCACTCTGTGCTTTTGAACTTATTTACTCATTTATTAGTTTTCTTCCTTTTTGTCATTCTTGTGTATCTTTGGGGGAGTGGGGGGTTGTTTATGTTGTTTGTTATAATACTTTTATGTTTTTGAGCTTCTATAAAAGCTAAATTTCCCTGTTTATCTGTTGTCACACGTGTGCAGTGGAGGGCCAGGTGTTGGCACACCTCTCTGATCCTTTCCGTCTTTCTACCTCTGCATCCCGGGTGATTGATGGCCCTACCACCACTGACGTCATCTCCAGGGTCCGTCCTCCTGGACCTGCCACTTCCTACCATTTTCCTTCATAATGATAATTCCTTCACCAATTATTTACTCTGACAGTTTGAACAAAGTAAGCATGCAGTTAGCTGTGGTGATGTCTTTACAGGTGCAAGTCCAAGCAGAACCAAGTTATACAGGGTTACTTATGTGGTACCTCAAATCTTTGTTTGTTCATCATCTGTCTAAAGAGAGCAAAGTCCCAGTATGGAATTAGTCTCACGGGGCCAGGCAGGATTCTCAAGTGAGAAAAACACGTTATAAAAGCATGTAGTAAATAGCGGCAAACTCCCACACTGCAAAGGCTCCGTGCACCGAGCCCGTCCGGGCATTTTATACCAGTGAGGTTCGGGGAGAAAGCAAAAAAAATTGAAGAAAAGACTTTATGCTGAGAGGAAATAAAAAAGTAAAATTGCCGCTATCCATTCAGGAGATTAACAGAAGTAATGATTCATTTGTACATTTTAATGAGTAGACAGACAGACCGAGCGCAGCTACCGGGCTCCACGCGTTTGAGAAGAGCCTCTGCCTTCCACGATATCTTTCTGTCATTTTAACTATTGCATCACCGTAAATAGAGTTTAGATAAGCATTGTGCTCTGTGGATATACAAAGTGTGTTAAAGCACTGCAGCTGTTTTGTCATGGCCGGTTTGTATTTCCAAACAGACTGTAATGTTAAATTTCTTTACTTGTTTCGTTGACACGTTCAGCCAGAAGGTGGATGTTGTGTGGCCTCATCTGTGAATCTGCTGGATTTACTGATTCAGGTGTTTTGAGTCCTGAAATCTGCATCCCCTCTGGCTCTTTGTTATCCGCTCTATTAATGGTAGTCCTTTTGACGGAATGTGACGCACCATTTATTTCAAATACGTATTTTGAAATTCATATTTTCTCAAAATTTCATTGACTCCAACATTATTGTCATAACTGGACAATACAGAGAGGGCACAGCACTTGCAACTACACATCATTCACTTTTACTGCTCGTTCACTGATGTCTTTGAATGCCAGTGTGCAATCTGACGTTACAGAAAAAACTGTTGCCATGCAACTGGTTAAGTTTACTTTTAAGTGCTCTCTGCACACGTGACACACGTTTGTATGTTCAGCAGGAGTCACTTTGGCCCTAGACACGTCATTGTAAACAGACGCTTACTGTCAGTCCAGCCAGGTAAACTTCTGATCTTTGCAGTTCAAACTCAACCCCCTACGCTGAGCAAAGCCTTCATGAGTCTTTGGATTGGTTTAGAAATGTGACACTCAGTGGACCGTCTAATTGTTCCCACCCAGATTTAAGCAAAACTTGTGGTCGTCTCCGGATGTATAGAGTATACGTCTGAGTAGCCTGTTGTTAACTGGTTATATTTCAGTGATACTGATAATAATAATAGACAGATATTTAATTGGGTTTCACTTGTGTTAATCAGTCTGGATCTGCTTTGTGTTCCTATGTCTTTATGTGAGCTCATTAGTCATTTCTAAAGTTTGTAATTGCATTTAACTGTAAACTTGTTTTGAGCCTGCGCTGAGAAGAGTAGTGATGAGCAGACACAGCAAAATTCGCTTCACCTCGAGCTCAGACAACTTTGCCACAAAGTTCATTGAAGTCAATGAGGAAGGAGGAACTGAACTAGTTTGGAGTGGAATATAATGGTGCAGGGGTCTTTGAAGAGTCCCTGCCAGCTATGCAGGACCAATTACTGTGGCCAAATAAGTGAGCTGAACTGTGAGGCAGCAGTTCTTACCGAACAACAAAAGACACAAAAGGAAGGAACACCACAAACAAAATACAACAAACAGCTGCAAACTAGCAAAGAGTAAATACCAGACAGACCATCGTGCTCAATGAGTTTTAACCTTAGGGCACACACTGGCTGCGTAATGAAGAAGCTGGGGCATGGGACTGGCACATTCCTTTATTTGATGTTGCGGCTCTGGGCACAGCTGGGACGTCTTTTTTTGTCTCCCATGTTTCTGTGCAGATGCTTCACCATTTCTTCATCCATCAAGAAGAAAGACGCACCTTGTAAACAGTAATAAATGTTTTGTTTTTATTATTTCCCAGTGTGTCCTGTGCTGTCTGAGTCTCCTTTAAGGCTTGTTTTGAGATTCTCATTGGCCACTGGGATCGGTGTTATAAATACGGTGGTAGAACTTGTAATGCTTCAGGATTTTTGTTTATTTTCTTTTTAAATGCAAGTGGGATGGACATCTGGCAGTTTTTCAACCTTTACGGCTGTTGGACCCATTTGTACCCTTTGAGGTTCATTGACATGATGACCCACACACCGCAATCAAAGTATCATGGGGTTGAAAGAAGCACAAGGGGAAGAAATGACGTGTAGCAGTAGTGTGAGTTCGTGTCAGTACCTCAAACAACTCTCTTGGTTGTTTTTATCTTCCTGCGTGTGCTTGTGACCCATCGATGGCCGCATCGCCAGTTACCTAAGAGTTCTGTGACATCACACTGCAAAGCATAATGAGGCTCGAGGAAGAAAGTGTTGGACTAAGCTGGCCACATGGCAAATTTCTAAGAAAATACTTCATGGATGAGGTCACTGGTGACCCCAGTATATTCTCTGTGAAAAACGCTTTGGAGAATTTCACAGATCAACAAAAAATTAAAAATGGTTCATTTTGTTGCCTACTTAAACAGTCGTCACGTTTCATACTTAATGACTGTTAATGTTTTACTTCTGTGTATGTCAGATATATCTGTATGTGTTTTAATGTTTTAAATAACAGGCTTCTGTACGCAAGAGGATGGGTCAAATGAACACTGGGAGTGCGTGACGGCCATGATAAATGACAACTGGCTGCCAGCTGTTCTGCAGGACCCTGATCATTGGTTGTGTCCCCCTAAGAAAAGTGGTCAGCCTGGAGCGTTGGATTTCATTTTCCCTCTTCCAATTAGTGTCTGCCATAGACTGATAGGATACTCCATGCAACGATTGTTTTTTTATCTACAGTGATACCTTGCGATACGAGTTTAATCCGTTCCCTGACCGAGCTCGTAAGTCAAAATGCTCGTATCTCAAATCTATTTTCCCCAATGAAACTAATTGAAATGAGATTACAGTAGAGTCTCGCTTATCCGACATAAACGGGCTGGCAGAATGTCGGATAAGCGAAAATGATGGATAATGGCAGATGTTAAGAAAAAGCCTATTAGACGTCAAACTATGTTATAATTTTACACATTACGAATCTAATAATCATGTTTTACAACAAAACAATAAATTAACTGAAAAAATGAACTTAGTTACAAAATTGTCTGGAGTTAAATACAGTATGTACTGTACTTAAAAAGTTCAGCCCTGTGACGATTTAAAGACATTTTTGATCGTAGTCTCCTTTCCTGACGAGTGCCGTTTCTTCACTGTCAAGTCTCACCATCTTTGCAGCATTATGTCGATTCCTGTAGCTGC
Source organism: Polypterus bichir lapradei (assembly GCA_026402145.1). Classification (NCBI taxonomy): domain Eukaryota; kingdom Metazoa; phylum Chordata; class Cladistia; order Polypteriformes; family Polypteridae; genus Polypterus; species Polypterus bichir. Next base: position 2,416,508 of record JANRMT010062829.1, on the reverse strand, counting down.
TTCTTTTTGTTGCTCAATGTAATTAATTGCAGTTTCTGGAGCCTTAACTCCATCACTCATATAGTCAACATCCGTACGAGCGTATACTGTTTACTACAGCATTGTGACTGCGTGTGTGTGTGCGTGTGTTTGTGCTGTGACGTGCAAGTCCCCATCTTGCACCCGAAAGCACAAAGCTGTGTCTCAGTACTTTAGCAACACCAGCTTTATCAAGCTTGAAACAGCAACAGCGCGGTTATTTATTGTAGCGGAATCTGCCATTCTCCTATACACAGACACAGCAGTCAGAGAGGGTCGGGGGAAAGTAATACTATGCCTGCGCATTTATAATGTTCCTTGTATCACCCATCGACGGCAGGCACTTATAGCATGACCGCGATCTTTTCAGATTCGCTTTTATGGCAAACTGCTACAGCGCTGGGAGACTACGATTGCTTCAGGGCGCTCTTCTGCGTGTCGTCCCATTGGGTGAAATCCCACAAGAGTTTAGAAACTCACTCACACCAGCCATGATTCTTTTCAAAGGCAAAGTGCAGGTTAATTTTCTTTATGTATTTTTACTTTATATTTTGTATTATTGTATTTTGTGGAACGAATCATCTGAGTTTCCATTATTTCTTATGTGGAAATTCGCATTGATATACAGTACGAGTGCTTTGGACTGTGAGCACATTTCCAGAACGAATTATGCTCGTAAACTGAGGTTCCACTGTAATTAGCTGCGGTAGAGTCGGGAGCAACAAAAAATAGACTACGCTCACACTCGCAACTTGCAGTTCTTGTTGCCGATTGATGCGTTTTTTTTTTTGTTAGTTTTTTTTTTTGAGTTGGGACGTCGGATAGTACGGAATGTTGGATAAGCGAAGGTAGGATAAGTGAGACTCTACTGTAATTCATGCCAGCCCCCAAAAAACCACCCCAATTTTTTATTAAATGTTTTCAACATAAGAAAAATGTATTTATAATGAACAAATATTGTATACAAACAAAATAAAACCTAATACATAAAAGAGAATCTCAAGAAATAAACAGATGTTGGTGAGGGTGATTAGCATATTATAATGTTTTTTTCTTTAACTTCACTTTTGCTTAACTTAATTTTCTTCTTCACTAGTTTTTTTCTTTTTTGCCACGCTTTCGTCGCTTTCATTCGCAGGACGTTTCAATAGAAACCAGTCCAAGGAGCTTTGTTGCACTTCAGATCAGTTTCTTTTCAATAAAGTCAAGCGTTAGGCAAGAGTCATTAAATAGCACTCCTAATAGAATGAGTGTCAAACACCACACAATAGCAAACAGTATCAAAACACCCATGTGTCACATAACACACATGTCAGTCGTCTGCTCTCAATGTCCCAAACACTGCGGCGCTCGTGTGACATCATCATTTCCCAGCATGTTCTGAGAGACGGGTACTGCATTGCCAGCTAGGAAAATACACCACATGTTGTGCATGTCTGACATGATTCAACAAGCACAACATCCATTCACCACTTTAGTTTTCTAAAAACTTGATGAAAAACTGGAAAGTCCAGGATTTGTGACTTAGTGAATGGTCTATTCAAACATGCATGACGCACAAGAAGTGGTTTATTTAACGGTGCGCATGTTTGACACGCTAGACTGCATCCTTGACTTATGTGGATTATGCAGCACGACTACAGATTTTTTTAACAAATGTTTTCGTGTTGTTTGTTGCTGTTCAGCACTGGCACCCAGTTTTGCTGTCTCGGTTCTCCATGAAAACACGACGGTAAGGATTTTTCCCAGTCAGACTACAAACAACACAGGATAAGTAACAGTAATAATAAAAATGCCCATTATTGGGTGGAATATTCCTTTAAGACAAGAAATGCTAACACTTGATCTGCAGATACAAGAAAAGATTTCACTTACACTCTGCACACAGAAAGCACATTTGCTAAATCGAAGACATAAACACGGCTGTTACCATTGTCTCTTATAACCGACCTGCTGATTACTGACTTAGACACTTCATCACAAAAAAAATTAAAAAGAAAAGAAACCACACCTGGCACTTAGCAACTGGCGACATTCCGACTGACCAGAGATGATTCAAAAATAACAATTAAACAACAATCGAGATACATCAGCAGCAGTGGCCCAGTAAAATATCCCAGCAGGGCAAACCGGCAGGTCACATGCAGCTTTGCAAACAAGTAGGACTTTAGGGTTCCTTAGATCTTTATAAGTTCACCTGCAATGGGAGTTGGGATGGAGAGCAAAAACTAGTCAGGAAAATTCAAAGAGCCGCAGTCCTAGCGCCATCGCTTACTCTGTTTGCGATATCTGTAGGAGTTTACCAAAAGTTAATATTACAGGCAGGCAGTGGGGCCCAGTGGCAAAGGTTTTGGAGGGCGCAGGTTCAAGTCCTCCTACAGATGCTGGGTGCCCATGAGCAAATGCAAATAAAACGCCACCACATGGAACTCAAATGCTGTAATTGGCCTTTGAAAAACACATCAGCCAAATGAGAAGGTCACTGGAGCTGCTTACTCTTGTCCAGGAGTAAAACGTTCCTGCATTGGATTAATTCCTGCTTGTCCCACTTTTGGTGGTCATTGTAAAAGAAAACTTCACAGGTATTGAAATGCAAAATCCGTGGCAGTAAAATGAAATTAAAGTATAAACTATTATCAGTTTTCACTTGTTTACATCATTCGTTCAGGTATTTCTTTTCATGTTTTTCATCACTTTTATTGTTTTTTCTTTGCCATAACCATGGATAGACAGTAAAGCACCACCAATGAATCATGTTTTACTTCAACTTATTACAAACAGCCATGACGTTTACAGGCTGCACATTTAGGCAGCCCATGCAATGAACTGAATGTTTCTACTTTTGAGGTCATCTTCTCTGGTGCTTGAAGTGGAAGAGAATAACTATGAGTACTGTCGGTGTTCTGGAGGCTTCTTAAACTATGGGCCCCACCCTTTAAAGTCCAAAGATGTGCATGTATGTGGTGGATGAGGGGGTGTTTTGGGTGTGGGACATTTTCATTTAAAGTAACCAGACGTGGAATTTAACTTGTCTTTCTTAGTCCGTAGATGCAAATGTATGTTACAACGGAGTAGCTTGTGGGGATCCTGCTAACTTTAAACTTCCACCATCCTATATCACTTCTGCCTCTTCTTCTGGCAAAGGACCACCAAAACTCACAGCCACAACAAATGGCACCAGCACTCAAGTTTGTTTTAGCACTTCCTAGCCACTGCGTGTTGCTAAATTTTCTTTTTTCCATTTCACACTTCATTGTACACAGCTAACGTGATTTGGTTTGTCCAGGACACCACCTCTTCTTCGGTCATCTGTCCACCCTATTGGCTAGTGCTGCTGCTAATCATTTCAGCATTTCGGTTTGCATAACGCCCCCGTCACTGCCGCACAGAATATGTAAGTTAACACAATATTAATAAATATCGACAAATTAAAAAAATGTCAGCTAATCTTTTTTTCTTCAACATCTCCAAATTTCAATCATATTAGTCAAAATTATTTTGAAATTTTGGATTATGTAGTTTTTTTTATTTTAGGATTTCTCTTTCTTACCCTTAAATATTGATTCCTCGTATACTAACATGTCCTTTCTTCGCAGGCAGCTACTGGCCTAGAGATGTGCCATCCTGCTAAATTTCTGCCTGCTAGCTAAATGTTACAGAGTGACGAACGAGTGAGTGAGTCTGTCATACACACAAATGGCAAAGCATAGATAAGCAGGAAGAAGGGATTCTGTACTTCTATCTCCCATTTGTTTTTTTTTCATGTTCTATTTCGCCTTTAATGAGTGCTAATTACCGCTGACAAAGAACTCTAGGAGACTTGTTTCAGTTCCAGCCCAGTCTCCTTCTGTCCGTTGGGTCTTTTCATGTACAGTTGTGCTTGAAAGTTTGTGAACCCTTTCGAATTTTCTGTCTTTCTGCATAAAAGTAGATAAATAGAAACCAGTTAAACAAATGAGATAAAAATTATACTTGGTCATTTATTTATTAAGGAAAATGATCGAATATTACATATTTGTGGTGGCAAAAGTATGTGAACCTTTGCTTTCAGTATCTGGTGTGAACCCCCTTTGCGGCAATAACTGCAACTAAACGTTTCCGGTAACTTTTGATCATTCCTGCACACTGGCTTGGAGGAATTTTAGCCCATTCCTCCGTACAGAACAGCTTCAACTCTGGGATGTTGGTGGGTTTCCTCACATTAACTGCTCGCTTCAGGTCCTTCCACAACATTTCGATTGGATTAAGGTCAGGACTTTGACTTGGCCATTCCAAAACATTAACTTTATTCTTCTTTAACCATTCTTTGGTAGAATGGCTTGTGTGCTTAGGGTTGTTGTCTTGCTGCATGACCCACCTTCATTTGAGATTCAGTTCATGGACAGATGTCCTGACATTTTCCTTTGGAATTCTCTGATATAATTCAGAAGTCACTGTTCCATCAATGAAGGCAAGCCGTCCTGGCCCAGATGCAGCAAAACAGGCCCAAACCATGATACTACCACCACCATGTTTCACAGATGGGATAAGGTTCTTATGCTGGAATGCAGTGTTTTCCTTTCTCCAAACATAACGCTTTTCATCCATCCACAAAACATTCTTCCAATAGCCTTATGGTTTGTCCATGTGATCTTTAGCAAACTGCAGATGAGCAGCAATGTGTCTTTTGGATTGCAGTGGCTTTCTCCTTGCAACCCTGCCATGCACACCATTGTTGTTCAGTGTTCTCCTGATGGTGGACTCATGAACATGAACATTAGCCAATGTGAGAGAGGCCTTCAGTTGTTTAGAAGTTACCCTGGGGTCCTTTGTGACCTCGCCGACTATTACACACCTTGCTCTGGGAGTGATCTTTGTTGGTTGACTACTCCTGGGGAGGGTAACAATGGTTTTGAATTTCCTCCATTTGTACACAATCTGTCTGACTGTGGATTGGTGGAATCCAAACTACTTAGAGATGGTTTTGTAACCTTTTCCAGCCTGATGAGCATCAACAACTCTTTTTCTTAGGTCCTCAGAAATCTCCTTTGTTTGTGCCATGATACACTTCCACAAACATGTGTTGTGAAGAGCAGACTTTGATAGATCCCTGTTCTTTAAACCAGAGGTGTCGAACTCCAGTCCTGGAGGGCCACAGTGACTGCAGGTTTTCGTTCTAACCATCTTCTTAATTAGTGACCAGTTTTTGATGCTAATTAACTTTAGCCTTAGCTTTAATTAGCTAGACTCCGGCCCCTTAGTTGTTTTTTCCTTAATTAGCAGCCGAACAGTAATGAGACATAAAACAAGCAGGACATGACCAGCTCACCTGTACCCATCAAACAAAATCTGAAAATAAAGAGGAAGGTCTCCGTACGGTTGATCCCTCAGGTTACCAAAACATTTTAGGAGTTCTTAGAAAAAAACAGAATATCAACAGTTTTGGAAATATCTGCTGTGGCAAAAAGAGAGCAGCAACAAGCCATGGAATTGAATAACGGGTTTAATTAAAAGCAAGAATCAGCTTCTCATTAAGGAACTAGTTGGAGTTTGAAGCCCCAATTTAGCTGCTCATCTGTTGGCTTGTTTCATGTCTCATTTCTGTTTGGCTGTTATTTAATGAAGAAAAGAATCAACTCAGAAGACGTAATCCTTAAGAACAGAGCTATTAAAATACGGGGGAAAGGAGTTAATTAGCAGTGAAAACTGGACACTGATTAGGAAAAGGGTTAGAAAGAAAACCTGCACCCACTGCGGCCCTCCAGTGCTTTAAACAACACAGGGTGCCCACTCACACCTGATTGTCATCCCATTGACTGAAAACACCGGACTCTAATTTCACCTTCAAACTAACTGCTAATCCTAGAGGTTCACATACTTTTGCCACTCACAAATATGTAATATTCAATCATTTTCCTTAATAAATAAATGACCAAGTATAATATTTTTGTCTCATTTGTTTAACTGGTTTCTCTTTATCTACTTTTAGGACTTGAGTGAAAATCTGATGATGTTTTAGGTCATATTTATGCAGAAATATAGAAAATCCTAAAGGGTTCACAAACTTTCAAGTAAAACTGTATTTATTCCACATTGGCAAAATGTGCCAGTGTGGTTGAAGTGCATCCTGTGCTCCTTTACTTTGCTAATATGAGTTCAGAATTTGGACAGGTTTGTAGACTCTAAATGTGTCACATATTCAAAAATGGAAGAAAAAATACAATGAATACCTAACTAGTATCGATATGTCTTCTATAAACTGCTTGTGCATTTTACCATTTACTTCCCACAAAAATACATTAGATTAAAATATGATAAATAGAAACCAAAATAAATAGATTACATATATAAGAATTACCAATTGTATATTGCTAGGCACACATTGTATGCTCTTCATTATTTCAGCTGGTGCTGTGATCCAGTGCCTTGTTTTGATTTAACGCAGCCCATAATATGTGCAGTAACGTGCACATCTGTTTCACTCTGTGAATAATTGAAGTCGCCATATTAAACAGTTCATTTAAGTAGAACAAAAAAAAATGGATGTTTTGAATCCATAGGCAGCATTCCATAAAAAAGGTGCGCAGAGAGTCAAATGTAACGGGTTGTCCTTGAAAGTCTTCCACGGCCATCATGCAGAACTCTGCTGCCGCACCAAGGGTGCCCTAATGTTTCACACGCCTCTGGTCCAAGATGTCACTCTCGTCATTTTCTTCTGGCTCATTACAGTTTATAGAACTGTGGCTTTCTAGCAGTTTCTGAATGTTTTCTGCGTGGCGGGTTGAAGGCCTGAAGGCCTGAGGCACTGGAGTCTGTTGGGGTCCCATATGGCCCACACTCTTACTTGCTGAAGAAGCCCCTTTTGCCCCAGTTTCTGGTAATTTATCCACATTAATATGTCTGTGAAGTTCACATTTTGCAACCAGTGGCTTTCCAATGTCTTCTTCTTTACTTACCACAAGTCTGTGTCTGCTGTTAGCTTCTGTATAATGTAAATCCACTTTTATTGTCATGGATCTCTGCAGAGGAACACACAGATTAAATCAGACACAGGGTTTGCTAATCTCATACTCTAAATTTGCTCAATATTACAAAAGAGGATTTTTAGTTAAAATGTACAAAATTGATTTCAAAGTTAAAGGAAAAGCAGAACATGTTATAATTTAAATGAAATCACATTATCTGATATCTCCATCAAATGTACAACAAATGCAAGAGACTGCATATGACTAAGCCAGGGATTTTAAACGTATTGAGGAGAGAGCTGCAGCAGTGGCTGCCGCTGGTTTTCATTTTTAACTCTTCTAGTAAATGTACAATTTGTAATTTCTAACATGACTTACAGCAGATGCTTTTCTTATCTGTGAACCTCACGTAGCTCTTAGCACATCTGAACACTTTGCCTTTCATTTAACTTCACCAGCTTAAGATTCTCAGTCCTTGACTGCCAAGATATGAGCTACAAATAAAAGACGGCCGACAGTGCAATGGCCAGCTTGGTCCCAAAGTAGCTGAACAAAAATTTTATTTTTTAAAGAGAATGAATAAAAAGTCTGGTCAGAAAGAGACATCGAGCTGTTCAACATTTGTGTGTGATAATAAAGGAATGCTCACCCCAAAAATGATATTTTCTTTATACAGTATGTTACATACTCCAAGTGTTTTATAAGTGAAGAAAGAAGAACTTTTAATCTTTTAATGTTTCCATAGCATAAAAAAAACTTGGTGGTCTATGGTTACCAACATGGGAGCACAGCAAGCATCAAAAGTGTCTATGATAAGAAAAAATCTCAAATTACTTGTGTTGCACAACCAACACTGCAGATAGGACTCTAGACCACTAAATAGGGGAGAGGGGGATCTTCAAAACAAAATCTCAGTCCCAAGTAAACTGAATTTCCTATTCATGCTTGGCGTTTACTTAACAATGTTTTAGCAAAATCTGTATGTATTATGCACATTGTGAGCATATGATTGGGTAACTAACGTGGATTATGCAAAATGAGTAATGTATTTTTTTTTTTGGGGGGGGGGGGGGTGTTTTTGATAATGTTTGCTGTGGGGTCCAGCGTTGGTCACCATAGACTCCCATTCTATCATAAAATGTTTAATCTCCATTCTCATGGAGCATCACAGCAAGGAAACCGGGCTTCACATCTCAGATGCGCCCGTCATGGAGTTAAAACCACCAACAGGTGAAGTGAATAACTTTGAAATGGGACAAATTGTAAGGGCTAGACAACTGGGTCAGGGCTTCTGAAAACAGCAGCTCTTGTGGAGTTTTCCTGGTATGCAGTGGTTAGTATTTAACAAAACGTGTCCAAGGAAGGACAACTGGTGAACCAGTGAAAGGTCCATGGGCTCCTAAGGCTCACTAATGCGTGTAGGGTGTAAATCCAGTCGCGCAGAAGAGCTTCTGTAGCACAAATTGCTAATAAACTTAATGCTGCCATGAGAGAAAGGTGGCAAAACCTGTTAGCCGCAGAGTAGTCACAGTGCCTATGCTGACCCCTGTCTATCACCAAAAGCACCTACAACAGACATGTGAGCATGAGAACTGGACCATGGAGGAATGGAAGAAGGTGGCCTGGCCTAATGAATCACATTTTTGGACATGTATACATCCAAGTGCAAATGTGTCGTTTAACTGGGGAAGCAAAGGCAGGAGGATGCACTACTGAATGAAGGCAACCTGATGGAGACTGTATGCTGTTCTGGGCAATGTTCTGCTGGGAAACCACAGGCTTTTATGTGGATGTTACTGTGACACACTACCTACCTAAAGACTGTTGCAGACCATGTACACCCCTCCATGGCAACAGTATTCCCTGATGGCACTGGCCTCTTTCAGCAGGATAATGCATCCTGCCACACTGCAAAATGGTTTGAGGAACACGGCAAAGAGTTCAAGGTGTTGACTTGACCTCCAAATTCTCCAGATCTCAATCCAATCTGTGTGATGTGCTGAAAAAACAAGTCCGATCCATGGAGGCCTAACCTCACAACTTACAGAACTTAAAGAATCTTCTGGTAATGTCTTGGTGCCAGATACCACAGGACACCTATAGGTCTTGTGGAGTCCATGCCTCGATGGGTCAGAGCTGTTTTTGCAACACAAGGGGGGCCCTATGCTTATTAGGCAGGTGGTGTTAATGCTGCGGCTGATCGGTGAATGTATGTATGTATATAGTGTAGAAGGACGGGGGAAGACAGTTTGTGCAGGGCATTGTCTCCCCTGAAACAGTACCACAATGGATTCCTACAGGGCATGTTGGCAAGTGGAGTTCATTGGCCCAGTCCTGTTTGGTTCCATGGTAGCCACTGGGGGCACGTGAGGGGACTGCCAAGCCCTACTTTGCTGGGCTCCAACCTCACCCAGAAGTGCTTCCTAGCCACAGTTTCAGGACACCGGAAGAGCTCCCAGGTACTGAATAATATAAACGGTTTGCCTCAATACAGGGAGCAAGAATGGGGGGGAGGATGGCGAAGCTTGCTGAGAGGAGCAGAGGAAAAGGTACAGGGAGTGGAAAAAATAGAGTTGTGGTTGTAGTGTGGGAAACTTTTATTATAAGAATTTCACACAATAAAAACTTTCCTGTTTCACTGGAACAAGCCTGCTGTGCTGGGAGTTAAGGGAGCTGCAGCACCCCTTGGGGACCACAATACACACACACACACGTATTTATCAAAAAATATATATAACTTTTTTATTTTTTAATATTTGTAGTACAAGTGACTCATGGTAACCTTTCACACCCACAACAACACATAAAATGGCAAGTTTATTACCAAAAAAGTATGGGTTTGGGAGTCATAAAGCAAAACACAAATCAAACATACAGGAACAGTGCTGCACAATTACAGGTGACATTCCCTGCCTGACTAATACATTTACCCACCTGCTAGTGACCCCTATGCATTCTTTCTAGGCGACTAGAGAGCTGTTTGGTTGAAAGGGCAAAAGGACTTGTCTGAATTGTTCTATAGGTTCCTTCTCCCTCTCTTTCCTACTCTTGCCACCTGTCCGTCAGGGCCTCACTCTCAAAAGTGCCTCTGGTCATGTAGTGACTTTAAACCACATACAGGTGTCACATTCAGAAGAGCCCACCAATCACTTATTGCTTCAGGGGCTGCCCTGCTTTTGGAACTAGCACACCAGGTAAGAACGTCTCAAGACCCATGACTTTTGTTGCTTTTAAAATGCTGGAATGCCAGCTGCCAGTTGGCAGAGAGGAAGTCTTAAACCTGTTGCTTTGTCTTCTTTGCTGTACTGGTGACCATGCCTTGTACCTTTCTTAATAAGCTAACAGGCATGAAGGGCATTCTGCCCCTTTACAGCCCCTGCATTAGCATGCTAACGTGCAGGATCTTCAATTCTTCAATGCGGTACACCGAGTGTCTTAGAACTGTCTAGCTCTGTTTCAACTTCACAGCATACCGTATATGTAGTAACGGGATATCTCTGCTGGTATTTGTGAAATGTTACTTAAAACAAAACTTAAATAAAGTTAAGTCATAGAACAACTTTAGGACACCTCTACATCTGGATCACTTAACAGCAAAGGTCTTCAGACGTACAGTAAGTTCCCCTGATATTTATTAACCTTCAGTTTCAATCGTACCTTCAGTTTCTGCAGACCACACAGACGAAGGATACCATCAGCATTTTCACCTCCTTGCAATTGAAAAGAATCAAAGCTATCTGATTGGCTGCTGTGATTTGAGAAGACATCCTCCAGTACCTGTGAAAATGCATGCATTTGTAGTAAATATGAAATAACTATAAACAACATATGTTTATGTAAAGTTTTACTATGACAACAGTTTAAGCAGTAAAACCAACAAGAACTTACTTTACAAGCATTAATTAAAATAATGGATTTAATGAAATGATGCAGTCACAGTGGTCTTACTTGCCCATTTCTATTCTAGCCTATTAATTTTGTTTTAAGTGCTTTTGTTAAGTAAAGCTTTTGCTGCAATTGTGACTGGATTTTAACTTTTACAAAATACATGGTTTATTTTTATGGAAACAAAATGGTATAAAATTTTTTTGATTTTGAAAATAGTTCTCCACTTTATAGTTGTGGACACTTAACAAAATAAACTGTTTCCTTTCACATAATAATTGAGTTAGAATGCATCAGGCCAAGAATATGACATTCCACACACCTTTTGTTTTTTGGTTTTATATTTTAAGTTTACTATTAAGTTTACTAAATATAAAGTTAAGTACACCGTTGTGAGTTTACATGCAGACTGTATTACCCAAATCTTACACAATCCCATTTCAGTTTATTTAAGTTTATCTTTGTATTGCACTCTTGATGGAGTGCTGGCTCAGAGACCTGTAACAAGTTCACAGGTAAAAGGTGATTACCACTTTACACATTACTAATTAAATAACGCACACACATAAAGATAGAAGAGATATTTTAAAAAGACAATAAAACAAAGCAGGTACAAATGAATTAACATAAAGGGAAACTGATATGATCTGTCTGTTAAGATTATAGTTAAACAGTAGATAGATAGATACATCTTTATTGTCATTGTCACTTGGTCCAGACTTGAACAACTGGAGGTCAGAACTTTACCTTCCTGATGTTAACTAAATCAATCCAAGTGCTGCAGCGTAATTGTGTGGGGAAAAAGAAGTACAAAAAAGCACACGTCTGCAAAAACAGCTACATAAAGGGGTACATGAAGAGTTTTGCTCTCAGATCTAAGCCCTGTATTTCACATGAGTACCGTCATCACCATCTGCATCACGTTGAATGAGCAAAACCTGCAAGGCCCACAGACATAAAGCTAACAGGCCAGCTAAAACATCCATACAGAATAAAAACCTACTGAATCAGTTATTTATTTTTTCCATACTTATTTGTAAATAGAAAGATTTGTACAATTTTACACTAGTTTAAAATAAGAGACTATTTTGCATTGTTAAATGTAAATGCAATACATTGAGATTATATATTTAAAAACAACAAAATGTGATAAGATAGGTAAGTTCACTGTGTATATGATCAGGGTTAGCAAAGTCAAAAAATAAATTAGGACATATAAAAAAGGAAGACGATTAAAGCTGCTTACAGGAGTGCTTTGCAGGCTGATGCTACAATCCAAAGTATCTGCAGCTGCTTTCTTTATAGTTGCAAAGACAATCAGGACGTTTGAAAATAGTGCAGAGAAGCTGAGTTCAACTTCCACACCACAGACAAATTTGACTTCTTTTTTTTGGGGAACATCTAAAAAAATGAAGAGACAAACAATAAGTGTTTCCGGAATTATTCTTAGATAAAGTATAATCTATTCTAATCCAATAAAGTCTAGGATTAGTGTAAAAAATAAATAAACATTTAAAATGATATTAGAGCACAAATACAGTTTTAAAAAAACTAAGTGTTTTGAAACAGACCCCATATATTACATCTTAGTAATAGTTAATGTGGAGGTGTAGTCTTTCTTTTTTTGACATTTTATTCAATTTATTAGGAGCAAATAACATTCAATAAAAGCAAGTCAAATTTACAAAACTGAGTTCAAATCAAATCAACCTCCACACAAGAGAAAGAGAGCTAGGCCAAAAGAGCAAAACATTTAATAGTAAGAAAAATAAGTAAGTAAAAAATAAGTAAAGTAAGAGAGTCCACTTCCTCAATGTAAATGCTTATTCAAAAATGTTATTGATTAGGTCCAGCCAAGTTTTAAAAACGTTTTGTACGGATCTTCTAATAGAGAATTTCATTTTTTCCAATTTTATATAGTATATAACATCAATTAACCATTGAGTTAACAGAGGTGGGTTTCGATTCATCCAGTTCAGTTAGATAAGTCTGCATGCCAAAAGTGTAGTAAAGGCAATCACAGTTTGTTTGTCCTTCTTCTCTTTAAGCCCATCTTGGAGTTCACCAAACACAGCTGTTTGTGGGTTAGGAGGGATTGTGACACCAAGGCTGTCTGAAAGGAATTTAAAGATTTTGGTCCAGAGTGATGTTAACTTGGTGCAGGCCCAAAACATGTGACCCAGTGAGGCTGGGGCTCGATTGCAGCATTTGCAGGAGATGTACAGGTAGTCTTTCAATGCTGGTTTCAGATCCAGACCGTACATCTAAAAACACTGCCTATGTAACTGGAATGATTTTGGAACAGACCTAGACTTTCAAAGGAAGACCACGTCCATCCTAACTCGATGGGATTTTTTTTTTATTAATTTTAAAAATCACATTATGATTAGAATTCAATCACTGCTACTTACATGCAGTTGATTTCCATATTAAATAAATGTAAAAAAACAAACATACTGTTCAGTAGTTCCACTTATATTTTTAGATAAAAGCTTAGAAAAGGACTCATTTTTGTTATCTTAATTTAAAGTTGATGAATTCTGCCACAGAGTACCTCAACATTTCCAACCCATTTAAATTACCTAAATTATTTCTGTGTAATTCTAGGTTAATTACAGTGTTAAAATCACCTCATATTATTATTGTTGAATATGTAAAATCTCTCAAAGATGAAAAAAAAAATACTTGCAATAGCCATATTGATATTTTGATCAAACTACCCACTGGAATCTGCAAAATCTTCATGGATCAGATTAACCTTTCTATCAGTTAGAGTGGCAAATGCTATTTGTTTAAAATTCTAAAAGAGACAAAAAATTGGACTACATTGTGTTTTTTTATTTAATAAAATTTTGAGTCACATAATTTGTCTTTAATTTAAATGATTGAAACTATAATTTTTCTTGTGACCTGATGTCATGAATGTTCCAACTATTCAAATTTTATGCTTTTAGAGGAAACTGTTACTATGTTCAAACTAAGTTATCTATACTAATAAACGGCAAAGCCCTCACTCACTCACTCACTCACTGACTGACTGACTGACTGACTGACTGACTCATCACTAATTCTCCAAGTTCCCGTGTAGGTAGAAGGCTGAAATTTGGCAGGCTTATTCCTTACAGCTTCCTTACAAAAGTTGGGCAGGTTTCATTTCGAAATTCTACGCGTAATGGTCATAACTGGAAGGTATTTTTCTCCATTTATTGTAATGGAGTTGAGCTTGACCGCCGTGGGGGCGGAGTTTCGTGTGACATCATTACGCCGCCCACGTAATCACGTGAACTGACTGTCAACGCACTATGTAGAAAACCAGGAAGAGCTCCAAAATACGCTGAACAAAACATGCATTATATAATTGAGAAGGCAGCGAAACATTAAGAAGCGAGCGAGTGACATACTACCATATTCATCAGTACAGCTACTTCGGAAACAAAGCGAGGTATAAACCTAAACTTTAAATTAACTTAATAGACAGGCTGCTGCTGGTGCTTTTCGTGCCCACGGGTAATGCGGGATACAAGTTTAATGAGAGGACGCAGGATATAAACGAGAGTTTTGATCACTTTGTAACTAAGTTAAAATTGCAGGTGAAGGGGTGTGCTTATGCAAATTCCGAGAGACTGTGTTTGTGGGGGATTGACAGTTAAGGCGGGTGGGGGAGTCACGTCATCATCTCCCCTCCCATTTACCTCATTTCGCTCTGAGCTGAGCTCCGCGGCTAACGCCGTCTTCCGAAGCAACTTCGTCACACTGCCACCAAATACAGAGAAATCCACAAGTTAATACACACTCTGTCTCTAGACTTTCTCCACACTGAATCCTCCAGGCACTACTTACAAAAGGTTACATTGACAATCGTGTTACGTTATTTTTAAAATGTTTAATTTTCTTAGCACAAGCACAGCTGAGAAGCTTCGATGCATGTGCTCCATAACGCGTTAAAAATAATGCATTTAATCACACTTTGCATTACAATCAAAGGGGAACTTTTGTCAATGCATGATTTCCTGGTACACCGATAACATTGATCAGCGCATCCCAATTCATTTTAGCCTCGCACCACCTTGGTTTGAGAAGAAGTATGAAAAGATATGAGGTTAACACACAAAAACAGATCACCAATTCAAGCTTTATGAATAATCGATTCGCCATCAATAATTGTTTTGGTAAAGCCATACTCAGTGTAATCCTCCTTCCATTTTATATTTTTTCCGCCACTAGCCATGATTAAATGAACGGTAAAAAAGTAAGAGCGAAGCGAGGGTGACTTATTTAGGCAGGCATATATATGACAGCAACACTCATGACAATCATGTTACGTTATTATTAAAATGTTTCCTTTTCTTTTTCATTACTTCTTTAACCCATTACTTCTCCGCTGCGAGGCGCGGGTATTTTGTATATGAATGACCTCCAAAGAGCGCGGAGACTTTTGATCATGTGAACGTGTCTGCAAAAACTGGCGTCTCCTGCCCAGCAAAAGTCGAGCAGCCGGCGCGCGCGCATAGCTGTGCCGGCCTTTCACACGCTGACTGCGCTTCTGCGGCAAAATAATATTAAGGCGCTTCGCACTTTATTTTGCACGTATACGATTATGAGGTCGTCAGCTCTTATGAAGACACGCACAGGAGTGAAGGACTGACAGTGCCATCACAGCCGATTAATAGCTGGGACGTCTCACCAGTCTGCACAAGACCCACCGAGACTGTCCCCAAAAGGCGCTCATATCGTCAGCGAACACATCTCTCTATACTATATAAAAGAAAAACGCAACTTTCCTTTCTTTACACCTTTTTTCCTTTTATCCCAAACCAAAGCCTTTCTCTCTTAACACTGCAGAGGACACAAAACTAATTTTCTTTAATTGCTGGTAAGGCACATTATTAGAGGCAGAAATTTGGACTTTCACATAGAAAATGTAATTTCTATACCACAGCCGTCGTGTAGCGCCTTTCAAAAGGGATCTACTACCGAGAGATGATCCATATACATTTTAGCTGCTGTTAGTACTACTTACCTCTTCTGTTATACCGTCTTTAAAATGTAGTTTACCCGCAACCACTCCAGTAGTGCTCAATGTACCTTTACTTCTTAAAACGTTAATGTTTTACTGTTTAATAACTTATAGACTACATTTTATTATTTTTCCCTTGCACTCAGTGATCAAAGCTATACACACACATATAGACACATACATATATATATACACATATATTTATATATACCTGTGTGTATGTTTGTATGTATGTGTATACACACACACACACACACACACATACATACACACACACACAAATTATATATATGTGTGTGTCTTTGTATGTATGTATGTATATGTGTGTGTATATATGACGTAGATAGGTATGCATATATATATATGTGTATATGTAGATATGTATATAGATATGTATTTTGCTATATATATATAGATATAGATATAGATATAGATATGGGAACAACACTCATATCAATGACAAAACAATTACATTAACAATCATGTTACGTTATTTTTTAAATTTTTCCTTTTCTTTTTCATACCTTCTTTAACACACTACTTCTCCGCTGCGAAGCGCGGGTATTCTGCTAGTATATATATATAGATAGATATAGATATATAGATATATATAAATTTGACAACAACACTCATGTCAATGACAAAACAATTACATTAACAATCATGTTACGTTATTTTTAAAATATTTCCTTTTCTTTTTCATACCTTCTTTAACACACTACTTCTCCGCTGCGAAGCGCGGGTATTCTGCTAGTGTTACTATATTCACAATAATTTCATATAATTTTATGTAAACAAAAAGTGAAACATTTTACACCTCCATAAAAAAGGCAGAAAAGCTGTAATGTATCACTTGTTCCCTGAAAAAAGTCTTTTTGTTTAACTCTGAAAATGACATTTTTCAGTCTTGGGTACCTTTTTACTGATAGTGTTGTCAGAGGTGGCTGGGGTGGCGACCCGGCCGGAACGCCCAGGAGGACCGGAGGAGGGCTTGCGCCTTCCCCAGACCATATGGGGGCGACCGCCCTGGTTCCTTTGGGGGCCACGGGTACAGAACTTTGAAGCTCCACCCTGTAGGGGCCCGTGGTCACCGCCGGGGGCGCCCCCATGCCTTTGGAGCCCTGGACCTCAGCACTTCCACCACACCAGGAAGTGCTGGGGGGGAAGAGGAGCAGGGACACCTGGAGTGCTTCCGGGGATACAGTCGGCACTTCCGCCACACAGGAGCGTGTCGGCGGGAGATTGCCGGGAAGCACCTGGAGCACATCCGGGTGTGGATAAAAGGGGCAGCCTCCCTTCATTCGGGACGAGAGTTGGGAGCGGAGTGGACTGAGCTTGCTGGAGGAGGCAAGGAGGCGGCGTGAAGAGGAAGAAAGGCATTGTGTGGCCAGGACTTTGGGGACTTGTGGGGTTTTGTGGTGCACTTTGTGACTGTATATAGTGTAAATAAACGTGTTTGTAGGTGGCATGAACGTGTCTGCCTGTCTGTGTCCGGGTCAACCTCCACAGTGTATATGTATAATTATTTTTTTAAATTCCTTCCATTGGCTTAACTTTCAGTGTAAACATTTTGGATTATTATATATCTGTTTTAACCATTATGATATAACTTTCCCTTCCAGTACCTATTGGTAATAAACCATTAATGTCACACTGCATCTAACGTGAAGTGAATACACTTGACTTGAACAGTCATACTCTTTCACTGTACGTTTAGCATTCATTTGCTCAGAGGCTGATGTGCTTGCGCTTCCTGAGCAGCTCTTCTTTTCTCCACCCTAATGGCCCGCTTCTTCTCTTCTTTCGTCTGCATTTTTTCACATTAAAACTGATTAATTCAGTGTTTGTGTTGCAATTACTTAGTACGTTTTCGTTAATTTCTCACTTAAGCTGGCACTGAAGTCTTCGATCTGCCTCAAGAATGATTTAAGATATGAAGAGGCAGGGGAAGTGACAGCGAAGGTGGTAGGGATGAAAACGGCGCTCGTACGCATGTGCCACACGGCCACCCTGCTGGCCACTGCTGAGAGTTGATTCTAAAATAAAATAAAATAAAAATAAAAAGAGGAATAAAAATGATCACCCCCTAAAGCATTTAGTAGACATCACGTAGTATATGTGCACCAAATTTCAGGTCAATAGGTCAAACGGTTTGCGAGTTACAGGTGATTTAAAATCCTGGACAGACAAACGGACAGCCACAGTTGCGTATTATATAAGAAGATGTTTCATCTGCTGACAACAGATTTCTCATGTCTTACTATATACTCCGAAACTATTCATTAGACAAACAAGAAATATTATAAAATGACTCCAGAAAATGCAGGCCATACACAACACACAATGTTTGAAAGATCAGATCATTTTAAATAATACACTTATGGTATACTACTCTCTGTATTGAGGGAGAACATGGGTGTTTATTCTTTGTAAACATTAGACACAGTTTGCCTACAGATATCAAGTCAAGTCAAGTCAAGTTGGGGAGCATGCGCTGGTACAGTGCGTTGCCCCACCCACTACACGGCGAAACAACTTGGGATTCCGGTTAGCAACCCCCCCAGGCAGACATGTGTTCCAGTCCCGCCCTCCGGAAATGACCATCTATCTGCCACAGCCAGGTGTTACGTAGGCGACCCCTTGGCCTGGTCCAGCCACTCGGTTCCCCAACAATGAGGATCTTACGAGCTTGATCACCCTAGGGGGAAACGCACCACATGGCCGTAGTGCCGTAACTGACGCTCACAATGCAGGTAATGTGCCTAATTCAGGACTCCATGAGCAACAACTCATTCAACACAAAGTCAAACCAACGTTACCCAAGGATTTTCCAAAGAGAAACAGTACTAAAGGAGTCCAGTCTTTGTCTCAGGTCACTGGATAGTGTCCGTGTCTCTCAACCATATAGCAAGACAGGAAGCACCAGGACTCTAAAGACTTGGACCTTCATACTTTGCATAAATATCGGGAGCGACACACATTCCTTTCCAGCGACCTCATGACCCTCCCCCCATGCTCTCCCAATTCGTCTACTGACTTCTCAGGAAGAGTCACCAGAGTGATGAATGTCACTGCCAAGGTAAGTAAACCTCTCAACAAGGTCAACACTCTCTCCACAAACAGACACACTGCTGATGGCTGTGCCCAAGAGGTCATTAAAGGCCTGGATTTTGGTTTTTATCCAGGACACTCGCAAGCCCAGACACTCAGACTCCTCACTCAGTCTCTTGAGCGCCATGATCAGAGCCTCCGTTGACTCCGCGAAGATCACAGCATCGTCAGCAAAGTCAAGATCCGGAATCTTTCTTCACCAACAGATGCCTTACAGCCGCTGGACCCCACGGCCTTACCCAACACCCAGTCCATACAAGCATTGAACAGAGTAGGAGCAAGAACACACCCCTGACAAACCCCAGAATCAACTGGGAAAAACGAAGAGGTCCTGCCTCCACTCTGCACAGCACTCACAGTACCAGTGTACAGACCAGTCATGATATCCAGCAACCTCGAGGGATCCCGCGAATCCTCAGGATGTCCCACAGGGCAGCTCGATCAAATGATTCGAACGCTTTGCGAAAATCGACAAAGGCCGCACAGAAACTCTGCCGATATTCACGTTTGCGCTCCATGAGAACCCTCAGTGCCAGGATGCAGTCGATAGTAGACTTCTTAGGCAAAAAAACAGACTGTTCCGGTCGCTGGTAGGTGAGCAAGTGATCACGGATCCTATTGAGGAGATCCTTGCAAGGACCTTACCCGGCACCGAGAGCAGTGTTATCCCCCTGTAGTTGCTGCAATCCAGGCGATCACCCTTCCCTTTCCAGATAGGGACGACAAGTCCCGTTTTCCAGTCAGTTGGGATGATGCCAGTGTCCCAAATGGAAGCAAAGATTGCTTGCAATGCCAGGAGGACAGCCTTGCCACCAGCCTGGAGAAGTTCACCCCGGATACCACAGATCCCTGCAGCCTTCCCCCAACACCGCTCAGCTGGTTCACCACCTGTGCAATCTCAGTGAGATTGGGTGGTTCACAGCAAATTGGAGGATCAGCCTCAAGAACCGTGGACCCAGAGATATCGAACGTCCTAGCCGGAGGATCAACTTTGAACAACTGCTCAAAGTAGCCAGCCCAGCAAGTCACCCGTTAGGACTGTTCCATCAGACTGTGACTCTCCAAGGAACAGATTCAGATGTGCATAATGCTTTGATTCCTCTGTAAGTAGGACGTGGATCACTAGATCACAGATGGTGTGTCAGTTGCTCACAGATTCCTCTAACAAACGCCTCTTTATCTGCCCTCAGAGCCCTCGCAGCTGTCCTTCTCAGTTCCTGGTACAGACCAGAGTTGACATTGAGACGTGCGCTGCGACTCCTCTCAATGACACCCAGGTGCCCTGTGAGATGAAACACCTACAGATGTGTCACCCTTAAAAATATAATTCTGTGGCATTGACCCTAAATAAACCAAAAACCAAACTACACAAAAAAACACACCACTTCTTGAAATTAGAGCTGCTGATTAATTGCTGTTAACATGTGCGAATAATGCATTAAAATTTTCTGCAATTACTTTTTTTAATGTGTTAATTTAATCTGGTCAATTTGACTGCACTTCACACTTAATGAGGCGGCGGCAAATTCACTTCATTCACACACACCAGTAGAGTCGCTGCTCATCCCTTATTGGAACATAAAATTCAGCTTATTGTATTGAATCACCTATATTTTTGTACATATCATTTCATATATTCACTAGCTCTTCAGAGCACAGAGAATAACATGAAAACAATTCAAATCAAACCAGTTATACGAGTGGGGTGTATTTTACCGACTATAGTCTACATTATAACCTACATAGCCTATAGTAACCAATAAAACTTGGCAATAATCAGTGTAAATTGATCATGGTAATATTTCCATCCATCTGGGCTGAAGGTTAAGATAGACTTAATATATCATTCATTACTGAAACAGTCTTTGACAATTTGCAACTTAAAACATCAAAATAAACATGTGTATCAGATACATATTTACAAGTTCTTTTCAGTCTATCCTTTTCTATCTAAAAGTCTAATCTACACACATTTCCAACCATGAGTTTATGTTTCTGGTTTTTAAAATTTTATTCTTTGTGTAACTGTTAATACTTTTGGTATGGTGTCTTGCAACATAGCAGTATAAACCATATGAATTGATTTTCCTAAATATTATAGCAACTCCTAATGAGTGGGAGGGTGAGGTGTTTAGTGGTTGTTGGGCATTGTTTCTATTACAATAAAATCTGTTTCATAAACTTACTGAAATAATTTCATATGCATAGGCAAGTGAATATTAAGAAATTAATCACCGAGTTATTTCTGCATTATGGAACAATATTAATATGTTTGAAGGAAATACGATAAATTATGATTAATATGTAGTTCATTTGATTAAAAGTTTTAATTGCACAATTAAGTGCTGTTACATTTTTTAACTGAGCAGCAGCCTTACTTAAAAGGAAGCACTGTGAATGTTTGTCATTATTCTTTATTCTTCGTTTCATTGTTAGAACCTTAGTATTCATCCAGCCAGTCACTCTCCCGCTTGACCATTGCAAATCTGTCCCACACTGGCAGCAAAGGGCACAAGATGGAATGCAGTTGCACTAGCCAAGGTGCCATAGCTTTGTCATTGTAGACTCGTCCACCTACACACAATCGACCCACAACAGTTACTTCATGTTTCCATTTTTTCCAAAAACTGCATTCTTCAAGGAAATCAATATTTTTTATCTCATCATGGTCTCATGTTGAAACATATTGTCAACTTTTTTGATGATATATACATTCAACATAATTCAAAGACCTCATGTCAGTTTATGATGTTTTATGGATTACTTGTGTTCAATTTGGTTGTGATTTGTTTTATATGTTTAAAAGATCCATTTTTTATTTTGTTATAATTACTTTTTGCTCGTTTGTTCATTTTTTTGGGCAGTTGGTGGCGTTAAGATAAGGGATTAAATCATGATTAGGGTCAACTAACCTCCCAGAATTCTGCATTATTTTTTAAAACTTCTTTTAGTTCTCCCAAAGAATCTTTTTTTAGTGGCAAAATTAGAGAGAAAATCTAAAATACGTGGAATGCTAAAACAAACCATATGAAATGAAAACACTATAAAATCAAAAGTGAGAGAATTAGACTCTTGCAAGGAATTTTAACCAGGGATCACACATCTTATGATTAAATTATGCTAACAATGTTAGTATGTTAAAAAAATATATAAAAACAATATATGAAAGCATACATGTATTAATATTAAATTATTGAAAAATAATTTATATTCAAGATGTAATTCTAGCATTCTGCTTAAGTCCTGGTAGTAAAATGGGAAAGCTAATAAAAACTCAAATAAATGTGGACTTTATATACAGATGTACTGTACAAGAAAGCAAACTACAACTAAAGCAAATAAATGCATAATATTGTGGTAATAACTACAATAACAAGAAATGTAGGCTGTGTGTTTTACCCTCTTACCATTAGCGTTTTTCCAGCAGAGGTTTCTCTGTGCGAGGGCCATAGTGTATCCCACAGAACGAATGCTGTCAGTAAGACATCGAGCTTCTTTTAATGTGTGTTTAATTTCCATCACCTGTTTTCCAGTTATTAAGGGATCTCTTCCCAGATCTGAAAAAGTACAATACAATTGTTTTTTGTTTTTTTTTAACAGGACTAGTAGTGTCAGAGTAGATAACATGTTAACACACATTATTAAAAATTAATATACAAGATCGAAATAAGATTATATATATATATATATGATACAATGTAATATAAAATAATAATGAGATGTTTCATATTATGTGTTTTACACTAGCAGCAAAACAAATACTCCAGCTTAAGTTTTTCACTTACAGATCTACCAGACCTAAATATACAGTATATATACTGTACATATTAGGGCTGAATATTATTACTAGCTGCTATGAATTAAAAAAGTTTTTAAAATACATGAAAGGCATCAAGTAAGTGAAGTAAAATATTTAGCAGACAACATGGAAGAGCAAGGACAGAATGAAAAGGTGATGAATACCTTCCAGAACTTGTTCAAGAACGTGAGTAATTTTTCCTTCTTGTAAAATGCGCTTGTTAAGGTACTTAGTGAATATTCCAGTACTACGCTCTCCATCCTGAACTTCGTATGCTTCAGCATCTTCACACCTGTAGTGAGAGACAAAACCATGTGTAATCTATGTTCTGTGTACTCAGAGTTATTTGAAATTGCAATATTTGTTGAAAAGTCAGATGACGTTTTGTAAATTTAATTCTGCAGTAGACTTCTATTTGAATATTCTGAAATAAAAATTAACAAATGTCTTCAGATGTCTTAATTTGTATTTGGTGGATGATTTTGTCCCTGGCAACATGTAAGATTAGGACACACTGCAGTTGATTACATTTATAATTTAGTGTTGCAAATTTGGTGCCCTACAATGTTTCATGTAATTTACAAGCAAACGTTACCCAAAAAAGACATAAATCACCTGCAACGAGTGCAGAATGCAGCTGCTAGAATCCTAACTAGGAAAAGAAAATCTGAGCACATTTCTCCAGTTCTGATGTCACTACACTGGTTACCTGTGTCTTTCAGAATTGACTTTAAAATTCTGCTTATGGTTTATAAAGCCTTAAATAATCTCGCTCCATCTTATATATCGGAATGCCTGACACGTTATATTCCAAATCGTAACCTTAGATCCTCAAATGAGTGTCTCCTTAGAATTCCAAAAGCTAAACTTAAAAGAAGTGGTGAGGCGGCCTTCTGCTGTTATGCACCTAAAATCTGGAATAGCCTGCCTATAGGAATTCGCCAGGCTAATACAGTAGAGCACTTTAAAACACTACTGAAAACACATTACTTTAACATGGCCTTCTCATAACTTCACTTTAACTTAATACTGATACTCTGTATGTTCAATTCTTCATAATAACTATTCACAGTGGCTCCAAAATCCATACTGACCCCTACTCTCTCTTCTGTTTCTTTTTCCGGTTTCTTTGTGGTGGCGGCCTGCGCCATCACCACCTACTCAAAGCATCATGATGCACCAACATTGATGGACTGAAAGCCAGAAGTCTACGTGACCATCATCATCAGGTCCTTCCATGAAAACCCTAAATACAAAGAGGACTGTTTGATTTATGTTAGGTAGATTGCCCAGAGGGGACTGGGCGGTCTCTTGGT
>JANRMT010062829.1:2352867-2377418 GCA_026402145.1 Polypterus bichir lapradei | reverse complement strand
GCAACTTTCCTTTCTTTACACCTTTTTTCCTTTTATCCCAAACCAAAGCCTTTCTCTCTTAACACTGCAGAGGACACAAAACTAATTTTCTTTAATTGCTGGTAAGGCACATTATTAGAGGCAGAAATTTGGACTTTCACATAGAAAATGTAATTTCTATACCACAGCCGTCGTGTAGCGCCTTTCAAAAGGGATCTACTACCGAGAGATGATCCATATACATTTTAGCTGCTGTTAGTACTACTTACCTCTTCTGTTATACCGTCTTTAAAATGTAGTTTACCCGCAACCACTCCAGTAGTGCTCAATGTACCTTTACTTCTTAAAACGTTAATGTTTTACTGTTTAATAACTTATAGACTACATTTTATTATTTTTCCCTTGCACTCAGTGATCAAAGCTATACACACACATATAGACACATACATATATATATATATACACATATATTTATATATACCTGTGTGTATGTTTGTATGTATGTGTATACACACACACACACACACACACATACATACACACACACACAAATTATATATATGTGTGTGTCTTTGTATGTATGTATGTATATGTGTGTGTATATATGACGTAGATAGGTATGCATATATATATATGTGTATATGTAGATATGTATATAGATATGTATTTTGCTATATATATATAGATATAGATATAGATATAGATATGGGAACAACACTCATATCAATGACAAAACAATTACATTAACAATCATGTTACGTTATTTTTTAAATTTTTCCTTTTCTTTTTCATACCTTCTTTAACACACTACTTCTCCGCTGCGAAGCGCGGGTATTCTGCTAGTATATATATATAGATAGATATAGATATATAGATATATATAAATTTGACAACAACACTCATGTCAATGACAAAACAATTACATTAACAATCATGTTACGTTATTTTTAAAATATTTCCTTTTCTTTTTCATACCTTCTTTAACACACTACTTCTCCGCTGCGAAGCGCGGGTATTCTGCTAGTGTTACTATATTCACAATAATTTCATATAATTTTATGTAAACAAAAAGTGAAACATTTTACACCTCCATAAAAAAGGCAGAAAAGCTGTAATGTATCACTTGTTCCCTGAAAAAAGTCTTTTTGTTTAACTCTGAAAATGACATTTTTCAGTCTTGGGTACCTTTTTACTGATAGTGTTGTCAGAGGTGGCTGGGGTGGCGACCCGGCCGGAATGCCCAGGAGGACCGGAGGAGGGCTTGCGCCTTCCCCAGACCATATGGGGGCGACCGCCCTGGTTCCTTTGGGGGCCACGGGTACAGAACTTTGAAGCTCCACCCTGTAGGGGCCCGTGGTCACCGCCGGGGGCGCCCCCATGCCTTTGGAGCCCTGGACCTCAGCACTTCCACCACACCAGGAAGTGCTGGGGGGGAAGAGGAGCAGGGACACCTGGAGTGCTTCCGGGGATACAGTCGGCACTTCCGCCACACAGGAGCGTGTCGGCGGGAGATTGCCGGGAAGCACCTGGAGCACATCCGGGTGTGGATAAAAGGGGCAGCCTCCCTTCATTCGGGACGAGAGTTGGGAGCGGAGTGGACTGAGCTTGCTGGAGGAGGCAAGGAGGCGGCGTGAAGAGGAAGAAAGGCATTGTGTGGCCAGGACTTTGGGGACTTGTGGGGTTTTGTGGTGCACTTTGTGACTGTATATAGTGTAAATAAACGTGTTTGTAGGTGGCATGAACGTGTCTGCCTGTCTGTGTCCGGGTCAACCTCCACAGTGTATATGTATAATTATTTTTTTAAATTCCTTCCATTGGCTTAACTTTCAGTGTAAACATTTTGGATTATTATATATCTGTTTTAACGATTATGATATAACTTTCCCTTCCAGTACCTAATGGTAATAAACCAGTAATGTCACACTGCATCTAACGTGCAGTGAATACACTTGACTTGAACAGTCATACTCTTTCACTGTACGTTTAGCATTCATTTGCTCAGAGGCTGATGTGCTTGCGCTTCCTGAGCAGCTCTTCCTTTCTCCACCCTAATGGCCCGCTTCTTCTCTTCTTTCGTCTGCATTTTTTCACATTAAAACTGATTAATTCAGTGTTTGTGTTGCAATTACTTAGTACGTTTTCGTTAATTTCTCACTTAAGCTGGCACTGAAGTCTTCGATCTGCCTCAAGAATGATTTAAGATATGAAGAGGCAGGGGAAGTGACAGCGAAGGTGGTAGGGATGAAAACGGCGCTCGTACGCATGTGCCACACGGCCACCCTGCTGGCCACTGCTGAGAGTTGATTCTAAAATAAAATAAAATAAAAATAAAAAGAGGAATAAAAATGATCACCCCCTAAAGCATTTAGTAGACATCACGTAGTATATGTGCACCAAATTTCAGGTCAATAGGTCAAACGGTTTGCGAGTTACAGGTGATTTAAAATCCTGGACAGACAAACGGACAGCCACAGTTGCGTATTATATAAGAAGATGTTTCATCTGCTGACAACAGATTTCTCATGTCTTACTATATACTCCGAAACTATTCATTAGACAAACAAGAAATATTATAAAATGACTCCAGAAAATGCAGGCCATACACAACACACAATGTTTGAAAGATCAGATCATTTTAAATAATACACTTATGGTATACTACTCTCTGTATTGAGGGAGAACATGGGTGTTTATTCTTTGTAAACATTAGACACAGTTTGCCTACAGATATCAAGTCAAGTCAAGTCAAGTTGGGGAGCATGCGCTGGTACAGTGCGTTGCCCCACCCACTACACGGCGAAACAACTTGGGATTCCGGTTAGCAACCCCCCCAGGCAGACATGTGTTCCAGTCCCGCCCTCCGGAAATGACCATCTATCTGCCACAGCCAGGTGTTACGTAGGCGACCCCTTGGCCTGGTCCAGCCACTCGGTTCCCCAACAATGAGGATCTTACGAGCTTGATCACCCTAGGGGGAAACGCACCACATGGCCGTAGTGCCGTAACTGACGCTCACAATGCAGGTAATGTGCCTAATTCAGGACTCCATGAGCAACAACTCATTCAACACAAAGTCAAACCAACGTTACCCAAGGATTTTCCAAAGAGAAACAGTACTAAAGGAGTCCAGTCTTTGTCTCAGGTCACTGGATAGTGTCCATGTCTCGAAACCATATAGCAAGACAGGAAGCACCAGGACTGTAAAGACTTGGACCTTCATACTTTGCATAAATATCGGGAGCGACACACATTCCTTTCCAGCGACCTCATGACCCCCCCCATGCTCTCCCAATCCGTCTACTGACTTCTCAGGAAAGAGTCACCAGAGTGATGAATGTCACTGCCAATGTAAGTAAACCTCTCAACAAGGTCAACACTCTCTCCACAAACAGACACACTGCTGATGGCCGTGCCCAAGAGGTCATTAAAGGCCTGGATTTTGGTTTTTATCCAGGACACTCACAAGCCCAGACACTCAGACTCCTCACTCAGTCTCTCGAGTGCCCCGATCAGAGCCTCCGTTGACTCCGCGAAGATCACAGCATCGTCAGCAAAGTCAAGATCTGGAATCTATCTTCACCAACAGATGCCTTACAGCCGCTGGACCCCACGGCCTTACCCAACACCCAGTCCATACAAGCATTGAACAGAGTAGGAGCAAGAACACACCCCTGACAAACCCCAGAATCAACTGGGAAAAACGAAGAGGTCCTGCCTCCACTCTGCACAGCACTCACAGTACCAGTGTACAGACCAGTCATGATATCCAGCAACCTCGAGGGATCCCGCGAATCCTCAGGATGTCCCACAGGGCAGCTCGATCAAATGATTCGAACGCTTTGCGAAAATCGACAAAGGCCGCACAGAAACTCTGCCGATATTCACGTTTGCGCTCCATGAGAACCCTCAGTGCCAGGATGCAGTCGATAGTAGACTTCTTAGGCAAAAAAACAGACTGTTCCGGTCGCTGGTAGGTGAGCAAGTGATCACGGATCCTATTGAGGAGATCCTTGCAAGGACCTTACCCGGCACCGAGAGCAGTGTTATCCCCCTGTAGTTGCTGCAATCCAGGCGATCACCCTTCCCTTTCCAGATAGGGACGACAAGTCCCGTTTTCCAGTCAGTTGGGATGATGCCAGTGTCCCAAATGGAAGCAAAGATTGCTTGCAATGCCAGGAGGACAGCCTTGCCACCAGCCTGGAGAAGTTCACCCCGGATACCACAGATCCCTGCAGCCTTCCCCCAACACCGCTCAGCTGGTTCACCACCTGTGCAATCTCAGTGAGATTGGGTGGTTCGCAGCAAATTGGAGGATCAGCCTCAAGAACCGTGGACCCAGAGATATCGAACGTCCTAGCCGGAGGATCAACTTTGAACAACTGCTCAAAGTAGCCAGCCCAGCAAGTCACCCGTTAGGACTGTTCCATCAGACTGTGACTCTCCAAGGAACAGATTCAGATGTGCATAATGCTTTGATTCCTCTGTAAGTAGGACGTGGATCACTAGATCACAGATGGTGTGTCAGTTGCTCACAGATTCCTCTAACAAACGCCTCTTTATCTGCCCTCAGAGCCCTCGCAGCCGTCCTTCTCAGTTCCTGGTACAGACCAGAGTTGACATTGAGACGTGCGCTGCGACTCCTCTCAATGACACCCAGGTGCCCTGTGAGATGAAACACCTACAGATGTGTCACCCTTAAAAATATAATTCTGTGGCATTGACCCTAAATAAACCAAAAACCAAACTACACAAAAAAACACACCACTTCTTGAAATTAGAGCTGCTGATTAATTGCTGTTAACATGTGCGAATAATGCATTAAAATTTTCTGCAATTACTTTTTTTAATGTGTTAATTTAATCTGGTCAATTTGACTGCACTTCACACTTAATGAGGCGGAGGCAAATTCACTTCATTCACACACACCAGTAGAGTCGCTGCTCATCCCTTATTGGAACATAAAATTCAGCTTATTGTATTGAATCACCTATATTTTTGTACATATCATTTCATATATTCACTAGCTCTTCAGAGCACAGAGAATAACATGAAAACAATTCAAATCAAACCAGTTATACGAGTGGGGTGTATTTTACCGACTATAGTCTACATTATAACCTACATAGCCTATAGTAACCAATAAAACTTGGCAATAATCAGTGTAAATTGATCATGGTAATATTTCCATCCATCTGGGCTGAAGGTTAAGATAGACTTAATATATCATTCATTACTGAAACAGTCTTTGACAATTTGCAACTTAAAACATCAAAATAAACATGTATCAGATACATATTTACAAGTTCTTTTCAGTCTATCCTTTTCTATCTAAAAGTCTAATCTACACACATTTCCAACCATGAGTTTATGTTTCTGGTTTTTAAAATTTTATTCTTTGTGTAACTGTTAATACTTTTGGTATGGTGTCTTGCAACATAGCAGTATAAACCATATGAATTGATTTTCCTAAATATTATAGCAACTCCTAATGAGTGGGAGGGTGAGGTGTTTAGTGGTTGTTGGGCATTGTTTCTATTACAATAAAATCTGTTTCATAAACTTACTGAAATAATTTCATATGCATAGGCAAGTGAATATTAAGAAATTAATCACCGAGTTATTTCTGCATTATGGAACAATATTAATATGTTTGAAGGAAATACGATAAATTATGATTAATATGTAGTTCATTTGATTAAAAGTTTTAATTGCACAATTAAGTGCTGTTACATTTTTTAACTGAGCAGCAGCCTTACTTAAAAGGAAGCACTGTGAATGTTTGTCATTATTCTTTATTCTTCGTTTCATTGTTAGAACCTTAGTATTCATCCAGCCAGTCACTCTCCCGCTTGACCATTGCAAATCTGTCCCACACTGGCAGCAAAGGGCACAAGATGGAATGCAGTTGCACTAGCCAAGGTGCCATAGCTTTGTCATTGTAGACTCGTCCACCTACACACAATCGACCCACAACAGTTACTTCATGTTTCCATTTTTTCCAAAAACTGCATTCTTCAAGGAAATCAATATTTTTTATCTCATCATGGTCTCATGTTGAAACATATTGTCAACTTTTTTGATGATATATACATTCAACATAATTCAAAGACCTCATGTCAGTTTATGATGTTTTATGGATTACTTGTGTTCAATTTGGTTGTGATTTGTTTTATATGTTTAAAAGATCCATTTTTTATTTTGTTATAATTACTTTTTGCTCGTTTGTTCATTTTTTTGGGTAGTTGGTGGCGTTAAGATAAGGAATTAAATCATGATTAGGGTCAACTAACCTCCCAGAATTCTGCATTATTTTTTAAAACTTCTTTTAGTTCTCCCAAAGAATCTTTTTTTAGTGGCAAAATTAGAGAGAAAATCTAAAATACGTGGAATGCTAAAACAAACCATATGAAATGAAAACACTATAAAATCAAAAGTGAGAGAATTAGACTCTTGCAAGGAATTTTAACCAGGGATCACACATCTTATGATTAAATTATGCTAACAATGTTAGTATGTTAAAAAAATATATAAAAACAATATATGAAAGCATACATGTATTAATATTAAATTATTGAAAAAGAATTTATATTCAAGATGTAATTCTAGCATTCTGCTTAAGTCCTGGTAGTAAAATGGGAAAGCTAATAAAAACTCAAATAAATGTGGACTTTATATACAGATGTACTGTACAAGAAAGCAAACTACAACTAAAGCAAATAAATGCATAATATTGTGGTAATAACTACAATAACAAGAAATGTAGGCTGTGTGTTTTACCCTCTTACCATTAGCGTTTTTCCAGCAGAGGTTTCTCTGTGCGAGGGCCATAGTGTATCCCACAGAACGAATGCTGTCAGTAAGACATCGAGCTTCTTTTAATGTGTGTTTAATTTCCATCACCTGTTTTCCAGTTATTAAGGGATCTCTTCCCAGATCTGAAAAAGTACAATACAATTGTTTTTTGTTTTTTTTTAACAGGACTAGTAGTGTCAGAGTAGATAACATGTTAACACACATTATTAAAAATTAATATACAAGATCGAAATAAGATTATATATATATATATATGATACAATGTAATATAAAATAATAATGAGATGTTTCATATTATGTGTTTTACACTAGCAGCAAAACAAATACTCCAGCTTAAGTTT
This sequence comes from Polypterus bichir lapradei, assembly GCA_026402145.1. Lineage (NCBI taxonomy): Eukaryota > Metazoa > Chordata > Cladistia > Polypteriformes > Polypteridae > Polypterus > Polypterus bichir. Next base: position 2,370,285 of record JANRMT010062829.1, on the reverse strand, counting down.
TTCACTTACAGATCTACCAGACCTAAATATACAGTATATATACTGTACATATTAGGGCTGAATATTATTACTAGCTGCTATGAATTAAAAAAGTTTTTAAAATACATGAAAGGCATCAAGTAAGTGAAGTAAAATATTTAGCAGACAACATGGAAGAGCAAGGACAGAATGAAAAGGTGATGAATACCTTCCAGAACTTGTTCAAGAACGTGAGTAATTTTTCCTTCTTGTAAAATGCGCTTGTTAAGGTACTTAGTGAATATTCCAGTACTACGCTCTCCATCCTGAACTTCGTATGCTTCAGCATCTTCACACCTGTAGTGAGAGACAAAACCATGTGTAATCTATGTTCTGTGTACTCAGAGTTATTTGAAATTGCAATATTTGTTGAAAAGTCAAATGACTTTTTGTAAATTTAATTCTGCAGTAGATTTCTATTTGAATATTCTGAAATTAAAATTAACAAATGTCTTCAGATGTCTTAATTTGTATTTGGTGGATGATTTTGTCCCTGGCAACATGTAAGATTAGGACACACTGCAGTTGATTACATTTATAATTTAGTGTTGCAAATTTGGTGCCCTACAATGTTTCATGTAATTTACAAGCAAACGTTACCCAAAAAAGACATAAATCACCTGCAACGAGTGCAGAATGCAGCTGCTAGAATCCTAACTAGGAAAAGAAAATCCGAACACATTTCTCCAGTTTTGATGTCACTACACTGGTTACCTGTGTCATTCAGGATTGACTTTAAAATTCTGCTTATGGTTTATAAAGCCTTAAATAATCTCGCTCCATCTTATATATCGGAATGCCTGACACGTTATATCCCAAATCGTAACCTCAGATCCTCAAATGAGTGTCTCCTTACAATTCCAAAAGCTAAACTTAAAAGAAGTGGTGAGGCGGCCTTCTGCTGTTATGCACCTAAAATATGGAATAGCCTGCCAATAGGAATTCGCCAGGCTAATACAGTAGAGCACTTTAAAAAACTACTGAAAACACATTACTTAACATGGCCTTTTTATAACTTCACTATAACTTAATACTGATACTCTGTATGTTCAATTCATTATAATAACTATTCATAGTGGCTCCAAAATCCGTACTGACCCCTACTCTCTCTTCTGTTTCTTTTTCCGGTTTCTTTTTGGTGGCGGCCTGCGCCACCACCACCTACTCAAAGCTTCATGAAGCTCCAACATTGATGGACTGAAAGCCAGAAGTCTACGTGACCATCATCATCAGGTCCTTCCATGAAAACCCTAAATACAAAGAGGACTGTTTCATTTATGTTAGGTAGATTGCCCAGAGGGGACTGGGCGGTCTCTTGGTCTGGAATCCCTACAGATTTTTTTTTTTTTTCTCCAGCCTCTGGAGTTTTTATTTTTGTTTTTTCTGTCCACCCTGGCCAACGGACCTTACTTATTCTATGTTAATTAATGTTGACTTATGTTTATTTTTTATTGTGTCTTCTGTTTTTCTGTTCTTCATTTTGTAAAGCACTTTGAGCTACATTTTATTGTATGAAAATGTGCTATATAAATAAATGTTGTTGTTGTTGTTACATACAGTAACAAAGGTAAGGGATTCCATATTTCTTTTGTTCTTGCATGAATACAATGTTAGAAACCATCTCTTACAATTTAATACTTTAATGTAAAGACTAGAACTAGGATACCTTAACTTTTGTTAATACTACACTAGATGCCACTCTAGCTCTATATAAACTTCATTTTTAGAACCTAGTCCACTGCTTTTTTATACCTTTTGTCATTATTTATACCAAAATTAATGCAAATTTTGCAGAGGAATAAATTCAGTTGATTGCTCAGATGAGTACTTTTTGATACCAAAAGACCAACATCTACCATAATATAAATACGTTATAAAAAAAAAAAGCACAGTGATTTTGTAAAGAACAATGTTAATACAAGCTGGAAGACAAATAAAAAGTTGCTCATTTTACTAAATGTTCAGTTATACTCCCAGATCATAAGAGCTTGTGGAGAAATCTGAGAAAAGGTCATCACTAGCAGCACTGTACCGATCCTGTTCCATGGATCGACCATTTAGCTCAGGCAGCGTAGCACAAAAAATGGCCAATGAAACCATGCATTTTGTTATTTGTGTCCACAAAACTTGACCAGAAACCTGTACTCAGTCCATCTCTAATGAAAGATTAGAGAAATGATACATTTGAGAATTGAAGTAAATCTATAACAGAACCAAAGACAAAATGATACTTTTCAAACAAGCTATACAGCTTCTGCCAAAGGTAATGCTTGTAAAGGCAGTTGATAATATTATCCTAGGTGCACAATAAAACGGTACTCATTTTAAGTCACTTGCATGCTTCACCCTGGCTTTTAACATCAAATAAATATAGCAAGAACAATTTAGAAAATGGACAGAATGTTTCTAAACAATCTATAACACTGGAACAATAGGTAAAAGGCTTTTTCTTGATAGTAAATCTGACTTTGCTTGGATTATTTACTGTATTGTATATTGTCCTTTAAGAATGAAGAATTTTACTTTGTTTATCTGCTGTACTCTCCGTAGTACATTTAATTGCAACAGCTGTAAAGAATGTTCATTCTAATCAGTGTGACGTATATTAAACTGAACATAAAATATATTTTTTTTCTAAAATGCAATAACCCAAAGCTGAAATATTAATCTGTCACTGACAAGTTTCTTCTTGAAGCTAAATCAGAGATCTCCCTTCCTCAGTGCTTCTTTTTTGGGATCAGATATTTATTGAATAAAAATAACAACAGTGAGCAATATAAATAAGAATAATCACAAACGTATCTCATAAAATGACAGTTAAAAGAAGACACTAGCAATGACAGTATTACTATTACCATTACCAAAAAAAAAGAAAACTGCCTGAGCATAACCTAGGAGAGGAACTCCAGTTGGACTCTGGGCACCGTTAAGATAAAAACTGAAGTAGAAAGTAGAAGACAGCAATGGCAACCATATGTCTTCTTTACTTAGTTGTGTTGCTACTTATGCATGAGGTGTCCTGTCGGTGGGACACAGCCATATTTCAAAGTTCTTTGTGTATGTAGCAGTAAACACACAAGTCAATCTAAAGCAATTATGGTATTTTTACATACCCATGGGTGTCTTCTTTAAAATAAATCATGAGTTTCCATGTTGTCTGCTCTCTTTTATTATTAAACTATGTGATTTACACACATATACCCAGAGGTGAGCAGCCCCTCACAACTGAGTGAATCTGCTTTTATCACAGATCTCACCTACTTCAAGCAACGTACAGTGAAAGAGACATTACAATTGGAGAGCTGAGTTTCAGCCCAATCTAATGATATATGCTTGTCTATGATTGGTCAAAGTACTACCTGTCACAGCTATGCATGGAAGACAAGAAATGAATTGCTTCTGCAACAGCTCATCTTTTACACACAAACTTAAAAATCAAAGTTTTGATTCTGTTGATAATGACGCATTTGATAAAGGACTTGATGCTACACTTGATTTGTTTGTACTGCTTTTACAGTTCAAGTGCCATGGGTTCAGTTACCATACCCAGAAATTATCTGTTCCAAGTTCTCCCTACGTTCATTTACTGCGCAGTGCTCTTTCAATTTCATCTAAGAGTATAGGCAAAGATTCTTAGCGTGTAATTGTGTCTCTCGAAGTGTCATGTGAATTGCAGCACAAAAACTCCAACCTATTGTACAAAATTTAAGGTTTCTCTGTGACTAGTAAACAGAAATGGTTTCAAACAATGGCATGAAAAATAATTTTGAAAGTAAAGGATTGGACATAATTATACATACATATTTACATATTGTTTACTTGTTGCGTTAGAGTGATATATAGTTTTTGTGTAAATATTTTTTTTCAAAAAATACATAAAAATGTAACTGCTATTGCAATACTTGTTTTGAAAGGGTGTTTGGGTTCTAGAAGCTAAATGTTTCCAAAAAAGAACACTATGTTTCCAAATAAAGGGACCCCTTGTATAAGGCTACTTGACCTTGTTCTGTCACACAACTGCACTCCCACTAATGCAACTGTCATTTCTCTACAAGTGTCTCACCACTTTTTCATTCAGCTCTCTCTGCTGCTTCTCTCTCCTCACTCTTCTCCTCCCCTACTGTATAATTCCACCGACATCTCCGCTCTCTCTCCCACCCATTTCTCCTCCATAGTCTCCTCTGCTCTCCCTCCTCCTGACCACTTCTCCTCTATTGACACCAACACTGCCAGTCCTCTCTCTTTCAGTCCTGCACAAAACAGACACTCCTGTCCGTGGGCTTTCCAAAGCACTCAACAATCAATGGATTGGGCTCAGGAGAGCCGACAGGAAATGGAGGAAGTTCAAAGCCAGACTGACCTGGCTAAATATCAGTCCCTTCTTGCATCCTTTTCTTCTGCCACTGTCAATGCTAAGGTAAGGTTCTACCAGACTAGAAATTAAAGCACCAATGACACAGGCTCTCTGTTACTGCTTTCACTTCCCTTCTTAATCATCCTCCACCTCCTCTCCTAATCTTGTCTGCTGATGACTTTGCCATCTTTTTCCAAGATAGGGTGTCTGCCCATTATGCCTCCTTCCAAGCAACACTCAATATTCTTCACATCCTCTCCACTGTCTGCAACTGATGTTTCCAACCTCCTCTCCAATCACTCCACTACCTGTCCACTTGATGCTATTCACTCCCATCTCCTTCAGGCCATCTCCCCCTCACTCATTCCTACAATTACACACATCAATAACACCTCTCTCAGCTCAGGAACATTCCCTAACATCTTCAAACATATTCTGATAACTTTCCACTTCTCAATAAACCAACACTCGATCCATCCCAAGTTAACAACTACAGGCCTGTCTATTTCCTGTCCTTTCTTTTCAAAACACTCAAACGTGCTGTTTCTAACTAGATCTCTTCCTTACTTGTACAGAATGAATTGCTTGAACCAGTCTGACTTCAACAGGAACCACTCGACTGAGGCGGCTCTACTGACTGTGGTCGACCAGTTATGCCGTGCTAGAGCCAACAATATGTCATTGGCCCTGATTCTGCTAGATCTCTACTCTGCCTTTGATATGGTCAACCACAACATCCTTGTTGCCACCGTCTCTGACCTTGGCATCACTGGGACTGCTCTCAGATGGTTTGAGGCCTAGATCTCAGGCAGATACTACGGTTGTCCTGGCAAGGGGAGTTGTCAAAGGCACACTAGTCATCCACTGATGTACCCCAAGAATTGGTGCTGGGTCCTCTACTCTTCTCTCTGTGCACCACCTCGCTGGGCTCCATCATCCAATCGCATGGGCTCTCTTATCAGTGCTATGCCAATGATACACAGCTGTACCTGTTGGTACAATACGGTATTGGCTAGAGTCTCTGAATGTCTTACTGATATATCATCATTCTTGTGATCCCGGCCAGCCAGTCTGTTCAGCTCCCCATCTCTGTGCAGCTTGGCTCACTGTCACTAACACCTACCAGTCCAGTCTGCAACCTTGGGGTGGTGACTGATGAGCAGTTATCTTTTTCTGACCATATTTCTACTGTTTCTTGTTCGTGCTGCACAACATCCACAAGATCAGACCTTTTCTGACAGAGTATGCAGCACAAGTCCTAGTCCAGGCTTGGGCTTGGCCACATCTAAACTACTGCAACTTGCTTCTGTTAGAAGTACCCGCATTTACTTTCAAGCCACTGCAGATGATAAAAAAGGCCCACCTTGTATACAAGCCCTGATGTGTGCCTACAGAGTAGTCAATGGGTCAGCACCTGAGTATATGGAGACACTGGAGAAGTGCTATGCTCCTTCTCGCCCACTTCAGGTCTGCCAGGGAACAGCGTCTGGTGATGCCACCTCTATGTGGTATCAAGTCTCAATCTAGACTCTTTTCATGTGTGGTTGATGGAATGGGCTGCCAGCTCTATCCATACTACTAATTCCCACAATGTTTTTAAGAAACAATTGAAGACTAATTTGTTTTGTGAATATTTGTCTAATTGAAAAGTAGAAAAAAAGAAGAAGAAAAAACTTTGCACCCCATATTTTATGGTCTTGGTTATTTGTTTAAGTGTAATTGCTTTATTGATAGTAAAAGTATGACTTTTTAAATCTTTTAACTTGTGGCTATCAACTTTTGTTACATGTTCTGTTACACTTACTTAACAAACAGGCCCTACTAGCCTAATGTTACTTGATTGTTTACCAATGTTGAAAGTCGCTTTGGATAATAGCATCTGCTAAGCAAATAAATGTAAAAGTACCTTTACAGTGCTATGAGATATGACATACTAACTTGGTACATTGATAGCTGACAAATAGGGACACAGAAGAAAATGGATTCCAGAGTTGTGCATCATAAAATGTCTTAGTTATATACTGTAAAATCCAGTTTTTTTTAAAGAAATCCCTAAAGCATGACCTTTTTGTTTTTTTAGTTGATACTGGTGTAAATAAAGGTTTTTAATCATAAATACTTTATTTTAAAACTCTGACGTGTCGTATTCACTACTCTTCAGTTGTTCTCAGCTCCTTCATTACATAAGCAGAGTAACAGCCCATCATATGTCCTTCCCCCGATTTACAAGCAGTCAGTAGGTTGATGAGGTCAGGTCACGTCAAACACACCTTTAGTCTCAGCAGGCCCCTGGCTCCCCACTGCCACATGTCCATATGCCACTTGTCTATATCACTTACTGTGGTGAGAAGGTTGAAAGGCTCACAGGCAGCTGCTTGCATTCTTAGTCACAACTCACTTGTGAATGTGTGGTAGCTGAAGAGACCTGCCTAAATTTAGCTCTGAAGGTAACCCTAAATGTAGGCAGACAGACAGATAGGGTGATTCCAGCAGAAAAGAAAAGCAAAATGCCTGAAATGAAGGGGGCTTGGGATCAGAATAGGTACGTGTGAAGGAGGTTAAAAAGGCAGAAGAAAAACTGCAAGACATTTTTCACTCTGTAAACTGTAATCTGTTTAGAGTCTTGTCATCAAATCTAGAGGATTATGCAAATTTCCTAATGAATGTTTTTCAGGATAGTGATATGAAAAAATACAAGGAATGCTGGTACTAAAAGCAATTAAAGTAGCCAAATGTTAGTTTTAGAATAAATTGCAGAATAGCATCAACAATAATTCGCATAACCTTTGTGAGGATTTAGAGATGTTTACAGAATTACAAAGTTAAACCCAATCCGGTTTATGCACATTTTCTCTCTCTGATGAACATCAATGCTTGCAATAACAAGCAGCCAACCATTTAATTGCCTTTAGCAGCTGTAACAGTCAATTAATAGGCGTCTTCAATGGCAAATTTGATATCTCACTGAGAGAATCATGGGTCCCTGCCTGCCTCAAAAAGACAACAAAAGTGGACTGCCTGTATAACTAAAGCCCGGTGGCACTCACTTCATTTTTTCATCACGTGTCTTGAGAGATTAATTGCTAGGACATATTAAACAGAAAATTCCAGATACTCTGGGCCACCTCCACTTTGTATATTTCCATTTTTTCACAACTGGTCTACAGAGGATGCCATTTCCCTTATACATCATACCACCTTAGCACAAATTGCTTTGTCACAGACATGTTTATAGACGACAGCTCTCAGTATGTATCACTGCTGTACCACCAGTGCTCATCACCAAAATCCTACACTTGATACTTGGTGCCATTTTCTGCAAATGGACTTCCTAACTTGCAGACCTCATTATATGCAAACTGGTATCACATTCTCTTTCCTCAACACAACACTCCATATGCTAGAGTATTGGCCTGTTCACTCTAATTTCATCATAACATTTTCTGATGATGCCACCATTACAGAGACAGTGGTGCCAGTACAACAATCTCATCCTTAACGTCAGCAAAATTTTATATATATATATATATATATATATCAAAAAATAAGGAAACAGTTATTACAGTTTAACTTAACTTCATAAATATCAATCTGTCCAGTTAAGTAGCATAAGTGACTGTGAATCAGCTTTACCTGCTTTGCTGCAAATGAATCTGACAACAGGTGCAATGGAGGGGCAACAGCAAGATAACCCCCAAAAAAGGAATGGTTTTACAGGTGGTGGCCACAGATAATTGCTCTCAACCCTTCCTGACTGATTTTTCACTAGTTTTGTGTTTTTGCTAGTGTCCTTGTCATTACTGGTAGCATGAAGCAGTGCCTGCAGCTGATTCATGCTGCACCGGTAGTCCAGCTCCTCTAGGATGCTGTTGCAAGAAGGTTTGCTGCGTCTCCCAGCATTCTCAAGAGCTTGGAAGAGATACCAGGGAGACAGGCCCTTACACAAGGAGAGCTGGACAGAGCTGAAGAAGGACATTGACCTAGCAGTAGGATCAGTATCAGCTCCTTTGAGTGAGGAGAAACCGGAGGAGCACTGCCAGAGCCCTACAAAATGACCACCAGCTGACTACTGGTGTGCATGTTTGTAACCAAACTGTCAGAAACAGACTCTAAGAGGGTGGCATGAGGGCCCGACATTCTCTAGTGGTTCCGCCATTGGTGCCAAATTCTCTTCACAGATGAGAACAGGGTCACACTGAGGATATGAAAGTGTGAAAGTCTGGAGAAGTTGTGGTGAGCGTTATGCAGCCTGCAACATCATCCATCATTTGGATCCAGGTTTGGAGGTGGGTCAGTGATGGTCTTGGGAGGCATATTCTTGGAGGGTCGCATAGACCTCCATGTGCTAAGCAGTGGTATTTTGACTGATGTAGATACCAGGATAAAATCCTCAGAGCCATTGTCAAACCTTAGGCTGGTGCAGTGGGCCCTGGGTTCCTCCAGGTGCAGGACAATGCCCGACCTCATATGGCCAAAATATGTAGGCAATTCCTGGATGATGAAGGCATTAATGCCATTGACTAGCCCACACGTTCTCCAGACCTGAATCCAACTGAGAACCTCTGGGACATTATGTATCGTGCATCCGAAGCCACCAAGTAGCACCACAGAGAATCTAGGACCTCACTGATGCCACGATTCAGGTCTGGGAAGAGATCCCCTGGGACACCAATCCGTCATATAATCAGTAGCATGCCCAGACTTTATCAGAAGTACATACAGTGCGTGGGAGCCATAAACACTACTGAGTAACATTATAAGTTGCTGTGATGAAATTCATGTTAATTGGATCTGCCTGTGATTTAAATTTTTGACTTGATTTTTGGTGTGATGTCGCATCTAGCCCTCAGTGGGTTGGTGATTTTGGTTTCCATTGACCATTGTTACAACATTTTGTTCTCAACAAATTACACAGTATTACACAGTAAAAATTTTCCACTTGAATACTGCGTTCATCGAGATTCAGTGTGTGATATACACACACACACACAGAGCTATGCACCGTGTAGTGTCAGTTTTAGGCAATGCCTGACCACATAACTGCCTATATGTCCATGGTCCCATAAAGTTATAACAGACTTCAGAATCCCGAACAAAGAACAGGACGTTGCAGATATAATGAGATGTAGTGAATGCAACAGCTTCCTGCATATATATCTCATATCTCTTTCATACAAAGTGATTTCATTGGCAATATTTTATTGTACCTTCTATTGTTATTTTAATGTGAACATTTCCTTGCTTACAAATTTGCTTCAGCTTGTAAGCAGTAACACTAAATCTTGCGCAACTGTGGAGAGTTGTAGCATTACCACTTCGAATTCAGTCACTTCGAAAATGGCTGGGTGCTCAGAGAAATATCTGTAGACAAAATGCTCAAGTTACTTTTATTTAATTTAGGTTATTAATTTACTAAATCACAATATTTTCAACACTTTAAAAAATGTACATGTGCTTTGAATAAATTAGATGTAGTACTTCTAGTAAAACTGGAATACCTAAAAAGAGTAGTTAAAAATAAAATTAAAAAAAACATTTTATAATATTCAGCTTGTTTTTGAAAAGCTTAGAGATCTTATAAAAACTCTCAGCTATGTACAACTAAATAAACTTTGAAGTACTGTTTTTAACATACCACCCTCATGGAATGTTATTTCATCTACTCAAAAACGAAACTGAAATTGCATTTTTTCACCAAGATATTATCTGCTTGCAAACATGCATACTTTTGTCTTTTAGTGATAGGTGGAATTTGATCAGGAACGGAGCATGTAATGAAATGACAGAAACCAAAAAGACATTACATTCATAGAATTAGTTATATGAATTAGTTTTTAATCAGGTTATTTAGTACAGATGTTACAATACTGGAGTACTAGTGGCACACAGCTAGCTTTCTTGCCTCACTGATAGGTGCTGTTTGATTTTCTAGTTTGGTTAGGGTTTGTATGAAGTTTGAATGTTTTTCCAACGTCTTTATGGTTACGTATGATTGAGTGTAACTCTGAAAGACTGCCTATTGTAAATACAGAAAATTTGTCATTAATCACTTTCCATTAATAAAATAAATTTATTCCTATCAGTGCTGTGTAACAGATTATAGTATATACATTTCAATTTCAAACTGTGCATACAGCTTCTAAGGCATTTAAAACATTTAGTATATCTTAAAATGTTTAAAGGTAATTTCATCACAAAGACATTTCTTTTGATAACCACTATGCAGGTGCTGGTCATAAAATTAGAATATCATGACAAAGTTGATTTATTTCAGTAATTCCATTCAAAAAGTGAAACTTGTATATTAGATTCATTCATTACACACAGACTGATGTAAATATTTTAAATGTTTATTTCTTTTAATTTTGATGATTATAACTGACAACTAATGAAAGTCCCAAATTCAGTATCTCGGAAAATTAGAATATTAATTAAGACCAATGCAAAAAAAGGATTTTTTAGAAATGCTGGCCAACTGAAAGGTATGAACATGAAAAGTATGAGCATGTACAGCACTTAATATTTAGTTGGGGCTCCTTTGGCCTGGATTACTGCAGCAATGCGGCGTGGCATGGAGTCGATCAGTCTGTGGCACTGCTCAGGTGTTATGAGGGCCCATGTTGCTCTGATAGTGGCCTTCAGCTCTTCTGAATTGTTGGGTCTGGCGTATTGCATCTTCCTCTTCACAATACCCCATAGATTTTCTATGGGGTTAAGGTCAGGTGAGTTTGCTGGCCAATCAAGAACAGGGATACCATGGTCCTTAAACCAGGTACTGGTAGCTTTGGCACTGTGTGCAGGTGCCAGGTCCTGTTGGAAAATGAAATCTGCATCTCCATAAAGTTCGTCAGCAGCAGGAAGCATGAAGTGCTCTAAAACTTCCTGGTAGACGGCTGGGTTGACCTTGGACCTCAGAAAACACAATGGACCAACACCAGCAGATGACATGGCACCCCAAACCATCACTGACTGTGGAAACTTTACACTGGACCTCAAGCAACATGGATTCTGTGCCTCTCCTATCTTCCTCCAGACTCTGGGACCTTGATTTCCAAAGGAAATGTGAAATTTGCTTTCATCAGAGAACATAACTTTGGACCACTCAGCAGCAGTCCAGTCCTTTTTGTCTTTAGCCCAGGCGAGATGCTTCTGACGCTGTCTCTTGTTCAAGAGTGTCTTGACACAAGGAATGCGACAGCTGAAACCGCATACGTCTGTGCGTGGTGGTTCTTGAAGCACTGACTCCAGCTGCAGTCCACTCTTTGTGAATCTCCCCCACAGTTTTGAATGGGTTTTGTTTCACAATCCTCTCCAGGGTGCGATTATCCCTATTGCTTGTACACTTTTTTCTACCACATCTTGTCCTTCCCTTCACCTCTCTATTAATGTGCTTGGACACAGAGCTCTGTGAACAGCCAGCCTCTTTAGCAATGACCTTTTGTGTCTTGCCCTCCTTGTGCAAGGTGTCAATGGTCGTCTTTTGGACAACTGTCAAGTCAGCAGTCTTCCCCATGATTGTGTAGCCTACAGAACTAGACTGAGAGACCATTTAAAGTCTTTCACAGGCGTTTTGAGTTAATTAGCTGATTAGATTGTGGCACCAGGTGTCTTCAATATTGAACCTTTTCACAATATTCTAATTTTGCGAGATACTGAATTTGGGACTTTCATTAGTTGTCAGTTATAATCATCAAAATTAAAAGAAATAAACATTTGAAATACATCAGTCTGTGTGTAATTAATGAATCTAATATACAAGTTTCACTTTTTGAATGAAATTACTGAAATAAATCAACTTTGTCATGATATTCTAATTTTATGACCAGCACCTGTATATTTTGCAAATAAAACTAAATCCAATAAACAAGAATCTTTCTTTAAAAATGATACTGATCCATGTTAATTACTAGTTTTCTTCTAGAGAAAAATCATTTATTAACTGATTTTCTAAACCCACTGACCTTATTAACAATTTTGCATGGCATTGGGGGGTTGGGGAAATTCCCTTTTCAAAACCTGAACATGTGACTGTATATTACAATGGAGCAGCATGTGGGAGACTGGTTAAGTTTAAACTGATGCTGTCGGTTCAGGGGCATTTCTAGGATTTAAGACTATCAGGTTTTAGCCCACTCTGTGATATTGGGACATGGTCTTCCATGTATATACAATCATACCGGAGATCCTTTTGGACTTTCGCTCATGTATATGCAATTGTGCCATTGATCAGTGGCTATATTGTATATGATGGACAAAAGATAGAGGGCTCACTGCTATTGATAATGTATATAATCAAGAAAAAGATCAGGGGCTAGGCTAGGCAAAACACAGCATGTGCTTCAGATTCTGAAGTCCCTATCCTAATCCTGATGAAGTGCGGGCTTGTCTTGGATCAAAGGATACAACTTCCACTTATACTTTTCTCTCCAACACTGGAGCTTTATTGCATACTTGAGCTCAGCATCTTGCTTGTGGTTTTCTGAACTTTCTCATTGTACTTCAGAACTCACTATACACGCCAAATGTGATCACATCTCTTTTTTCCTTTGTAAAAGGAATCCATTCACCCTATTGCTTAGTGGTCCTGTTTGGCCTGTCAATCACGTCTGCTCTATTCTTCTTTTGCACAAAGCACAGTCTCAAAGCAAAGCATGTATGTTAGCATAATATCAATAAATTTTGAAAAATGGAAAATTTATTGACATAGAACTTAGGTCAGCCAACCTTCTTTTTTTTTTTTATAACATCACCAAATTTCAGTTAAATCTGTCAAAGCATTTTTAAGATTTTGGGCTATTTTGGTTTTCTACAGTTGACGGGGGGGTTAACCCTAAATACTGATATATGAAAATCCCCTTTCTTAGCTGATACCTACTGCTCTAGATGTAGCATCCTACCAAATATAGCTTTCTAACTAAATAGGAAATAGTGCTTTAGTTGATAAGTAGTAATGAGTAAACCCTGCAAAATGCAGCAATAGCAAGGAAATGTTCGAGAACTTTGCTGAACTCTGCAAAATGCATTGAAGTCAATGGGGAAGGAGGAACTGAAATAGCTTTGCATGGATTATAATGGTGCAATGGTCTTTTAAGTGTCCATGAGCACTAGGGATGTGTCTGCTAACTATGCTGGACGACATATTGTGGCTAAAAATATAATCTGAGCTGAGAGGCAGCACTGCTAACTGGTACCACTGTGCTTAAAACAACTAAAGACAAAGTGGGAAAGAATACCACAAACAAAACACAGATACAGAAAATAGAGATACTTATACTTGTTTTCTGAATGTTATTAATGATCAAGATGGTGTTGGAAAAAGGGATATTTAATGGAGGATACCTTTGACGGCAATCGCTTTTGGTTACCTTTGATGATATGCAGGAAGGGAGATTACCTTATTTTAACTCAAGGTCACATGAAGCAAAGCTGGAAAGAACAGAGGTGAGAATGACATGGTGGATATGTGGAGTGCTGCACAGTGTGAGAAAATGATAAAAGACTTGCAGTGGAGAAGATAGGTGTTGTGTTGAGGGGAAACAGACGATGGTGGTTTGGGTATGTAAAGCAAATTGTTGTGGATGACTGGCTGAGGAAGTGCACCAAGATGGAAGACACAAATAAAGGCTGAAGAAGATGTGGTTTGATGCACTGTCAGATTACAGTATATGAAAATAAATGGTTCTCACTGTGAATCATGTCCAAAACAACAAAAAAGGAAGAAAAAGCAGGGAACATTATTGGGGTGCCTCTCCCTTCACTACAGGACATATTTTACAAACGCAGTGTCCGCATGGCCTGCAGCATTGTGAAGGACCCCTAACACCCCGCACATGGACTTTTCACACTTCTGCCATCCAAGAGAAGATGCTGCATCATCAGAGCCAGATCTGCCAGGCTGCAGGAGAGTTTTTACCCCCAAGCTGTCAGACTCCTTAACACCATGCTGCTCCCTGGGATCTTCCACACTACCTCAAACACCTCTAAAAACAGAACTTTTGTACATGCAGGCCACTTTCCTGCAAAGACGAGCGTGCATGTAGAAAAGAACTGAAAATCTCATACTGACCTTTAAGTATTTTGACACTCTTGATATCCTTCTGCTGTGAAGCATTCTGACCTGTCATTGTTTACACGTCTTAAACAACTATTATCATACACTGATAATTTATGTATTATCTATATCTATTACTTATTATTGATTTATTATATTACATATCTATTGACTATATTTATGTATCTAGATTGCAAATACCATACATTGCATCAATGTTGCTGCTACAGTACTTCTTTGTCTTGTCTTTGCACAATGACTTGTCTTGTTTGTGTTTTAATTTTAAATTTTAATTTTAATTTTAATTCTATTTTAAATATTTTATTTGCATTTCATGTTGTTACACTGTGGATCCTGAGCTTCGCAATTTCGTCTATCTGTATACTGTACTTGTATATGGTTGAGATGACAATAAAGTTCGCTTTGACTTTAAAAAAGATCTTAGGGACAACCAGTTATCCTGGGTAAATCTAGAAAATTGCTGTTCAACCCATGATGATGATTGTAATAAACTTTTGGACCTGATAAATAAACAACGTTTTTAAATAAACAAAACTCCACATCAACATCATTAAATACAAAAGTTTAAATGCTTTTAACCTTTTTCAATACTTATTTATATATAGAGAATTGTACTATTACCTTTATTTTACACAACTCATGACAACCAACACGTGAAGCTGCTCTTTTCTGACAATTGGTCAGTCAGGTGTGTCCTGATAATACTAACTTTAAAATATATATACTTTTCTTTCTGTCAGGGGCTAGTTTCTGCCTTTGGCTTCATGCTACCAGGACAGGCTCCAGCTCCCTTGAATCTTTTAATGGAATATACAGGATGGGAAAACTGATGTACAGAAATACTTGTAAAGGTTTTCAAAAAAGAAAAAAATATGTTTTACACTTACGTAGCATAGCCATATACTGTGTTTCCCAAAGGTTCAAGTGGCCTTATCTCGGAAGGATTAAATTCCTGGTTATACCTTTATAAGACAAAAGTGTACATATAACTAACTTCATTAATTTAACAAACAAGTGAATAAACAAAATAACTCAGATCTAGCTAAATTTCTAACATGAAAAAGTATTTATGTGTCCTCTCAAAGATGACCAATAAATATCAAAATATTCACACAAGTCAAGATATAAGTTGTCTCATGCCCACAATCAAATTATTAAGAAAATTTAAAAAGATTAAAAAAAAATGTTTACAAATATATATATTCTTGAGGAACACCTGGATGGCAAAAGACTGCTGGTTCAGAAATGGCACCAAAGTAGTCTAGGACAGGAGAACTGCTTTGAGGCCTTATGCAGAGGCCTCCAACTGACTGAAAGAGTACATCTCTGTATAGAGATATTGACATACAACACCTGCTAACAAAATCCATAGGTGCTTTGTGCTCTCCAGTTGAAATACAGACAAGGATATCAGTAGAAAGTAAAGGCTATAATAAATTGTCAGGAGTCAGAGGCAACTTCTCCAACCTGCTATAAAGCTTTGTGCTCAGTCACAGAATATGAAACCTGTGATAATTTTACCCATTTAACGGGGACAGTTAGTCTAAGAGCTACTGAAGCTCTAAGCCTCTAAATGTGTGGTCTGCAAGTATCAGTCTAGTGGTCTGCTAGGTGACAATCACTGTATCTAAGCAAAGAGAAGTTCTAATTCCTCAAATACCTTTAGTCAGCTGTGTACTTGCAAAATCTTAAAATATAAACATGTGTTCTGGCCAGTTATATCAGACCTTCAATAATCAACTTGTTATTACATGACCACTCAGGAAAATGAATCAATGAAGCAGCCACTCTGTCTCATCAAGGACTGACTCGAGTAGATCTAATATACATGAGCACAAATGTATGTGCATATCCTTGTATCACAAAAAAGAGTTGCGGGGAAAAGAAAACCTCCATTGTCAAATCAAGAACAAGGTATCCTGAGAATCAAATTGGGAACATTTAAAGAAAACAAATTTGAAACATTGTGTAATTCATATTTACAGAAGTTTCCGCAGAGAACCAAAATAAACAGAATGTTTAAATAATAATTCAAATAATTTTCTAAATTTGGTGATATCTTGACTATACAACCAAAGAAAAAAAAAAGAAAAAAAAAAATCACCATTTTCTACATGTGTCCAGTAACACAACATTAACTGATGTGTGGGTTTCTTGCATTATTTTCATTATGCGTTGAACACTAATACAGTTTTCTCGTCGATATGGCTGAGGAGCATCAATGGGAACCAAATAATTTCTGCCTGAACATTCATATCCATGGCCAGCATAGTAAAATAAAGCTGCAAGAAAACAAAAACATTTTTAACATATAGTGCAAAACTAAACAATACTTGGAGCACGCACAATTCATAAAAAGTGGACTATTGCATAGGTAATTATTTCATAAAACCAAATACAATGTTACTCATACTATTTCCTAATCATAAGTAATTTAATAAATAGAGGTGCTTGTAATACACTAATAAGATTCATGTTATTTTAACTAAATATGTACCTTCTGTACCTATACCTAATCCCACAAAATAAATTGAAAACACTTTGTTTTTCCTGCATGACTAAATTCTGTCACCACAAAATTGGAAGCTACACAAATGCAACTAAAATTGTTTTTGCACTTATTTTAGATACTGCTATTTGCTGATATAATCTTCAGTTCAGTTTTGTAAATATTTTTCTTTAATCTGATAACTCACAAATGCCATACTAGATGCAGGTTTCATTATATATTTTGTGGGCAATTACAGTAGAAAAGTTATAATAGATTGAAATAAGGATAGACACCATGTAAATGATTTATTCCTTTTAAATTACAACCATTTTAAAACATACTTTTACACAATGATTATTTAAGATTATGTACAGTGGTGTGAAAAACTATTTGCCCCCTTCCTGATTTCTTATTCTTTTGCATGTTTGTCACACAAAATGTTTCTGATCATCAAACACATTTAACCATTAGTCAAATATAACA
>JANRMT010062829.1:2304627-2322867 GCA_026402145.1 Polypterus bichir lapradei | reverse complement strand
AGCCTGCCAAATTTCAGCTTTCTACCTACATGGGAAGTTGGAGAATTAGTGATGAGTCAGTCAGTCAGTCAGTCAGTCAGTCAGTCAGTCAGTCAGTCAGTGAGTGAGTGAGGGCTTTGCCTTTTATTATTATAGATATATATATATATATTAGCAAAGAAAGTTGGGAGGGGTAAAAGTTAATTCATACTTTTGAATGTAATTGGTGTGATATTCTGCTACACTGCTCATGTGTTACATATTCTCTACAACCTCCAAGTATTGCTACTGTATTGCACCTGATTATTGCTGGGATAGGTTTTATCTTCAGGTTCTACAGCTGTGCCCTAGATAACCGGGTAAAGAAAATTAATTAATGGATAGATGTAGTTTACCTACTTTATAAATACAGCTATAAGAATAAAAAGACCATTAACTGAATGGTTATTTAGATGTTTGTGCAGTGATAGAGCTGTTGCCTCACAGTTACAGAATCCTACTTTCAAATCCCTCATCAGTGTCTATTTATAGAGTATGCACATTCTGTTCATATTTGTGTGGATTTTTCCTTTGGGTACTACAGTTTCCTGATACTGTCCCAAAGTTAATATGGTTAACAGATATTGTAACTAAAAGGGATAACAAAAGCAATTTGCTAAAAGAAATAAAAAAAAATGAAACTAAAAGCTGCAGTATTACAATTTTTTCTCTTTTTTTTTTGAGAAGTAACTTTTTTGTGCTTGGTAGATTTTATCATGAACGGATGGATTGATGTATGGATGGAAAAGATAATTTGTTAAAATATTAAGTATGTTTCTGGTCAGTAGTCATTTTTGAAATCTAGCATGTGACTTTGCTTTTAGATTCTGATGTAATATAGAGTTGTGATTTCTAGCCATGTTAAATCAGCTTAAAAAATCTAAAAATAATTTCTGTGTACATAAATAAATAAAAATGGCACATTATTAAGTATATTTTCAAGCATGCTCTGTACTGCTAAACATATTTGGTGATTACATATGACTAGGTCATTATAATACATAATAGTAAGTACAAAAATGTCAGTAAATTTAACTGTAAAAAACTGTAAATGATGAAAGTAAAAGACCTATTCAAAAAAAAAAAAGGAAAGTTACCTTATGTTCTACTGAAAATTACCTGTATATCTTAAAAAATACGTTTAATTATTTTTTACAGCCAAGCTCTGTAAAATTGATATTTTTCTACCTTCAAAATATGCTAAATACCGTTTATTGATGCATTACAGTTACACCGAAAAAATCTGTTAATTTTACAGTGTAAAACTGTTAAATAGCGATGGTAAACAACCGTAAAATATAAAACGATAAATCACTGTTTCAGTAAAACCGGTTACGATATTTGCATAAGGACACGCCCCTTTTTACAATATTGTTCCTGGTGAACCGCATACCTTTGAACAGTAGGGAAAAAAACTTAAACTAAGTTAGCAGACTTATTTTTCCTTGTGTGCTGAAGGTTTTTTGAGGTTATGGAAGCTGATTTATGGTGGGTTGTATTCGATAAGTAGGACACCACACACCACAAAAGAAAACTTTACTTCCCCACCAGACAACGTGCCATAACTTCCTTAAACATTGAATTGTTTTAAATGTGTATAGTTAAATGGTACATGTTTTGTATTGGTTGTTGTTAATTTACTGATGCAAACTGTGTACTGGGGTTTGACCCTGACAATACATATTATTTATTGATTGTCATATTTATTACACAACATGAATTTCTGGTTATTGTTAAACATTCCCTTCTGTTGGAATTTGTTGCAATGAACAAATAGTTTTTGCTACAAAATTATACTATAGACCTAAAAATATTGTCGTCTTATTTATTACAGTAAAATTTTGGCACCCCAGCTGCCAGTATTTTACCGTCAATGTAACATTTTTTTAAAGTGTACTGTAAACCAAAAAATATTGTCACCTTCTTTTTTACAGTTAAATTCTGGTGACCCCAGCTACCAGTATTTTACCGTAAATTTAACATTATTTTTTTTTACAGTGTAGTGCTTACAGGATAATGTAATTTAAAACAGTCCAGTCCTTAAGGAGAACATTGCTGCCCTTCATCACTAAATGACTGTGCACTGTAATGCTATGCAGCATAACGAGTATGTTGATTGCTGCCAAGACAATCATCAATCCAAGATTTTGAATTTGGACACACTGCAAAGAATTAGTCGTAAATGGGAAGATGCTGTCTGGGAGTCCTTTGGTTATGACTCTGACTGTAGCAAAAACAAGCACACAAATGGTTTAGTTTGTTGAACACATTGAAAGGGAAAGAACACTTTCATAAAGAAATCTGTAAGAGTTTTGAGGACCATGATATGCTGAGAAACATACACCTACCAAAGGAGGTAAATGATAGTATTGTGATTTTATCATTGTGTTTATTTTTTTTACCATTACTTTGTTTATGATACCGCTATTTTATTACAAGGCCAATGATGTTTTCAGATTCTTAACATTTCACCTTGGTGCAGTACTATGCATGTGATATCATCACATTAGCATTATATAACATTGTGATACTCACTTCCTAGCGTCTAATTTTTAATATCAAGGAATATCTAAATCCTGTGAATATATCATTCTTAATTTGCTTTGAAAATGCCAAGAAATCAGTTAGCTTCAATAGTTGTATCATTGTTTCATTCTGAATTCAGTTTCACTTAAACACATTCACATTCAGTTTCATTTAAATATCAGGTTCATATTGTTTGGTTTTGTTTTTTACTAGATCAAACATTTTGATTGGAAAGAATTTTTCAGAATTATATTTATTTCCTTTGATTTATTACTTTGTTTTATTTTGGCCACAGTCCCTCATTTTCCTAAAGGTACATCAGATATTTACATTGTTCAACACAGTTTCTCTTTGCAGAAAGCTGTTCTCTGGTCATCTCAATCAATTAAACACAGAAAGAGAGACAATGTTTTGGAACAGCTATTTATTGAATTACTTGCCTTCTTAAGGTATTGTGAAATACTTGATCTGTACTTCAAAGTGACTAGTGTTGCCACACTTTATAAATTATTCAGAAAATAACTCCCTGCATAGATGACTTAAGCAAAAACAGCCTCACTGAGCTGTTTATTGGCGTATCTGCATGTTTCAGCAATCCCTTTGCTATGCACACACAGCAAGCATTTGCTAATCTTCATTGAAAAACCATATTTTAAGTCAAAATAAAAGCTAAATTGTAATGATTTTCTCAAAATTAAAAACTAAAATAGAAATGGTCACAAGTTCATAATAAAATGAAACTGAACTGAGAATAAAATCACAGATAAAAAGTATAGAATGAAAGTTAATTTAAAGTAATGGAACTAAAATAAACTTGTAGTGTACACACCTAATACATGCATGCTAATCTAATTTTAGCAATCCATTTTCCAATCCACTTATCCATTTCAGGGATACTGGGGGGTGATGTCTATATAGCAGCATTTCGTGTGTAAGCAAGTGTCCCCTGTGATGGGCTAAACGTACCATGTACAATATCTACATGTAATCTTACAGATGAATTCCTGCTGGCGTGTTTAGACTTTGTGCAGCAGATTCATTTTCATACCCAGTCTCAATAGATCCATATTGAACATCTGGTTTATCTGTCAGCAATACTAACAGGTTTAATTTGGGTTTGTCATACCATTTGGTAGTGTTTTTCTAACAGTCTTACTGCGTTTTATACCCAAACATCAAAATTATAAAAGTATTTGTCTGACACCTTGAAAGTCTATGCATCAAGACTTGCTTTACTGTGCATTCCCAGGCTTTCTCTTATCATCAGGCCTCCTGTAGAGAGATAGTGACTAAAGCCAAGAACATTATTTTAAATGGCAGAATGATAAAGTTTATAATAACCCAAGGATTTTGTTCTCTGTGGTTTTTAACTTCGGCCAACATCTTGCTCTATCATCAACTTCCACTGCAAACTTTCTTTTACTTTATCTGTAGTAAAATTAAAATCCTGAATAATTCCACTAGTGCTAATTCATCATCCTCATATTCATTACAGTCATCTGCCAATTTTTCATTTATTTCACCTATCAGTGACTTACTTTGTAAAATCAGGCTTACCACTTTTGTACTAGATCCAATTCCCCCCATACTTACAAAATCCTGCCTTTATGTCATAGTCCTGGCTGCCACAGCAATAATAAATACATTGTTTGATGCTGTTTTGAAAATTGCTTCATAAGCTTTAGTGTTGAAAAAGTTGTGGGGTGTTGATGCGGACTATGAATAATTTTAACCCTATTTCTCACTTATCTTTTCTGTCTAAAGTTACTGAGCTTGTTACCAATAAACTAATAAATTGCTAGCACTATTTCAGTGCAGCTTTAGTGCACAGCACATCTGTGAAACTGCTCTGCTTTGAATAACTAACAATTTATTTATGGCAGCAAACTCTGGACAAATCAGCATATTAATTCTC
The DNA here is from genome assembly GCA_026402145.1 of Polypterus bichir lapradei. NCBI lineage: Eukaryota > Metazoa > Chordata > Cladistia > Polypteriformes > Polypteridae > Polypterus > Polypterus bichir. Next base: position 2,318,408 of record JANRMT010062829.1, on the reverse strand, counting down.
TTAGACATTGGTGCAGCATTTGATACTGTCAATCGCAATATTCTGCTGTCCAGAATGGTGAGTATCCAGAGTATCTCTGGCACTGTTCTCCATTGGTTTAAGTCCTAACTGACAGGCAGGAGTTTGTACTTCTTAGCAACAGCAGTTCCAGCTCAGTGACTGTCATCAAAGGTTCATCAAGGCTCTGTCCTTGTCCCTCTGCTTTTATGCATCAACCTGCTTCCCCTTGGCCATATTGAAGCACAGATTAAGAAAATAAACTTCTTTAATTCAGTGTGGAAGATAATACTATCATTGCTTGGAGATTTGGATTCCTTCCTTTGTTAATCAGTTCAGATAAATCACATTAAGAATGTAATTTACTTCCACCTACATGACACATCCTGTGCCTTCTTGTTGCTGTCCTTCTCTTTTCCAGACTTTTATCACATTCCACATTTACATCGTCCTGTAATTGGCAGACACCCTTTTTAGCCTTATGACGTCTGCAGCCTGGTTCAGAACTCTGCTGCAAGAGTCATTCAAACCCATAATAAGCAAAAAATGCCTGTTCTGTTCAGTCCTTACTAGCTCGCTGTGTGTTATGGGATTAAATGCAGACTTGTTTTGTAATTATAAAAATTTAAAGGGATTGCTCTAAGCTACATCAGTTACTCCATACAGCACTACAAACCTGCTTCCTAACTACAGGCCACTGATGCTCACAATCTTCCCCTAAATAAATTATGAGTGGCAGAGACTTATTTTCATTATGTATATTGGGCTTTAAAGTTTCACAGTTTTTACATTGTAAGGTGATTCTTAACTAATCTTTAGTCTTTAACCTATTTTATGTATCCTGTGGTAAAGAAGGTGTAGATTATCAGTTGAGTATAGTTTATGGGCTGTTTTAACTTCAGAGCACATTATATGTTTATGTGTGATGCACAATGATGCAGTGGTCAGCACTGCTGACTTATTAATTCAGAGCACTGGATTCCAGTCTTCTACCCAACAAATGTCTGTGTGCAGTATGCACGTTTTCTGCATGTCTAGCTGAGTTTTATTCAGTGTACTTTCATGTTCTTTACACTAGAATTACCAAAGCCTATGAAAAAACTTGTAATCCCAGCCCACCTTAAACCTGTTCGCACCTCTCTGTCAGCGTCTTTTGTGTTGTAAATGTGTTGATCAACCACAGCAGTTCTTACTTGTACATTTTGTGAAAGTGTTTATTTGATATTTGGAATCCAGGCTTCACACATTACCCACTTAATTTCTACATTACTAAAACATGAAAAATATTTCCTTTTTAATGATGTGTTTACATAGGTTTTCGTGGACACTGAACACACATGAAATGCATGTATTCCAAATAACAGTGTATTATTTACCCTATACAACTCCCAGCAACTCACACTCAGGTAAACAGACTTGAGCTGAGCGAACCTTCTGCCCTTTTTGCATTGGTGGGGGGATGGGATAGCAGGCTACTTGCTCCTTGTGTTGATTGACACATTTACAACACAAAAGACGCTGATGGAGAGGTGTCAACAGATTTAATGTGGGCTGGGATTACAAATTTTTTCATAGGCTTTGGTAATTCTACTGTTAAATTAACTCGACACTCTAGAAATTGTCCATATGTGATATGTGTGAATGGACTCTGTAATGTACTGGTGCCCTGTCTTCATTTGATTTCCTGCCCTGCACACAGTGTTGAAGGGTTGACTCTGATCCCATGTTACCCTTAATTTGTTTAAGCATAATCAAGATTGTTTAGTTGGTGCAACTAGGAAATAATGAAATTAAAGGAACTACACAGAGGAGAAGTCAGAAAAGCGAACCAGTCAAAAGAACATAATAAAAAAAGTCCTTACACTATATTCTTCTTGGAAGGACCTTTTAGCTTACTCAATTCTAAAGGAAAAGTTTGAAAAGTTTTATGTACAGGATTCCATACTTGGATGATTATGCTGCTATGCCACCAAAATTTAAATACAGTGTGTAGAAATTTGACAAATAGTAATGCAGACAGACACGTGGTAACAACAGGCGTCACCAGCATAAGCAACATGGCTGCAACCATGCAGAACCAATGCAATAGCTCCAATCAAAATTCTCAAACATAGTTAATCAAAACAAACTTCACTCGAAACCCAAATTTGCCTTTTGCAGTTGCTGTAATATTTGTTTGTCTGTATTTATTAAGGGACTGAACAACTTTCATAGGGGGGAGAAGTCTGAGAGTACGGTTTATGTTCTCACAGGCTATATGTATTATGTTGCTCTAGGCCAGGGGTTCTCAAACTCGGTCCTGGGGGACCCCTGTGGCTGCAGGTTTTTGTTCCAACCAGATTCCTAATCAGTGACAACACCTGATAGCACTGATCTAATTTAATTAGGTATTATTTTTCTTTTATTCTGTATTCAGAAAAACACAGCAACATGATTTTTACATTTATAATAAACTTAGAAATATTTGTTTTTGCTATGGATTTAAATGCTTAACTCTCTTTTTATTATATTTCACCCTTTCTCTGTGTAGTTTGCTCCCTTCATTGAATCTTAATAATGACAATTAAAAACAAGCAGAGCAGAAACCCAAGCAAACAACACTCAGTCGTGAAAGGCTGCAACTAGTTTAGCGTCAGCCCCACAAAGTAGTAAATAACGGATTGATTAAACAATTAGAACACCTAGAAAAGTAGAATGACAATCAAGATGAAAATACTGTTAAAAAGAAAAGAAATACGTATAACTGCTTAGTACATTTTAATACTTCTGGTTTTTTTTTTACCAAACTTAGTTTCCTAATTTGTATATTGTTCCCAAAACAGGGAATCTGGGAAACAACAGTTCACTTAATTAGCACAGGAGTCCAATTAAAAACAGAGGCTGGTTGGAACAAAAACCTGCAGCCACAGGGGTCCCCCAGGACCGGATTTGAGAACCCCTGCTCTAGGCAGATTGCAGTCAAGTCATAGTGATGCCAAAAACACCCCAGCAGTGTAAAGTTTCAGTTATTCTCAAACTTTTCCTTGGGACCCCATTTACCTGTAGGTGTTTGTTCCAGCGAACTTTTGTTTTTAATTGGAATCCAAGCCTAATTAAGCAAGCTGTTAGTTTTGAGTTTCTGTGTTTTGGAGTCTGTATAGAAGTGACAAAACTAAGTTTTGTAAATTTGTTATTTACAATGTGAACTTTGTAGATTTTTTTAATTGTTTTCTAAAATTGTCCTCATTATCATGAATTTAATTTTGCATTTTCAGGTGTTTCTGGTTATTTAATCATCATTTACTAATGTGTTATGTGTTCCTCAATGGAATTCTGTTGGGTGTTTTGGGAGTACAGTGTTCAATAGCCCTTAATAAAGGCTATTTGGTCCCTGTATAATCATAGTGAGAGATGTTTTTGCATACTCAGAAAAACATCAGCACTCTTTGCAGTGGGTGTGGGGCTTGGCCGGGACTGCGCTTTGTCTCCAATCCTTCTTGTGATTTCCTTGGATAGTATATCAACATGCAGGTGGGAAGGGGAGGGTGTCGATTTCTCCAGCCTTAGAATTGTGTCACTGCAAGACAATACAGTCCTGTTGGCTTCATTGGGCTGTGAACTCCAGCACCCATTGGGATGGTTTGTGACCAAGGGTGAAGCAACAGGGATGAGGGTCAGCACCTTCAAATCTGTGGTCATGGCCCTGAGTAAGCAAACAGTGGAATGAAAGGATGAAATATCAGATACAAGTTGCCAAAATGACCTTTCAGCGCAGTATGACTGAGCTCTTCCTTAGAGAGAGGGTGAAAAGCACAAAATCATCAGGTTCATAAATCATTCTGGGTATACCCTAGGTAAGGAAACAAATTATAATGGCTGGGGACTTTAATTGTGTTTTAAACCCACTCTTAGATAGGACTCCTGTCAAGGGGGGATGACATCTAACACAGCTAAGACAATTACACAGTTTGTAACTGACCACAACTTATCAGACCCCTGGAGGATTCTAAACCCAAACTGAACAACATATTCGTTCTACTCACCAGTACATCATTGCTACTCAAGAATTGATTATTTCTTTATAGATAATAATTTCTTGCCTATGATTAAATCTTGCAAGTACAACGCTATTGTTATTTCCGACCATGCACCTCTGATCTTGGAGCTAAAGTCATTATGCCCCACAAGCTCACCTCGCAGATGGCATATTAACCCACTTCTATTAGCAGATGAGAACTGTACAGAATTTATATCCAAACAAATCAGCTTCTTCCTAGAGACAAATAGATCCTCAGAGGTGTCTGCAGGAATACTCTGGGAAACTTTTAAGGCCTTCTTAAGAGGACAGATTATTTCATATCTTTTCCACAGGAATAAATTAGAAACCAAGAAAGTATCAGAGCTAAGAAGCGAAATTGCTAAAATAGATGAAGAACATGCCAGGCGTCCAAGCGAGGATATACATAGGAAAAGGCAGGCTCTGCATTTAGAACTCAACCTCTTGACAACTAAAGAAACTGAACAACTAATTTATAAATCAAGACATCATTACTATGAACACGGAGAGAAAGCTAATAAGCTTTTAGCTCAACAAATCCATAAGCAAGACGTTCACAATGCAATCCCAGTAATCACCAACACGAATGGAGATGAAATCATTGACCATAAAAACATAACGTACACATTTAGAGACTACTATAAATCCTTATATTCTGCTGAGTTTAAAGAAGACAACACACAATCTAATGCATTTCTGGATACATTACAGATACCACAAATAGATACTTTTAGTGCAGAGGAACTGGATAAACCTTTGGCTCTATCAGAATTACTAGATGCTATAAAGTCACTTCAAGGCGGGAAAGCAGCAGGCCCTGATGGCTACCCTGTAGAATTTCATAAGAAATTCTCCACTCAGCTAGCTCCCCTCGTATTAGCAACATTTACAGAAGCTAGAGACAATCAAATTCTACCTCAAACTTTTTGCCAAGCATTAATCACCATCTTTCCTAAACAAAATAAGGACTTATTACAATATGCATCATTCAGACCAATTTCACTTTTGAATAATGATGTTAAAATCTCTCAAAAATCATAGCTAGAAGGATGGAGAAAGTGCTGCCTTCGATAATATCACAAGATCAACCTCGATTTATCAAGGGTCGACACTTATCTTCCAATCTTCGACGCCTGTTTAATGTAATATACTCACCAGTAAAGTGAAACACCCCAGAAATATTATTTTCATTGGATGCAGAAAAAGCATTTGACATGATTGAATGGAAATACCTTTTCACTACATTAGAGAAATTTGGGTTTGGCCCGAACATTTGTGCATGGATCCATCTACTGTATACCAATCCAGAAGCTTCAGTTTATAGTACAAACATTTGTTCAGACTACTTTAAACTAGAACATGGTACCAGACAAGGATGCCCCTTGTCACCACTGCTGTTTGCAATCGCCATTGAACCACTGGTGGTTCACTGTTGAAATGCTTATCAGATAAAGGGGATTATCAGAGAGGGACTGGAACAGAAAATTTCTCTATAAGCAGATGATATGGTACTGTATATATCAGATCCACAAAATTCTGTACCTGCAGTCTTAACAGTACTCACAGAATTTCAAAAGATCTCTGGTCTCAGAATTAATTTGAATAAAAGTATACTCTTTCCAGTGAATTCTCAAGCATATAATATTAGATTGAACACCCTACCTTTTATCATTGCAGATCAGTTTAAATACCTAGGGGTTAACATCACAAGTAAATACAAAGCTGTTTATCAAAAAAATTTCGCTGTCTGTATGGAAAAAATTAAGCGAGACTTACATAGATGGTCAACCCTTCATCTCACTCTAGCTGGAAGAATTAACGTTATTAACATGAATATTCTTCCTAAGCTTTTTTTTATTTCAAAACATTCCAATATACATTAATAAATCATTTTTTAAGCAATTAGATTCAACAATAACCTCATTTATTTGGAACTCAAAACATCCACGTATCCAAAAAGCAACCCTACAAAGACCTAAGGCAGAAGGTGGCATGGCTCTACCCAACTTTCAGTTTTATTACTGGGCAGTAAACATACAAGCTATAAAAACCTGGACACAAATAGACGAACATACACAACCTTGGTCCGCAATAGAAGTAAAATCCTGCAGTACTTCTTTATATTCCTTGCTCTGTGCCCCAACAAATGCAAGTTATCGCCAATATACTAATAACCTAATTGTGCTTCACTCACTCAGAATATGGAACCAATGTAGAAAGCATTTTAAGATGGAAAATCTTTTATCTGTGGCACCTCTGCAAGAGAACCACTTCTTTCAACCCCCGCAAACATATTCAGTTTTTTTAATATCTGGAAAAGATTTAGGATTAAATTGCTTAGAGATCTTTATATAGACAACATCTTTGCATCCAATGAACTTTGTTAAACAGAACCTGCCTGATTTTCCTCTTCTTGCACCCTCTTCCATTCTGGAAAAATATTGCTCAATTTCAAGGACTTAGACACCATCTCTGCAATATATAAAATTATTTTACAGTCACTCCCTTTCAAAGATCCAAGAGGACAATGGGAAAAAGATATCTTAATCAATATATCAAAAAAGGAGTGGAAGGTAGCAATGCAAAGAATTCACTCAAGCTCCATATGCGCAAAGCATACAATTATTCAACTCAAAATTATATATTGAGCACATCTGTCTCACTTAAAACTGTCCAAAATGTTCCCAAGTCAAGATCCAACCTGTGAACGCTGCAATCAAGTCCCAGCTTCACTGGGTCACATGTTTTGGGCCTGCACCAAATTAACATCATTTTGGACCAAAATTTTTAAGTGCCTTTCAGACAGCCTTGGTGTCACAATCACTCCTAACCCATTAACAGCTGTGTTTGGTGTTCTTCCAGAGGAACTTAAAGTGGAGAAGGACAAACAAACTGTGATTGCATTCACTACACTATTGGCACGCAGACTTATTTTGCTAAACTGGAAGAATCCTAACTCTCATCTTTTAAGTCACTGGGAAACCGATGTTTTATACTATTTGAAATTGGAAAAAATCAAATTCTCAGTTAGAGGATCAGTACAGAATTTTTTCAAAACCTGGCAGGATCTTATCAATAATATTTTAGAATAAGCTCTTAAAGCATCGAGGAAGCAATTCTTTCCACATTTCTTTTTCTTCTCCATTCATCTCTATTGTCCTTTTAAACTATAATCAATTTAGGTATGTTTACAAGCTTTAAGTTTTACTATGTTGGCCATGCTCTCTTTCTTAGGGGTGGGGGGTTAATTTGTTTTCATGCTATTTTTTTTGTAAAAATTGATCTATTTGTATGGAATGATTACAATAAAATTAAAAAAAAGAAACATAATTCCCAAATTGATTGTGTTAATAAAAAAAAATTCAAGTGGAATACGTTTTATAAAGGTAGTTGTCTTCATGAAGTCTCATAACTCTTGATTGTTTTTGGTAACATAAATGTTGTTCCTTTTCAATACCAAGGTTTTCAGGGTGTCTTTAGTAAAGATTCCTCTTCTTCTTTTGGCTGTTCCCATTTAGGGTCCACCACAGCAGGTCATCTATCTTCATCTATCCCTGTTTTTTCCATCATTTTCTGCCACATAGACTGCCTTTATGTCATCCCTCACCACATCCATAAACCTCCTCTTTGGCCTTCCTGTTTTCCTTTTGCCTGGTGGTTCCATCCTCAACATTCTTTTCCAAATGTATCCCTCATTTCTCCTCTGTACATGCCTGAACCATCTTAGTCTAGCCTCTGTCATTTTGTCACCAAACTCCTCGCTCCTGTGTTGTCCCTCTTATATACTCATTCTTAATCCTGTCTACCTTCATTACTCCGAGTTAAAATTGTAGCATCTTGAACTCCACTATTTCCAGCTCTGCCTCCTGTTTTTTCATCAGTGCCACCATCTTCAAACAATACAACATAGCTGATCCCACTACTGTTTTAGACTTCTTTTTCAGTTTTGAAAGTACTCTTCACAAATCATTCCTGCCACTCTTTTCCACCCATTCCACCCTGACTGCAGGCTCTTCTTCAGCTCTCAGTCGCACTCTCCATTGCTTTGGAGTGTTAAACCCAAGTATTTTAATTTGCCTACCTTCACAACCTCTTCTTCTTGCAGTTGCACCCTTCCACCACTTTGCCTCTTATTCACACACATGCACTTTGTCTTACTCCTAGTGACTTCCATTCCCCTTTTCTCCAGTGTGTACCTCTAGCCCTTCCGGGTCCACCTCAACCTACTATCTACTCTCACTACAGATCACAATGTCATCCATGAACATCACAGTCCACAGAGAGTCCTGTCTGACTTCATTTGTCAACCTGTCCATCACCATTGCAAACTGGGAAGGGCTCAGAACCTTGATGTAATCCCACTCTCACCCTGAACAGGCTATCATTCCTCCCACACACTTCTTCACATTCACACTGTCCTTATACACATCCTGCACCACCAAAACATTATGTTTCTACTACTTCTGACTTCCTCATGCAGTACCATAACTTCTCTCTTGGCACTTTGTCATATTCCTTCACTAAATCCATAAACATGCAATGCAGTCCCTTCTGACTTTCTTAGTACCTCTACATCAATGCTTAAACCAAACATTGCATCTGTAGTACTCTTTCCTGGCATGAAACCATATTGCTGTTTACAGATCCCCACCTCTCCTCTCACCCTAGCATCCATCACTGTTTTGCATATCTTCATCATGTGGCTGATCACCTTTATACCCCTGTAGTTACTGCATCTCTGCACATCTCCCTTGTTATTGAAAATTGCTACCAATATACTTCTTCTCTGCTTCTCAGGCATCATCTTGCTTTTCAAAATATTGTTAAACTCTACTGCTATCTCACCTAAATATTTTGGTTTTAGTACCACTGAAAGATAACTTATTTCACACTTATGGGATATGACATTGAATTTGTCTTCTTATTAAAACATGAAATAGAAAAAAAACAAAGGGTGTAATTTTTACCTTTGCAAATTTTCTCTAGCATTGCACCAGGACTTCTGTAAACCCCCCTGCCCACCCCCTTTCCTCCCATGCCCCTGCGCCTTTGTCAGTATACATAAATCAAGTAAATGAACATGAGTGCTATGTATTGTCGTATATATCATTATTTTTTTACACATTATACAGACAACAAAATCACAAAAAATGAACGTGTTTACTTTCCCAGGCCTAATATATTTTAATTGTAACATATCTCGATCCTAACGTAACATTTACTTATTGCATTTTAATCTGTTGACAGAGTGGTTGGCAGATAAGGGTGTCACTTTATGAATCGCACCATGAGATAGCAGCCATATTAAACTGGAAAAAGCCATAGAGTATTAAACAAGTACAATGCTCTGTGGGTTTTGCCATTTACTATTGTCACTTTATTCATAATTCTATCATGTCTCTGACCAGAAAGAGTCATCAATGATTTAGGTGGATGCCTGAAGATCAATTAGCATTTTAAAAGTTAACAGCTTCATTTACCTGTGCACCAATTTTAAGATATCCAGATCCTAACTAAACATTTACGTATTGCATTTTCATCTGTTGACAAAGAACGGTTGCCAGAAAAGGGTGTCTTTTTACAACATGCTGAAATTGCACCTTGACATATCTCAAATAAATGCCAAATTGGGATTAAGGGAAAATCTATGTGATTATAAAGTATAGTTTAGCAGATTTTATCTTAGTACTAGAAAAGGACAATGAGTCTAAGTTATCAGGAACAACAAGGGTATTGTATATAGTTGGCCAAACTGTGGCGTTGGCACCAGTGGAATGTTCAGGCAACATAATCCTAATGAAAGAATTTTAGATCTGGGAGATACATGCTAGTACTATCCCTGGGACACTTAAGACTGCAATATTAACATCTAGGCCTTGTTCCATTCCATATAAATTTAGAAATTGTGGTTTTCACTTTCTTCCAGTTCATATAAGGTAGAGGTAGCAAAGTCATCAACTAACAAAATGAAATGGGACATGGCATTCATTTTAATAATAGTGAGACAAGTATGGAGTTGATTTTAGATCAAATTTGTTATTGATTCGTTTGCTCTACTGAAAATACATCTATAGTTAACCTTAATGACTGAATGGAAAGATTGAAATACCCACATAAATTGGTATAAAATCAAATAGTTGAGCGGATCTTAGCAGCTTGACATTGCTTATTTAATTGAAGGCGGCCAGACTTAGTCAAGTTAATTTTATAACTAGATTGTATTTCAAAATTCTGCAATACCTATAAAATATTAAAAAGGTCAGTAAATTGTTTCCTAAAAACAAAAGAACATCACCTATATATAATAATGAGTGGTGATGTGATTCTTCGATGAGGATGGGTGCAAAGTAATTTGAACTTTGGGCTTTGGGCTTTGATATCTAATGAGCATTTAATAATGTGGCATAATCTGAGCAGCAGTATAAAGATTGGTTTGTTTCTGCAGTATTCAAGATTAAGATAATAATAGTGTTGATGTATAATTCTTGTGGCAAAACTTTTCTTGGTTATTGAACTTCTTATGAATTCATTTCAACCTTATTTTTTTCTGAAAGGAATACATTTTATCCTAGCAAATTTAAGTTTTAAGGTATATTATTTTTTACCAGTTATTTGAGGGAACACTGAAATCTTTAATTGGAAGCTTATTTCAAAAGTAAATTTTTATTTTGTCATTTTTAATTTTACTAAATGCCATTTTGTTTTTGTCTGGATGCCACCATTTTGTTGTTTTATTACTAGGAAACACTCTATAATTCCTATGGAACTGGTCTCAGAAGTCCTGCCAGGTTATGTCATCATCTTGCTACAAAATTTGATTATATCATCACAACTGCAAATACACACATTTAGCTTCCTACTGGGTCAATCTGGTGTCCAACTAAAAGACTTTCAGTTTGCTACTTTTCAAGTTTCATGTTAGTCAGATCTTGATTTTGATTTTGACTACAAATTTGTTTTTCCCCATTTGAACTGTTGCTGAATTCCTGGTTACAATATGTTTTAGTGGGCAGCATGGTGATGCATTGGTAGTGCTAGTGCCTTGCAGTAATGAGGCCAAGGTTCGTGTCCCAGATTCTACCTGCATGGAGTTTGCATGTCCTCCCTGTGTCTGCATGGGTTTCCTCGGGTGTTTTGGTTTCCTCCCTCTGCCCAAAGACATGCATGTTAGATACATTGGCAATGTTAAATTGGCCGTAGTGTGTTTTTGGTGTGTGGCTGTTTACGCTGTGATGGACTGGTGACTGGAACCATTTTCAGGGTTTGTTTCTGCCTTGTACCATATGCTAGCTGGGATAACCTTGCGCGCCAACCCTTTACCCTGGCTCAAATAAACAAGACTTCATTATTGAACTTATTTATTCTATATATAGAAACATATTATTGCCATTTCTGCAGTGGAGCAACAGATCAATTTAAGTTATGATCATAAAAATAAGACATTTTACAAGGTTACATATTGCGTTATTTAGCAAAAGAAATACAATTTAATAAGCATGACTTTTAACATTTTTATTGCAGGTTCCAGGTGGCACAAAACCTGATCTTGTCATCACAGCTGAAAAAACACAAGTTTATGTATGCAGAGTGAATGATCAACATAATAACTGTGTATTCAGCGAATGGGTCAAGGTTAAAGTTCATGATATAGGAGGTAAACATTTTAGTGATTTTTTTTTAAATAACAATTTTAAGATAACACATCCTTGTTTGTAAAAATTACATTAAAGTTTATTTCTAGAGCAAAGAGATTCATACTGCATTTTACCCTCTTTGTATTACCTACCCATATATGTGTCAAAATTTCAACTGTAAGTTTTCAACATACATTTTTGCAGTCTACGAATACAATTTAGACAAACAGAGAGAGCGATAATAATTATTTAACCATATTTGGAGTGATGTGTTGACTTTGTGTCTGATTTGGAGTCTGTGGACTTGATAACTTAAATACAGGTCACTCAGTCCAAAACCTATAATTGTTATTAGCATTTTAAAATGATAAAAACCTATTGATTTTGAATTACTCTTATACATTTTACTTTACAGAAATAATGATGTTGCTTTTCACATTAGTTTGTAGTATTTCACAACTAAAATAATAATTTTAAGTTGCAAAAGCCATGGCCTGAATCTGTTACTTTTTTCTATATAGTACTTGCAAATGTAGATATTTCTTTATTTTGATAGATGTACCAGTTTCATGGCAAGGACAACCATGGATTTCAGTGCATCCTGTCTCAACAACCGTAAAACAAGGTCATGATTTAAAGATACAGTGTGTTGCTTTTGGAATTCCACGTCCAGTCCTTCAGTGGTATAAGAATGGAAATCTGTTACAGAACCAGACAAATGAAATGTTAATTGTAAGTTATTACATTTTATTAAAATAACCAGCATTTTTAATTCATTTTTTGAAAATAATATATATACTGTAACATTAATTGGATATTGTAAAGGTTTTTCTAGAGACTAGTATTTGTAGCCTTATTTTATGTCCAGCATACAGGATTCTTAGAACAGACTGCCTTAAATTTTGTATGATGAACCATTTGTAGATGATTGCTAACAAAATTCAAGAACTGGCAATAGACTTAAGGAAGAAAAAGGTTTCCATAATTCTCTTCTCCATACAGAGAGAAGAGTTTGAGATGTTCCAGATATATGCAGAAAGTTCTTATGGGTTAACCCAAAAAGAAATGTTGACTGGCTAAAATGTAAAAATCAAATCAGAGGCCAATTGCCTTTCTTGAAGAAGCACAGGTTCTTTGTTGTCTGTGGAATATTTCCGCATATGTTATATCAATCTGTGGCAAATCTCAAAAAGGTAAAACTCTCAGGATGATTTGTGCAATAGCTCCTAGGAGACTATGCTAGAATGTATTATACATGAGGCATTGCAAACCCTGCCTTTCTATCTACTGGCAATTGCCTAGTTGACAAAAGAAACATTATATTGGACAAAAAAAATCCTGATACCGTATATTTATTCTGCCTGTTGCCTATTTTTTAACACTCACTCAGACTTGATCTTTAATCTAGAAATATAAATATTTTCTCCCAAAAATGTAATTTTCTATAAACTTTAGTAAGTTATTAAGGTGGCTTGCACCTGTCAGAAACTATCTGAACAACAGTTCACAGTGCTTTCTGTTGATTGTCCACATTTGGAAGCTCCATTCTTCCATCAGCAATAACATTTTTAAAAACATTTATTCTAAATTTAAGATCTCAATGTTACTAAACTGTGTCTTGCAGTGTTTGGTTAATCATGTCACTGTTGGTGTGCTGCATACTGAAACAAATTATTTATACCAGGGTTTAAAACTCAATTCCAGGGGATTTCTGTGACTACAAGTTTTCTTACTAACAAATTATTTTAGTGGGTTCATATATTAAACATAATATTATTTACTAGATTCTTCCTTTATTGAGTGCATTGTGAAAGTTCAAACAGTATGTTTATGAATATGTTTTCTTACCTCTCATTTTAAAGCCTCTTCTACAGTCATGTGAAAAAAGTAACTACACCTCATTATTTTTTTTTCTTTTTTAACATATATGCATATACCAAGTTTTGATCTTCCTTAAAAAAAGTATTTATAGATAAAAATGATGCAGTATAACAAATATCATGCCATGCTTACATTTTATAATTCATTATATAATTTAAATAAACATAAATGCAAATTTTGCAGGTGGAAAAAGTAAATACACCTCTGCATTTGTGACTTGAAACAGGTACACC
>JANRMT010062829.1:2270169-2284627 GCA_026402145.1 Polypterus bichir lapradei | reverse complement strand
TCATTATTTCTTTCAATCAGGTTCGTATTTGTAGGATGTGTTGTGTTCAAGTTACATTCCGTGTTTGTCAATCGTTGTAAAGATGACAGGTTTCATTCATCGATTCGTTTCTTACTGCATCAATAAACAGCTCGTCTTCTTCTTTATCTGAGACCTGACACACTGCATGCACGGGTTTTTTTTTTTTTTTACACCGTCTTCCTTTAGCGGGACATTGACTTTTTCCACCGTTTGCTTTGTTTCCGCAGTAGCTGCATTTATGAATATGCTTGTATGTATCAGACGCTTCATATTTTTTTGCTGCCTTTTCAATTGTGTAATTCGGTTTTTGTTCAGCGCTCTTTGGAACTGTTGCTTTTTGTCTGTGCACTGCGTCAGTTCACGTGAGCCGCTCGGTGTACATGCATCGAAGTTTCCCAGCTGTGCTGGTGCCATGTCGTGCTATGTCCATGGCTGTATCTAATGTTACCGAAGTCCCGGCACTTAAAACTTTCTCTCGCAGTTTCACTGAGTTTGTGCCAAACACCACCCTGACCATCTCATCTTCCTCTGCATAAGCACAGTCCTTCACCCGTGAATATTTACCCGTGGCAGTGTTTCTATTGGATTGCCGCTGACGGACGGCCTTATATGGGCAGGCACTAAATTACAAACGCTAGCGGCAGCCTGTCTATGAACTTAATTTAAAGTTTAGGTTTACATCGTGCTTTGTTTCCGAAGTAGCAGAACTCATGAATATGGTTGTATATGTCACTCGCTCGCTTCTTATTGTTTCGCTGCCTTCTCAATTATATAATGCATGTCTTCTTCAGTGCTTTTTGGGCCTCTTCCTGGTTTTCTACGTACTGCGTGATTACGTGGGAGGCGTGATTATGTCACACGAAACTCCGCCCCCACGGGTTTCAAGCTCATCTCTATTACAGTAAATGGAGAAAAACAGCTTCCAGTTATGACCATTACGCGTAGAATTTCGAAATGAAACCTGCCCAACTTTTGTAAGGAAGCTGTAAGGAATAAGCCTGCCAAATTTCAGCCTTCTACCTACACGGGAAGTTGGAGAATTAGTGATGAGTCAGTGAGTCAGTGAGTGAGTGAGTGAGTGAGTGAGTCAGTGAGGGCTTTGCCGTTTATTAGTATAGATATAGATATATATATATATATATATATATATATAAAGAAAACTTACCTCTTCATCTTCAGTCTGAAACCACTGGTAGTTTAAAATCCCAATCCCTTTTGCCTGACAATGCAGAGTGAGGCGATAATTCTTAGGGACACATGCTGAAACTGGATGCTTAGTGATTATGGGTGCTGAAAGATGAATTGAAATGGAAAATGTTTATTTGATACCCTGGAGAACACTTTGAAAAAATATGCAGTTTTGCCCTAATGTCATCAACAAACAGCATGGGCCAGAGGGATTGATCTTTCATCCCATGACTCAACACATGCCTAACCAGATCAAATAATGTAAGAACTTATAGATGATTGCTGGTGCAGACCTACTTTAACTGGGATCCTGACTCTTACCCCAACATTGCTTTTCACCTGAGTCCGCACTTCCTCATAAATATCCTTGATAATCTTCACTTCCCTCGTACTCCTTTCTCTCTCATGCACCTCCAAATCTCCTGATGTGGCACTCTATCATAAGTCTTCAAATCAATAAACACCACATGCAAACCTTTCTGCTTTACTCAGTGCTTCTCTATGAGCTGTCTCAATGTAAAGACTGTATTAGTTGTTCAATTCCCTGCAACTCCCTACATAAAACCATCCCGCTCCTCCACTATGGTAGTCTCTTTCCCAAGACTTCTCTCTATAACCCTTTCCCAAATTTTCATTGTGTGTGACATCAGCATTGCCCATCTAAAGTTTCCACAATCCTGAATATCACTCTTCTCCTTATAAATGGATATGATTAAACTGTTCTTCCATTCCTCAGGTATTCTCTCCTGTTTACAGATCTTATGCATTGGAACCCACAACACATCTGCTCCCTCTTCTCCTACACTCTTCCAGATTTCTGCAGGTATTTCATCTAGTCGTGTTGCTTTTTCATTTTGGATTCTTTCAGTGCCTCCTTTACTACTTCCCTCTTTATTCCTGGTACTAGCCCTTCACTTGGGACTCTATCCTCAAATACTACCCTTGGATTTTCTTCATTCAGCAGCTTTTCAAAGTACCTCTTTCATCTATTCTTGATCCTATCATGCTCATTTAAGACCACACCTTGATTTATCTGACTAAAATCCTTCCTGGCCATTTCCTTAGTCTTTGCTATTCTAAAAATCTTTCTCTCTTCCTGTTTCATTTTCTATTTTTAATACATCTCCCCCAAAACTTGTGCCTTGGCTGTTGCCGCTGCCTTCTATGCTTCCTTCTTTGTCTGCCTATACATTTCTCTCTTGGTACCATTTAGAGTGTAATTGCACTTCTTTTGCAAAATCTTCAGTTATGTAATATGGAAGAGACAGGAAAATGGCAAATACAGTGCAAGTTTACATTTAAAGTTTATTGTTAGCTTCACTCCTGAGTCTCCTCATGAACTGTTCTAAAACCCTGAAATAAGATGGTACATTGGTCCTTATGTCTCCATCAGCTATATTATTTATCTTATACACAGACAGACAAACTAACCAATATAGTTTATTTGATTGTCAAATTGCTAATTCATCTTTGAGATGTTGTTAAATGACCTTTCTGCCAAGAAAAGTTGTAGATGAAATTCAAAGAAAGAAACAAGATATCAATAAAGCCAAAAGGCAGAATCAAGTACAAAGAGAGGAAAAGCTAGCTACAAAACCAGAACTACATGTCTTAAAACTAATCCCAAAATATGTGCTCCCTTGCAGGGTCAAATATTTTTTATTGGTTGTCTGACGCTTTAAATGGAAAACAGAATTGACCAAAGCTGGACGTGACACTTTGTTTTGTGATTGAAAATGTATTTGTTAATAAAAAGCACATCTGTTGTATACAAGTTTAAAATATATGTCACCCAATAAACTTACAGTGGTCAAAAACACTTTTTCTACAATGTAACCCCCACACCCAAAAAAACATAGGATAGGCTCATCTTTATAATAATCTTCATCAATTTTCTAAATAGACTTGTTTTAAGAACATTCGGAACCTATAGTTAGCTACACACAAATTATTTTACCTTGGTTGTACATTTCCGGCACTGTACTGGAACTGGAGAAGTGAATATCTAATTTAAAGAAAAAGAAGCACCAGTATTAATAGTGGATTTTTAAACAAAGAAAAACAAATACTAATAAAAGAATTGTACCTTTTTTCAAGATTTGCATCTCTGACTGTAGCAACTTAAGTATCTAATTGAGGAATTGTAAATCCCTTCAGCCTGCCATTTCACTGTTGTGGTACCTAGGGAATCAAGTTCAAGTTCAAGTTTATTGTCAAGTGCACACTAAGGAAACACGTTTCCCTGTACAATGAAATTATTTCTTTGCTGTCCACACCAAATGACAAAACCAACGTATAAAGATAAACATAAATAATAAGAAACAGATAGATAATAAGTAACATAGGCAGCATTAATTATAAAAAGAGAACAGAAGTATATAGTGTAATTGTGCAGGGAGGTGTGTGATGGACAAGTCAAATAGAGTTGTGTGAGGTAGATAGAATGAGGTGGCCCATGATTATAAACTCCAATCCGTTATTTAGGAGTCTAATGGCCTTGGGAAAGAAAGAGTTCTTTAGCCTGAAAGTCCTGCATTTCATACTTCTATACCTCCTGCCTGAGGGATAGGGATACAATTACAAAACTATTCACAAAATCTGCCAAACTGTCTGGACAGATTTATATATCTACAACCCACCTCAAAATATCATGTGAGAAATCTTTCTTAGCTGTTGTTTGATGACAGCTTTTAAGTAGAAGTAAAAATAAAAATCAATGTATCAGTACAGATTTCTTTTCTTATCACTACCACAATACTTGTTAAAAATGTATTTCGTTATATATCACACTGCTGAAGTATGAAAAATTATGCTACCACTTATCTAGGGCTAACCAAATTCATTTATACATCTACATAAATATATGTCTGTATGATAATTTGAATGACAAATAAAACCATATTAAATAGTGTTTATTTTTATGGTTAACTTTACCGCAAGTTATTACAGCAAGTGCTTTGCAAAGTAAATATTATAACAAAACTATATAAAGAATGATGTACATGTAAATAATGGCAAGTACAGAGAAGAATATCAACAGAGCAGAAAAAAAACAATTCAATAAAGTACTAAACACTGTAAATTACAATATACGCTTTACAGTAAGGACCCTTTCGAATCTTGAAACAAAGAATTGACCAATAGATTTGTGATAAATTCACATATGAAGATATCAGAATTTTACAACAGATACAGTATATATCACATACTTAAACATATATTTAAAGCTCAGAATGACAGGTTTTTTATAAATTATTTCTTCAAGAACAGACTGACTTTAAGCAGTCTCTAATGTGTCAGCTGTAATTGGATGTAAAGTATATCACTTTTTACTCTTTCAGAATTCTTTGCCACTTCTTTCATTTCTTTCAGTATTGTGCAAAGACAGTAGTGAAAGAGCTGGTTGTTATCAGTAATTATTATTACAAGGGGATAGTGTGTTTCATTATTATTGTGAGTTCATTTGTAAATCTCGCAACCTATAACTATAGCAGACTAGAAGGTATAAGGACCATGCATCCATTATTCAACCGCTATATCCTAACTACAGGGTCACGGGGCTCTGCTGGAGCCAATCCCAGCCAACACGGGGCGCAAGGCAGGAAACAAACCCTGGACAGGGCGCCAGCCCACCGCAGGGCGGACACACACACACACAAACCAAGCTCACACTAGGGACAATTTAGAATCGCAAACACGGGGAGAACATGCAAACTCCACGCAGGGAGGACCCGAAAAGCGAACCTGTGCCGCCGTATAAGGACCAATAACTCCAAATTAGAAACAAACTGCTTCATTTAAAGTTCTTTGAGCCACACTCACCAAAATAAACCCTTCTTCAGTTTGGCTCTCTAATCATAATATATATAATTAAGACATGAATAGTATGACTTAACCATGATTGTAAGCAGTTATTGTGTATTTAAAATATCCAAACAATACAATAATATCAATAACCCAGAACTGATGTAACAGTTAACATATGCAGTTAACATGCAAATCACATGCAATATGTTCCCTCACCTCCCAGTCCCTGCAAAATGAAAGAATACTGCAAAAAAAAAAAAAAAAAAGCAATAACACATATACTCTGTAAAATTATATACAGTAAAACCTTGATTATCAGTCAGCTGTCGGGACTGAGGTGTGACTGATAAGAGAAAAGACGGATAACAGAATAGCTACTTTAAAAATTATATACTGTAGATTAGCGAATAGTCATATTTATTTACAAAACAAAATATAAAATAATATTAACAAAATGAATTCACTCACATAAAATTGTAACAGCCAGCATAATAAGGAAACACAATACAGCGGTACTGGAGTTTTCTAACATTTTACTTGGAGTCTTCGTTCCATAACAAATGGTGTCCTGTTTTATACTCCGTTATCTGGGTTTTATGGAGCACACCTCTAAAGAAAAAAAGAAAGCTTTCCCTACCAATCAGTTTATCTTTTGCCACTCACATTCCTTTTTTCTTTGTACTGCAAACACTTCTGCTTATTGTCTACTGTCTCCATACTCAAAACTTCTTTCTGCTGCACCTTCCTTTTTCCCCTAACTTCTCCTGTCACTCATCTCCTAACAGATAGCCCACCCACTACAGAACAGCAGCCCTTCACCCAGTCCTATCACTTTGCAAAGCATTCCGCCCTTTCTGCTCTTGTACAGCGCATCACAAGCTGCCTGCACATCACAATATATTAACAAAATATAATAACAGAATTTAAAAAGAGAATTACAATACAGGAGAACATTTGACATTAATACATTAACACATAATGTATTTATTTGATTTCCATTTTTAACACATTTTTTAATTTTGTCGGTATCATGCTTTATATTATTCATTGATGTTCTTCCTACTCTGTAAATTGATGCAATACTTGAAGGACTTTTACCGTTTTGTAAATGTTTAATAATTTCAGCTTTTTGTGAAAAATTCCTACACCACAGGCTAACGTTTTCAGCCATAACAATGTATAGTAGACGCTATTAAAACAAGGTAATAACTGACACAGTGATTTCACAATGCGGCCTGACACGTGGTGCTGGGGAAGAATACAATGCACTAGCACAAGGGAGAGTTGTTCCAATGTGCCCAGCTCACAGCGTACCACATAGCAGCAATAGTACAGTAATAGGTAGATGTTGGCATGCACATTATTTTTTTGGGACCTGAAGGTTAATGGAAAATGATGGTTAATCGAGTGATGGATAATTGAGGTTTTACTGTATATATAAATCCAGCTCTCACTTAATATGTTATATATAGTATTGTCAATTTAATTAAAATCCTAGGCTGATGATGAAAAATGTCAATGAGAAGACAATGTTGAGAAATAAGTAAAACAAATATCAAAATAAATCAATCAAGTATTAATAATTATCTACATGAACACATTACAGCCTTTCTTTTTAGACTGTTATTAAGGGATTGTGGAACAATATCCTGGAGAAAAAGTAGCGTACTACTAGATTTGGTGAATAATGCACAGCAACCAAGAAACCATCAGCCACTTTTTCATGCACCACCCAGTAGAAGTGTCTAATTGGGGGTTTACTAATATACGGTAACGATTTTTCACATAGCTAGCCACTGGCAGTTGTTAATAAATCCTACTCTTACAATTTGCATAAGAGAAGAATAATGGTTAATGTGAAACTTTGAACAACAGAAGGATGGTAAATTGAAATGTCTTATCCCCAACTCTAGTACTACCAAAATTAATACTTTTAAAACGTGTAAAGTATCCTCGCTAATCAAAGTATTATGAGATTTTATGCATATTTTTTCTACATTTACCTCCACATTTTGTTAATTAGGAGAGCAAAAACAGTTCATAAAAATCTTAAGAAGAATCTGACTTTTGCATTAATTAAATAAATTTTAATACTGCATATGTATACATGTGTGTGCAAAGTGCTACATGTTGACAAAAAGAAGACAGTGTATATGCAAAGATGAATGACATCGAGTTACAAGAAGCAGCCTTTGAAGGAGGACTGGTAATGATATTGAAAACAACAGCCTTAACTTTAAAGGATAAGTTTGATATTTTACAGGTTGAAGTAATCCTTTGTGATTCTCAGGGGGTTAGGGGAGCAGGACTCCCACGAATCCATCAATATATTTTGGACCCACAATTAGTGTGTATAGTAAGCATTTGGCACTACATAAGATACAAAAAGTAGCGAGAAACACAAGATAAAAAGATGACTGTGCAAATAATTTTGTGTGTATATTTATGGTAGTAAACAACAAAAATAATGTCACGGAACAAATGAAATCCAACAAAATCACTAAACACAAAACGGTAAACACTCACTACACAGTCCAGTTTCACAGATGGTGGTGTAGTTATGAAATGAAATCGTCCATAAACTGCCTCCTGAAGGTTTTGTACTATTGTAATGGCTATGCATATCAATTTACACAAACAAGTAGGCATAGGACAAGAACTTAAATCAAGAAAAAACTGTGTTCCAATGCATGTAATTGTAATCCAATTGTGAACTGAAGTATTGAAACTAAAACACACCACCAGCCCTTGCAGCTGCCCAAGTAGCAGGACTACAGTGTTGTCTATGGTTTTCCACAATAGGTCACAAAACTTGCAAAATAATCTCCATTTAATTATTGATGACAAACCTGTGGTTAGGCAGATCCACGAATTGTAAACTTGCCAATTGCAAGGGCTGATCTATTCTTCACAGATATGTAAAATTGTGTTAAGCTTTTTCTATAAATTATCCGTGACAATAATTAGTCACGGATTGTCCATAACGAACACCATGTTCAAGCATAAGGGTGTTCATATGTGCACTTGGCTCCAGGACACCCTAGGCCTCAGTTCGATGATCGACTTTGTGGTCATGTCGTTGGACTTGCGGCCATATGTCTTGGACACTCGGGTGAAGAGAGGGGCAGAGCTATCAACTGATCACCACCTGGTGGTGAGTTGGCTTCGATGGTGGGGGAAGATGCCGGTCAGACCTGGTAGGCCCAAACGTGTTGTGAGGGTCTGCTGGGAACGGCTGGCCCCTGTCAGAAGTGGCTTCAACTCCCACCTCCGGCAGAACTTCAACCACGTCCCGAGGGAGGTGGGGGACATTGAGTCCGAATGGGCCATGTTCCGTGCCTCTATTGTTGAGGTGGCTGACCGGAGCTGTGGCCGCAAGGTGGTCAGTGCCTGTCGTGGCGGCAATCCCCGAACCCGTTGGTGGACACTGGCGGTGAGGGATGCCGTCAAGCTGAAGAAGGAGGCCTATAGGACCTTTTTGTCCTGTGGGTCTCTGGAAGCAGCTGATAGGTACTGGCAGGCCAAGCGGAATGCGGCTTCGATTGTTGCGGAGGCAAAAACCTGGACATGGGAGGAGTTTGGAGAGGCCATGGAGAACGACTTTCGGACGGCTTTGAGGAGATTCTGGTCCACCGTCCGGCGTCTCAGGAAGGGGAAGCAGTACAGTGTCAACACTGTATATGGTGGGGATGGTGCGCTGCTGACCTTGACTCGGGACGTTGTGGGTCGGTGGGGGGAGTACTTCGAAGACCTCCTCAATCCCATTAACATGCCTTCCAATGAGGAAGCAGAGCCTGGGGACTCTGAGGTGGGCTCTCCCATCTCTGGGACTGAAGTCACCGAAGTGGTCAAAAAACTCCTTGGTGGCAGGACCCCGGGGGTGGATGAGATACGCCCAGAGTTCCTTAAGGCTCTGGATGTTGTAGGACTGTCTTGGTTGACACGTCTCTGCAACATCGCATGGACATTGGGGACAGTGCCTCTGGATTGGCAGACCGGGGTGGTGGTCCCCCTCTTTAAAAAGGGGGACCGGAGGGTGTGTTCCAACTACAGAGGGATCACACTCCTCAGCCTCCCTGGAAAAGCCTATTCGGGGGTTCTGGAGAGGAGGGTCCGTCGGATAGTCAAACCTCGGATTCAGGAGGAACAGTGTGGTTTTCATCCTGGTCGCAGAACAGTGGACCAGCTCTACACCCTTAGCAGAATCCTGGAGGGTGCATGGGAGTTTGCCTAACCAGTCTACATGTGTTTTGTGGACTTGAAAAAGGCGTTTGACCATGTCCCTCGGGGAATCCTGTGGGGGGTGCTCCGGGAGTATGGGGTACTGGACCCCCTGATAAGGGCTATTCGGTCCCTGTACAACCGAGGTCAGAGCTTGGTCCGCATTGCCGGCAGTAAGTTGAGCCCGTTTCCAGTGAGAGTTGGACTCCGCCAGGGCTGCCCTTTGTCACCGATTCTGTTCATAACTTTTATGGACAGAATTTCTAGGCGCAGCCAGGGTGTTGAAGGGGTCCGGTTTAGTGGACTCAGGATTGGGTCACTGCTTTTTGCAGATGATGTTGTCCTGTTTGCTTCATCTGGCCGTGATCTTCAGCTCTCTCTGGAGCGGTTCGCAGCTGAGTGTGAAGCGGCTGGGATGAGAATCAGCACCTCCAAATCCAAGACCATGGTCCTCAGCCGGAAAAGGGTGGAGTGCCCTCTCAGGGTTGGGGGTGAGATCCTGCCCCAAGTGGAGGAGTTCAAGTATCTTGGGGTCTTGTTCACGAGTGAGAGAAGAATGGACCGTGAGATTGACAGGCGGATCGGTGCGGCATCTGCAGTGATGCGGGCTCTGCATCGGTCTGTCGTGGTGAAAAAAGAGCTGAGCCATAAGGCAAAGCTCTCAGTTTACCAGTCGATCTACGTTCCTACCCTCACCTATGGTCATGAGCTATGGGTAGCGACCGAAAGAATGAGATCGCGAATACAAGCGGCTGAAATGACTTTCCTCCGCAGGGTGTCTGGGCTTTCCCTTAAAGATAGGGTGAGAAGCTCAGTCATCCGGGAGGGGCTCAGAGTAGAGCCGCTGCTCCTCCGCATCAAGAGGAGTCAGATGAGGTGGCTTGGGCATCTGATCAGGATGCCTCCTGGACGCCTCCCTGGTGAGGTGTTCCGGGCACGTCCAACCGGGAGGAGGCCCCGGGGAAGACCCAGGACACGCTGGAGGGACTATGTCTCCCGGCTGGCCTGGGAACGCCTTGGGATTTTCCCGGAGGAGCTGGAAGAAGTGGCCGGGGAGAGGGAAGTCTGGGCCTCTCTGCTTAAGCTGCTGCCCCTGCGACCTGATCCCGGATAAGAGGAAGAGGATGGATGGATGGATGGATTTTTCTATAAATTAAAAAATAATACCCAGCCAGTGCTGATGTTTTATAACGTAACCAATGGGGCAAGAGGCATCACTGGAAAATAAAAGCCTAAAAACTAACTGAATATGTCGTCTTTGAAGCAGCAAAAGTTCTGATATAAGAAAACATGTCTTCTAACATGTTTGTGGCAACAAAAGGGATCTTCAAATAATAATTTTATTGCATGTTCCTGATACTATTTTTCTTGAGGTAAAGGTAATTTTTTAGGCAACTTATAGGTAATCACTTGGCCTTCCTGCGAGCAGCTTTCACATAGATACAAAATTAAATGAACACTATACCAACCAGATGACACAAAAAGTTTACTTGGATTTTGTATTTCAAGAAGAAATGTGAAATGATATTGCAGAGGAGGTTAAGCGTCAAGGGAGCACACAGAGCTGGTCTTTTTTTAAATTGGTTGAATCTCATAGCTGTTTTATTGTTTTGAAAATGACAAGTACAGACATGGCCAGATTTATTAGTACCCTTACAGCTCATAGAAAAAGTGCTGTATACCTTGTAACGGCCGACCCCTTACCCAGTCGGCAGCTACACTACCAAGACCTGTGGCCTGGATGAATTACTGTGGCGAACCTACATATACAAAGCCGTACCTCTAACAAATAATATTTTCCCCTCAATCGACGGTTTAAACACAAGCAGACAAAAGTAGATATGTAAAATAGGCGTATAAATATATTAAATGAAACACAATAACAAAGAATGCAAATTCCACACGTAGAAAATATACGACGTATATATATATATATATCTAAACTAATAAAAGGCAAAGCCCTCACTGACTGACTGACTCACTCACTGACTCACTGACTCACTCACTCATTCATCACTAATTCTCCAAGTTCCCGTGTAGGTAGAAGGCTGAAATTTGGCAGGCTCATTACTTACAGCTTCCTTACAAAAGTTGGGCAGGTTTCATTTCGAAATTCTACGCGTAATGGTCATAACTGGAGGTTATTTTTCTCCATATAATGTAATAGAGTTGAGCTGGATGGCCGTGGGGGCGGAGTTTTGTGTGACATCATCACGCCTCCTATGTAAGTACGTAGAGAACTAGGAAGACCTGCAAACAGCGCTGAGCAAAAAATGCCTTTTCACAATTGAGAAGGCAGAAAAAGATTATGAAGCAAGTGATGCATACAAGCGTATTCATGAATACAAGCATATTCATAAGTACAGCTACTGCGGAAACAAAGCACGGCGTGAACCGTAAGTTTATATTAAGTTTATAGACACACTCCCGCTGCCGTTTGTCATGCCTACGGCAAATGACGGTTTTCGCGACATACAAGTTTACTGAGAAGACACGAGGTATAAACGACACTTTGGATCACTTTGTAACGGAGTTAAAATTGCTGTAGCAAGAAACTTATAAGTGCCAGGTCTTAGCAAACATTACATAAACACATCCTCCAAATACGAACCTAATTGCAAGAAATAATGATGATCAAATTCTTGATGACAGCAACACTCATAACGGTCACAAAACTATTACTTTCACAATCATGTTACGTTATTTTTAAAATATTTCCTTTTCTTAGCACAAGCACAGCTGAGAAGCTTCGATGCATGTACTCCATAACGCGTTAAAAAAATAACGCATTTAATCACTCTTTCAATTCCAAGCAAAGGGGAACTTTTGTCAGTGCATGATTTCCTGGTGCATCGATTACATTCATGCACACATCACAGCTACAAAAATGTAAGAGTCGAAAGAAAGCGCGTTGCTGGGACTAATCTGAGGCAAATTTCTATTCGCCATCAATGATTGTTTTGGTAAAGCCATACTCAGTGTATTCATTAGATGAACGGTAAAAAAGTAAGAGCGAGGGGAGGGTGACTTATTGAAACCACAAATAGCACGCGGGCTCGATGCGTCGGTGTGCGTCAACTCAATCTGAATTGCACGATCACATTCGAAAAAATATATCTTTTCAAGTTGTATTTAGTCCATATGTGTCAAACTCAAGGCCCGCGGGCCACATCCGGCCCGGCGTGTAATTATATCCGGCCCGCGAGATCATTTTATATATTATTGTTATTAATGGTCCGGGGATATGAAGCGCTGGTAACACAATAGACTACAGATCCCATAATGCAGCGCTTCAGCTGCCTTGCCGAACACTTACCGCGTTAATCAAGTCTAGCTTATGATGCTGCAAGTTATTGCGAAGCTAGCCCACACGATGCCGAAGAGAAAAGTTGATTCTGAAAATAGAGCCTTTAAAAACCGATGGGAGGCTGAGTATATGTTTACTGACATTGCCGGTAAACCCTTGTGTCTCGTTTGTGGAGCTAATGTGGCTGTAATTACAGAATTTAATGTAAGACGGCACTATGAGACAAAACATCAGGATAACCTGAAAGACCTGAATGCAATGCAGAAGATACAGAAAGCAGAAGAGTTAAAGAAGAATCTGACACTTCAGCAGACGTTTTTACCCGTGCAAAATCACAAAGTGATTTCAAGTGAAGCTGCTTTTATGGGAGACACAAATGCACCAGTGCAACTTGCCCCACTTTCCCTGTTGCCAAGTAATGTTGAACCAAGTCGGCACAACGGTGTTCCCAAATACGCACTGAAAAAACTGAGCGCACTGAGTTCGCACGGCGCTTTGGTGACTTTGAAGAACAAAAAAATAATTTTGAGTTGTTTCGCAACCCATTTGCCGTCGATGTGGAAACTGCACCTGTGCAGATTCAGATGGAGGTGATTGAGCTGCAGTGTAATGGCACACTGAAGGCAAAGTACGATACTGCAGGGCCCGCACAGTTTATTCACTCCATTCCCGCAGAAATGCCCCAGCTCCGTCTACATGCAGCTCGAACCTTGTGCATGTTTGGTAGCACATATCTGTGTGAGAAGCTCTTCTCAGTGATGAAGACTAACAAAACAGCACACAGGAGTTGCCTCACTGATGAGCACCTGCAGTCCATCCTGAGAATCTCCACAACACAGAACCTCACACCAAACATAAACGAACTTGTTGCCAAAAAAAGATGCCAGGCGTCCAGCTCTGATAAAATGACATATGAGCAAAGACAACTGAATGATTTGCTTTCTTATTGCTGAAAAGAACAAATTTTATTTATATTTCCAGGTTTTCTTATGCAGCATGTTCATATTTGAATTTGTATAATTTTGACAGGATATATTTTTATGGAGAGCAAAATCTTTTGGGATATTTAAAATTTAAGTTTATTTTTTATATAAAATTACATAAGAGTAAAGAAATTTGAATGTTTATTCTTTAAACATTTACTTTATTTCTAACTTGTATAATTTAGACAGGATATATTTTTATGGAGAGCAAAATATTATAAGTTATTTAAGGTTTGAGTTGATTTATTCTGGAATAATATTCCTGTCTGTTTTTATTCATATTTATGTTCAAAAAAGTTAAGTTTTAAAACTTTTAAAGTTTTAAAAGTTTAGTTTTAGTGTGTTCAATAAATGTTTATCCTGTTCGGCCCGCGACCTAAAGTGTGTTTTGGATTTTGGTCCCCTGTGCAATTGAGTTTGATACCCCTGATTTAGTCGACACAAATATCTTTGGTTGGAATGTAAGGCGAATTTACTCTTTACATTTGTATAGTGAAGAAAAATTTATGCAATGATGCCTACATTTAACTTACATTCCTACCAAAGATATTTCTGTCGACTAAATAAAAATTCCTTCTATTTAAAATTTAAATAGAACTTGAACAGATACGATCATAATATCCACGCAGACTTGCACGTAAGAGCGGGAGTCATCTGTTTTAACAAACAGCGTATTGCACTGATACGAAATAGCCTACCCATTTAATTATTTAGGAATGAATAAATAAATAAAGATTTTGTACAAATAATGTTTTTCATTTTTCTTCCTTGATGGATTCTGCCACCCCCAGCAACAGTTGCTCGCACCCCAAACAGTGTATATATATGTGTGTGTGTGTGTGTATATGTATATGTATATATGTAGATATGTATGTATATCTATATATATATATATATATATATATATATATATATATATATATATACAACA
>JANRMT010062829.1:2243481-2255169 GCA_026402145.1 Polypterus bichir lapradei | reverse complement strand
TCCTGACCTGAATCCAATTGAGATGCTATGGCATGACCTTAAAAAGGCGGTTCATGCTAGAAAACCCTCAAATAAAGCTGAATTACAACAATTCTGCAAAGATGAGTGGGCCAAAATTCCTCCAGAGCGCTGTAAAAGACTCATTGCAAGTTATCACAAACGCTTTATTGCAGTTATTGCTGCTAAGGGTGGCCCAACCAATTATTAGGTTCAGGAGGCAATTACTTTTTCACACAGGGCCATGTAGGTTTCGATTTTTTTTCTCCCTAAATAATAAAAACCATTATTTAAAAACTGCATTTTGTGTTTACTTGTGTTATAGTTGACTAATGGTTAAATGTGTTTGATGATCAGAAACATTTTGTGTGACAAACATGCAAAAGAATAAGAAATCAGGAAGGGGGCAAATAGTTTTTCACACCACTGTATGTATTAATCCAGTTGCTATGCCTCTGCTATATGCCATTTAGAATGGAATTTGTAAAAGCAGTACTAATGTTTTTGTGATGCACCATCTGTTGGAATGAAAAATACAATGCATTCTATTACTATAGGCATTACAAAACACATTGCAATATATGTTTTTGCCCCTTTGCTGCAATCCAATTTTTGTTTATTTATCATAATGAATGGCTTCAGATCTGTAGACAAAATGCAATATTAGATAAAGAGAACCAGAAAAAACATACAACACTATTTTTCTTTGGTTGCAGCACTATAATGTTATTATTTCATTTGGTTACATTGTTCACTCAAGCATTTATTTTTCATATTTTTCTTCAGTTGTACATTCAAGCATATATTTGTTCCTGTTTATTTAAGTTTTATTATTATGGCTTTAATTTGATAGCCATAGCCAGATAATTATGTTCTAACACTGAATTGTGTGTTTACCTTAACTTACTGCAAACTGCAATTACATTTACAAGCTGAAAATGTATTTGGCCCACACAACAAATTGAATATGTTTAATTCTGGGAATATTTTCTCCCTGTAAATGTACTATAGTGACATCTTCATGACTACAGTAAAGAAGACACATCAGTCACTAATGTAGACAACCAAGGGAAGAATTTTTTTATGAAGGAGTGAGGCTCAAAACAGGAGTGAAGTATGCATTGTACAGAAAAGAACAAATGAAAGTAAGTGCCCACATCCTCTCTGTTCTCGTTGTGGCAGATCATTTAACTGACCTGTACTAGAATTTGAACCGACTAAGGGATGCCATCATTTCAAGCATGTCTTTGACTCAAGGATGTCACTTTTTCCTCTACTTTTCTCTCCCTCCGTTTTTGCTTCTGGAAAAGAATCACCTGCACTTACAGCCACAGCATCTGGCACCTGCAGTCGATCTTTATAGCTTTTGCTAACCACATCTTCCTTAAATGCTGCTGAACTTTCTATCTTTCACTTCACAGGTCACTCTCCATGACAGACATTTTACTGTTCCTTTTTGTTGTCTAAGCGACTCAGTGCCACTCTTCGTGTACCCTGCCCATCGCTACTTAAAGCTACATCGCTTTAATTTGCATAAACCAGCAAGCCCCGAACATCCATCTGGTACGGTTTATTTCCTGGCTTTGTCTCAGTGCTGCGCTAACAATGTACCCAGTGCATTAGTATAGACTACTCGCTACAGTATTATTATTGTACTAATAAAAGAAAAACTACCTGTGTTGAGGATATTTGTTTCTCTACCTACTCTACTCTACTCTCTTTCTTGTTACTTCTCACCCAAGGAAAAAACTGTCTCATCTCTCTAATTATTTTGTAAAACATATTCCATATACAGTTAGGTCCATAAATATTTGAACACAGACAACTTTTTTCTAATTTTGGTTCTGCTCATTAACACAATAAATTTTAAATGAAACAACTCAGTTGCAGTTGAAGTGCAGACTTTCAGCTTTAATTCAGTGGGGTGAACAAAACGACTGCATAAAAATGTGAGGCAACTAAAGCATTTTTTAAACATAATCCCTTCATTTCAGGAGCACAAAAGTAATTGGACAATTGACTCAAAGGCTATTTCATGGGCAGGTGTGGGCAAGTCCGTCGTTATGTCATTATCAATTAAGCAGATAAAAGGCCTGGAGTTGATTTGAGGTGTGGTGCTTGCATGTGGAAGATTTTGCTGTGAACAGACAACATGCGGTCAAAGGAGCTCTCCATGCAGGTGAAAGAAGCCATCCTTAAGCTGCGAAAACAGAAAAAATCCATCCGAGAAATTGCTACAATATTACGAGTGGCAAAATCTACAGTTTGGTACATCCTGAGAAAGAAAGCAAGCACTAGTGAACTCAGCAACGAAAAAAGACCTGGACGTCCACGGAAGACAAAAGTTGTGGATGATCACAGAATCATTTCCATGGTGAAGAGAAATCCCTTCACAACAGCCAACCAAGTGAACAACACTCTCCAGGGGGTATGCATATCGATATCCAAATCTACCATAAAGAGAAGACTGCATGAAAGTAAATACAGAGGGTGCACTGCAAGGTGCAAGCCACTCATAAGCCTCAAGAATAGAAAGGCTAGATTGGACTTTGCTAAAGAACACCTCAAAAAGCCAGCACAGTTCTGGAAAAACATTCTTTGGACAGATGAAACCAAGATCAACCTCTAACAGAATGATGGCAAGAAAAAAGTATGGAGAAGGCGTGGAACAACATTATCCAAAGCATACCACATCATCTGTAAAACACGGTGGAGGCAGTGTGATGGCTTGGGCATGCATGGCTGCCAGTGGCACTGGGACACTAGTGTTTATTGATGATGTGACACAGGACAGAAGCAGCCGAATGAATTCTTAGGTGTTCAGAGACATACTGTCTGCTCAAATCCAGTTAAATGCAGTCAAATTGATTGGGCGGCGTTTCATGATACAGATGGAGAATGACCCAAAACATACAGCCAAAGCAACCCAGGAGTTTATTAAAGCAAAGAAGTGGAAAATTCTTGAATGGCCAAGTCAGTCACCTGATCTTAACCCAATTGAGCATGCATTTCACTTGTTGAAGTCTAAACTTCGGACAGAAAGGCCCACAAACAAACAGCAACTGAAAGCTGCTGCAGTAAAGGCCTGGCAGAGCATTAAAAAGGAGGAAACCCAGCATCTGGTTATGTCCATGAGTTCAAGACTTCAGGCCGTCATTGCCAGCAAAGGGTTTTCAACCAAATATTAGAAATGAACATTTAATCTCCAGTTATTTAATTTGTCCAATTACTTTTGAGCCCCTGAAATGAAAGGATTGTGTTAAAAAAATACTTTAGTTGCCTCACATTTTTATGCAATCTTTTTGTTCAACCCACTGAATTAAAGCTGAAAGTCTGCACTTCAACTGCATCTGAGTTGTTTCATTTAAAATTCATTATGGTAATGTAAAAAACCAAAATTAGAAAAAAGTTGTCTCTGTCCAAATATTTATGGACCTAACTGTATTTCCATTTAGGTTGGAAAAAATATCCTCTCTGTTCTAGATGATTATACTCTCCAATGTTAGACACAACTCTAGAAACCCCAAGTACTAGTACTCTGTATAAAAATTTTCCTTAAACTTTATCATACTCCCTACTCCCAAGAAGTGCCATTTGATGAACCAAATACCTAACCCACTCTGCCTTTTGGGTCATCTTGGTATACCTGATAGTTTTCTCCACATGTTCTGGTACTGGTTTTTAGTTTTTCCTTTTGGTCTCAAGTATATCACAAAAGAACAATGGAAACATATTGTTTATATTCTAAAATCTTCAAGAAGAATCTGTGGTGGCACACACAAAACTTTAGTGACTCCAAGATGGCAGCTGCTGGCATTAAGGTACAAACAGGCTGGAGATACAGGGCAGGCAAATAACCACAGATAGCAGAGTCAAGCCTGAGACAAGTGGGCAAAGCCTGTGGCAAAGAAAGACACGAAGTGATTCAGGAAGATATACGTGAAAGCATAGACAAAGAAATAGCCAGCGGGATGGTTGATCTCAAGCAGCAAGGAATGTGGACGAAGTAGGAGGGCGCATTGCAATGGAAAGTCACCTCTTAGAATATCTGGCAGGCTAACTTTTATGAGGTCCATTTCCTGGTCTAAGCTTTATAAGACACCTTACCAAGTCTAGCTAACCTGCATGCCTGGGGAAGAGTGAATCTCCCTTCTGTCACCATTGCATCAGGATCAGATCCCTGGAACACCTTCTAAGCAGTTGCCCAAAAGTCCTTGGAAAATGTCGCTACAGTGGACAGCATGACTAGGTACTAAAGGCAATTCCAAACAAAGTTGCCACAGCTATCAATGCAAGTAAGGATTGACACCTTACAAGGTAATACTATCTGATTTATCAATGCTGGCCAAAAGGACCTCCCACAGTTTTACAGCAAACACAGGCTTCTTAGCCACAGCTTTGGGCTGGCAGCTGAGAGTAGACATGGGAAAGCAGCTGCATTTCCCAGAAAATATTGCACTTACAACTCTCGCATTATTTTTTCAAAGGCCACCAAGCAAATGGTCATGTTGGAGCTCACAGAGCCACAGGAAGTGCACCTGGAGGAAACCAACCAGCAGAAACAATTAACACTAGAATCCCTGAAGCCTATGAAAAAAGTCATAATCCCAGCCCACCATAAAACCCTTTGCACCTCTCCATCAGCGTCTTTTGTTTTGCAAATGCGGCGATCAGCACAAGCAGCAAGCAGCCTGCTGCCTCATCCACCACCTTGACGGGCAAAAAGTTCTCCCAGCTTAAGCCAAGGCTCCTTTTATCTGCATGCATTTCATGTGTGTTCCACGTCTACAAAGATCTGGGTAAGTGTAGGATGAAAGGAAATGTGAGACAAGAAATGCTGAACACATACCTAAAGCAGAAAGTTTTTCCATGTTATACTAATATTGACGTGAAGTGTATAATGTGTGAAGACTTTAGTCCAAATATCAAATAAACACGTGCATTTTTATTCAAGGATGTAACCAAAGAAAAAAAAATATTTGATTTACATGTTGCTGGCAATGAGTTAAAAACCCAAGCTCAAATGTCAATCGACAGGGAGTTTATTACGTATTCTTGATGGTGCAGAGGTAAGGACCGCCGCCTTATAACACAACAGTCCCGGGATCGAAACCAGGCGCTTCACGTTTTGAGTAGTGAGCTGCTATTATTATAATTATTACTATAATATAATAAAAACATACATTTAATTTAAGTCTGTAACACCCTGCGTAAATTTTGGTTACTTGTAAAAGTTAGTGCTTGTCTTTTTATTATTCAGTTTTATTCTCTCAGTGACGTTCACGTGGTACGATGAAATTGCCTCTCACTCTCTGAGTTGATGGCATTTATCTCCATTCTTTTCACAAAAGCAGTGCTTTGGCTGATGCCTGCTCAGAACTATTTGTTGTACAGGCAATCAAAGATTTGATGTCCCATGACTGTCATCAGACTGGACAAAGGCAAGACCATAACAACAGACAGCTTCTTCACAGCGCTTTCGCTGGCTAATAAACTGCTGCACTCTGCTTGATACCATAAGTAAAATGGGACTTCCACATGCAGCTAAAGTCACTTCAGTACTGAAGAAATTCGCCATACTGCTGTTTAGATCTGGCAGTGCCATGATGACGGTGCTCCTGTAGCACCCTTATGCAACTGTGTTTGATCTTATTCAGGAAAAGATCCCAGTCATCCAACAGGAGAAAGACTTTCCAAGACTAAGGTCATAAAGCTTATGAAACCATTTCTGGACAACAGCAGAACTGTAACAATAGTTGTGTGGAGCTTCCACCTGCAGCAGAAGTCAATTCAGTAAATATGTAGTTTATCAGCATGCCTGTGTTGATCCAAACAAGGAAGCTCTGTAGTCCACTTGTGACTTTACACTGTAGGAAGATACGTAAATAAATCAAGTAAATAACATTCGATCTGGCTTTTAAATAAGTAACATATAAATCTTTTTATATAAAGACAACCACAAAACATAATCACAAACTGGGCATTGCACGATGCCTTAGCAAGCTCTGTAAGCCATGCTTTTTCTTTGAAGGACAGGTGTGGGTCAGACTGGCAGGATGACGCCCGACCTCTTGCTGCATCCAAACGGTGCCATCTTTCGCCTTTACGCCTGGTACAGCTGCGTTGTTCTTATATGTGAGTGGACATTTCTTGTGGGGAGGGCTTCAGTTCTCTTTCTCTGATGTAGAACCCACGTCCTCATCTGAGTTTACCTCTGCTATAACACGTCTTTATTTGAAAACAGCAGTGTCCGATCGGGGCTAGTGTGAACGCGAGTGAGAGAATAAAACTGAATAAAAAAAAAAGGCTTACCTTTACAAGTACCATACATTTACACCGGCTGTTACAGACTCAAATTAAATGCATGTTTTTATTGTATAATAGTAACAATAAGAGCAGCTCAATATACAAAATGTTTATTTTGTGATGCGGCAAGGCTTGAACCCGCAGCCTGTTGATTATAAGTCAGCAGTTCTTACCGCTGTACTACCAAATCAGTTCTGACACCGAAGTACAATAACCCGATTTCTTTTTCTTTAGTTATAGTCTTGAATAAAAGCGCACTTGTTTTGTTATACTTGTATCTTTTGTGAAAGTGCTTATTTGATATTTGGACTTCACACATTATACACTTCATGTCAAAATTTTGTTGCTAGTAATAAAACATGAAAAAAGTTTGTCTTTTAGGTATGTGTTCAACATTTCTGTCATGCTACACTTACATAGATCTTTGTCTATGATCTCAGTCTTTGAGGACTGTTTGCATCTCTCGGACTGACATAGACAACCTGTCTACAGACCCACATTGTATTGAAAAATTCAGAAACTTCAAAAGACTTTGTTGGACAGTTATCTTATCCAAAGATCTTGCCTATACATTGTTCTCCTCTCTTGTTTAATGAATCTTAACCTGAAGAGGTCTATTAATTTTTTATATTTAATATGTCTCACTTAAAGGTTTTTCAATGTTGTATCTGTCCTGGTGTCTATATAAACACAGGGAACTCCAGTTTCTGTATTACATCTTGCCTAAAGAAGGGGCCTGAGTTGCCTTGAAAGCTTGCATATTGTAATCTTTTTAGTTAGCCAATAAAAGGTGTCACTTTGCTTGACTTCTCACTTCATTCATAATGGCTAACATGGTACAACACCCTAGTACTTTAATGACAAAATAAACTACGGCATTAAAGTGGAAATTTCGAGATTAAAGCCAAAATTTCCACTTTAATCACAAAACAGACCTTTTTACCGTGTCACTATTTTTTTTTTCTCTTTGGCTCAAATATGCTGCCGTAAATTCTGATGCTGTTGTGAAGGTGCAAGAAAAAATGTCAGCATTTTGCTTCACCACATCTAACCATTCATCAAACATCAAAGCACCCACACGGATCCTGTGGGATCCGCAAAGCAGCTTGCTGTCACATGTTGATAGTAAACAGAGACGCTGATGTCACATTCAAACTTGAACACACTGCACCCCCAATTACTTGCTGGTACTGCAACTCATGCAGCGTCTCATTAATTTCTGAGGATGTGCTCAGAAGACGTATCAAATGAATGCTGGGAATGTGTGGCAGCCATGATATGTACATGTATTTGTTGTCAGTGTGAAATATAAACTGGCCCTAAGATGTTTTCTGTCATGACATTAATTTGAACCTGTGCACTCAGGAAATATCTGCTAAAAAACACATAATGGAAAAAAATCATGGAGAATTCAAACGTATTAACATTTCAGATGCCAAATATTATCATTAATTTTCCATATCTGTCCTTACTTTTATGTTTTTTCCTGCTTCAAGGAAATGATGGAAGAATTTATCCAGAAACAGTCCTTTAACTAGACTGCCCTTAACACTTTAACTGTACTAATGTGATCTATTAATATTCATGTAAATGTCACCTGGTGACAGTCCCAGTCCCATGCAAATCACTCCCAAAACATTTCAATATGTACCATATGTGCTTTCACTGTTGTATTAGACATTTGTTTTTGCTTATGTCTGTAGGGTTATCCAGAAATAGTTATTTAACTTGGCGGACCTTAACTGTACTACTGTATTTATGCAATCTATTAATGTTCTTGTAACTGTCACCTGGTGACAGTCCCAGCTCCATCGTAATCACTCCCAAAACATTTAAATATGTTTCATATGTGCTTTCACTGTGTTTGTCTTATAATATTTGTTTTACTGAAGGACACCAAACAACTTCCACAAACTTACTGATTCATAATTTGTTTTCAGTAGTAAAGAAAGCTGTTTCAGCAGCTTAATACACAGCTCTCACTAAAGCTTATCATATCAGGACAGCACCTTGCCCCATGATTACTGTAAACACAGCATTATGAGATAAGCCAACTGAATGTCTGGTCAATGTGGAATTCTGACTCATATTATTTAGAGTAACTCATTTCATCATTAATGGAGGCTTATGGTGTAGCGGGTCCACAGCTCAAGTCAAAAAGGCCACTTTTTAAATAAATAGTCGTCGCACTCGTGGCTTAGAGAGGGGGCGTGGTAGTGTGACTGGAGCAGGTTCCCGGGTGAATTTGTGGTGCAGGCAGTCCTCACTTAAGTGCACAGGTGAGGATTTGTCCTCATCCATAATTGATGCCGAGAGCTGCTAATTGCCACACCTGATCCACGTCCCCATTATAAATAATATTAGCAAAGAGGTGGCTAGAGGAGAGAAAAAGACAAATGGAGGTTACAGGAGAAGAAGGCAGGCAGCAGGGAGAAGAAACCCGGTGCATGATTGAGCGAATGCTTGATCACTGTATAGAGCAGTTGGCAGCTGGACAGTGAACCCTCGTGGGGTGTTTGGCCGGAACCCGGGTGGCAGTCAGTAGTGGTCGCTTCTGCTGAGCATTAGTGAGGAGCCGGAGTGACCGAAAGGGGGATGGCTCACCGCATAAGGCCAAGAAGGCAGCGGGAGTCAGGACTTGGGAAGTGAAAGCCCCAGCGTGAGCACCCTGGTCGCTGGGGAGCCCAAGTCAGATGATGCCCAACGCAGCCAGGGGTTGGAAAGGAGAACAGACCAGCAGTAAAAGGCAGAAAGAAGGTCAGCTGCAAGTAGGGTGGCTCCCCTGGTGCATAGCCTGGACAGGAGAAGCAGGGGAATCACCAGTAGAAAGAAGGCACCAGGCTTTGTTTTAAAAGACTGCTTCCAGCCATTGTTTTAACCTCGGATTTTAAAAGGATTTTTTTTCTATTGTGTTTTTAACCTCCACTGTTCACTTGTTTTTATTGGATTATTCATTTGAAGATTTTTGAAAGATACTGCACTATTTATTTGGACACTGCTTTTGACTTTGTTGTTTTTAATAAAAGCACTTTGCACTTTTTGCACCATCTCCTTGCTTCATTGTTGCGCCTCACTGCTTAGCTCATCGGTGACATTACCAATGGTGTCGGGTTCAGAGCTCCCAGAAGCAAGATGGGAGCATGGAGCGGAACCCGCATCGTCACAAGGCTAGCCGCATGTTAAAAGATGCTTTTGTTAAACTTGTCTTGAGTTTTTTTTTTTTCCCCCACAACTACATCAGGCAATGCCAGGGTTCAGTTTGCATATTCCCTTAATGTCTGTTTAGGATTTTCCATCCAATGCTTATGCTTCACCCCACATTCCATTTTAATTAGGTTAGGTTAATTCTAGGGGTAGGAATTGAAAGGGAGTCCAAAATACAGTATTATCCACACACTTTAGTCGCAATAAGATAGTATTGCAACTTTTCCATATTTGGCAATGTATAAAATGGAGTATTACAATTCAAGTATGTATCTGAACATTGTTACGTGCATGAGCTTGGAAGAAGCTTAAGGAGTCTGGCGATTTTAGTTACCATCCAGAATAGGGGTAGGCACAGTTTGTTAACACCTTTTGTTTACCTCTGTTTGTAGAATGGAAGATTGACATCTGACCTGAGAACCTCACTACAACATTGTCACAGGAGGCTGGGGGCCAGACCCATGCTTGGAAGGACGGGGAGGCAGTCAGTACGTCCCCCGGGCCACGAGGGGGCAATCGCCCTGGACAAGCAGGGGACCACGGGGATGGAGCAAGGAGGCACAAACCCGTGGGGGCCCATGGCTTCCGCCAGGAGGAGCCCCAAGTCTCCTAAAGCCCGGGAACTCTGCACTTCCGCCACACCTGGGAAGGTGGGGGAAGATCCTTCCAGATACACCCAGAGTGCTTCTGGGTGCTCATGCAGCACTTCCGCCACACCAGGAAGTGCCGCCGGAAGAACGTCATCAAGCACCTGGAGCACAGGACAAAGCTCCAGTGATAGTAGAGAGAAAGGCAGCCTGAAGAGGGCATTAGAAGAGGCCCGTGTTGAGAGTGGTTGGTGCGGGAGCACCATATGTTATGTGAGAACTTTGTTAATAAACGTGTGTTTTTGTAAAGTGCTGGTGTTTGTCTGATGGTGTTTGGACCCGCGCTCACACCATCTAATTGGTAGCAGCAACAGTCAGTGTGTACACTTGTGACCTGCAGTTACTGGGAATTCATCGTTCATGTGGAAAAATTGCAAGCCCAGATTCCCACTAGAAATGGGGTTCAACAGCTCACCTACACCCCTTAGTGCCAGGCTGATACACATTCTATTCAGTGTAGCACACCTGCAACCCCAGACATCTAAGAGCATCATACACCTATTAATGCTCAATCTCACATGTTGCTGCTAAATGATAGGCCTCTCAGAATTTTTTCTTTTACTGCACATGGACGAGAATGGGCATCAGTAGACAGCATATGTTGCAAAACAGGTTACACTTTTATAATGGTGGACATTTTGCAAAAATATTTATTTCTATTAAATTCAAATAGTGACATTTGGCCTAACAGCCTTAATACATAACCTTACTTTCAGGTCAGAGAGATGAGATGAAAAGATACTTTCATATTTAAAATATTGTTTCAATATATGCAGATGTGCTATATGCATAAAGAAATTCACTCTTCATTTAAATCATATGGAAAATTGATGTTTTCTTTAATTAAACATGCAATGCTGGTTTGAGTTAAGTTTTTTTCATATTTGAGAGAAATTATAACAATCAGACTTAGGGATCCTACAAGTTTCAGTGGGCATGGAGTACAAATTCATACATATACAGTACATGCCAAACAGTTGATTGTTCTTATATAGTATATTAAAGTGGATGTCACACAGTTTGCTGTATACTTTTGGGTCATTTGCAGCAAATATAACTCTCTCCTATCCCAATGCTTTACTGGGTATGTGGTTACTTAGCACTTTGACAGGAGGGCACAAGTATTAACATTCACATGGGCTTTGATTGACCACCCAATTTTGAAAGACCACTTATAATATGTCTTCTTCCACTAGACTACTTAACACTAGAATTACCAGAGCCTATGAAAAAACTCGTAAATCCGTCCCACCTTAAATCGCTTCTTAAATCCCATCACACCTCTCCGCCAGCATCCTTTGTCCTCTAAATGTGCTGATAAAGAGAAGCTAGAAGCAGCCGGCTATTCCATCCCCCCACCGACTTAGAACGTGCACAAACTTCTCCCAGCTCATGCCTTGATTGAGTACCTGGGAGTGAAGTGAAGTTTTAGAGTGGAAATAATAGATCGTTATTTGGAACACACGCATTTCATGTCTGTTCCGTTTCTACAGTAATCTGTGTAAACACATTGTTAAAACAGAAACGTTTTTTA
>JANRMT010062829.1:2219438-2243471 GCA_026402145.1 Polypterus bichir lapradei | reverse complement strand
AAGACTACCTGTATAACCGAAGAAAAAAGAAAGCAAGTTACAGTAGGCGATTGATACGACAGCTTGCATGGTGCAATGGTAAGAAGTGCTGATTTCCATTCCGTGCTATATAAAATCATCACATTCAAATATTAACAGTTCCCACACACCCAAGGACCGTCCTTCCTACATTTACGACACGTGTACTTGTTGCAGTGTACACACCTCTCTGTGCTATGGTTCCTATTACACTGAATGAGCATCTGATACTGTACTTTCTTCCCCGGGGGAAGGTCCTATATCAGAGAATTTCCAGTTCCTGCATAAATTCACACCTGATCTGACGCTGTTCGTTTTCAAATAATATTGCATTAGTGCAATGATGTTTTCACATATATTGTCTCTTTCTTTCAGGTGTGTAGTAGAAACCACAGCATAGAGAGAAGTGTGTACATTGCTTCTTACAGGAAATACTTTTACACCAACATATGTTCCTGTGTTTGAGCGACACGGGCAGATGGGGAGTGTCTGATGATTGCATATAGCGCCGAAGTTACTGCTCTTTACCATTCTCTCCTCTGCATGTCCTGGAGTACAAAAGAAACAGCATACAGCAACATGCGAGGACTGGCAGGAACACTCAATAAAACTGAATAAAAAGAAAATCAAGTGACGGTGAGATACGAAGAAGGCAGCTTCGCCAGCGTTTGTGTGTCAGAACCCTTTGGGGGGAGGTGGGGGGCGTTAGTATGCATCGTGGTACACTGCAGAGCTATAGCGCGTCTTTATGTGAAAACAACCATGTCAGATGGGGTTGTATGGATTGATTCTGAAAGCGACTGAGAGAATGAAAAGTGTCGCTCAAACACTATAGAACCATAGCACAGAGAGGTGTGTACACTGCAACAAGTACACGTGTCGTAAATGTAGGAAGGACGGTCCTTGGGTGTGTGGGAACTGTTAATATTTGAATGTGATGATTTTATATAGCACGGAATGGAAATCAGCACTTCTTACCATTGCACCATGCAAGCTGTCGTATCAATCGCCTACTGTAACTTGCTTTCTTTTTTCTTCGGTTATACAGGTAGTCTTGAATAAAAGTGCTCTTGTTTTGTTATACTTTTACACCAACATATGTTCCTGTGTTTGAGCATGCTCAAAGGGGCGTGCTCAAAAAATACACGTGTAATGCCACAAAAAGTGCACGCAGATACTTCATTTCGCAAACATTGGTACGAGAATGCAGTCACAAGTACACTGCAGAGCTATAGCGCGTCTTTATGTGAAAACAGCCATGTCAGATGGGGTTGTATGGACTGATTCTGAACGCGACTGAGAGAATGAAAAGTGAATTTAAAAAAAAAAAACAAAGCTAACCTTTACAAGAATCATAAATTACACCGGCTGTTACAGACTGAAATCAAATGTATGCTTTTATTCTAAAATGGTAAGACTAAGAGCAGTTTACTTCTCAAAACGGAGTGGTGCAGGTTCGAACTCGCGACCTTTTGATTGCAAGTCGGCAGCTGATTCTATTGCGCCACGGAGGCAATCATAATAAACGGGTGTCAATGTCGCATGTTAAGGTGGCTTTTTGTTTCTGCAGTTATATTTTTGAATAAAAGCGCAATTGTTGTGTTATATTTGTACCTTTTGTGAAAATGTTTCTTTGATATTTGGACTTCAGGCTTCATACATTTTATAGTTTATGCCTACATTTTGTCATCTGCTACTAGAATGTAAAAAACGTTTCTGTTTTAACAATGTGTTTACACAGATTACTGTAGAAACGGAACAGACATGAAATGTGTGTGTTCCAAATAACGATCTATTATTTCCACTCTAAAACTTCACTTCACTCCCAGGTACTCAATCAAGGCATGAGCTGAGAGAAGTTCGTGCACGTTCTAAATTGGTGGGGGGATGGAATAGCCGGCTGCTTCTAGCTTCCCTTTATCAGCACATTTAGAGGACAAAGGACGCTGGCGGAGAGGTGTGAAGGGATTTAAGAAGCGATTTAAGGTGGGACGGATATACGAGTTTTTTCGTAGGCTCTGGTAATTCTAGATCCATGGCAGGATTCTGGACAATATTATTTGCCAGACACAGACCAGATTTCAAGACCATGAAAAACTGATGTTTGTCACGCTCCTCGACCCCCAGAAGTTTCGGGAATACAAGAAAAAATTCCCGCATGCAGCCTTCTCCAGTTTAACACAAAGTCACAGAGCACTTTTTGATCTGTCTCGGCTAAAAACAGAACTGACTGTAATGTATGCCATGGATGATTTTGCAGGAAAATTTCCCACTGATCTCCTTGACTTCCTTCATCCGAAAAATCTGAATGAGAGCATGGGGTAGCTATACACATTGGTATGTTTGGCAGTGACCATTCCCTGCTTCTGTCGAGTGGAAATTTTCAGGCCTAAAACTTATGCCAGAAATATGACAGGGCAGGTTCGACTTTCAGCATTAGCTTCGATGGCGATAGAAAGGAACTTTTTGATGGAACTGAAGCGCACCGATAATCTGTATGACAGAGTAATTGAACTGTTTTTGAGGAAAGAGAGGAGGATGGATTTTGTTTACAAATAATCCGAATTTTTGGTAAGTAAAATGTTGCGATTTTCCTAAATAATATTGCAAGTTTATGAGTTATTATTGATGTTTTTTATGTGTGTTGTGGCTATAGCTGCAGTAGAAAGGAACTTGTTCACCCCTGGTTTGTCTATTCAATAAAGGCATTTATTGTGGCTACAGGAGTTATCTATCTGCGATGCAATGGCTCTTTATACTGTATTTCTGCATATTAAGATGGTTTTTATAACCATAAATTAGTTTTTGAGGGGCGGGTTGATTCAGACGCAGCACTACTGAAGGCCTAGGTGTGAAATGCACGGTCCCCCAGCTACCCAAACCCAACACAGACACCCACCAGGCAGAAGTTTCAGCGCAAATACAATTATTCCCAAGGGGAAACATTTCCAAATTGTTCCCTTCAGCAGCCAGTACAATACAGTACAGCACTTTCTTTACCTTTTTTTCAGCTTTCTCTCCCTCTCAGTCACCTCCACTCCTTCTCCAAGTGTCATCCTTTGCCTGCTGACTCTGGCTCCTTTTAAAGCACCACCAGGGAGCACTCCAGGCCACCCATTAGCATGTTCCAGAAATACTCCCAGATGTGGCGGAAGCCTGACCTAATATAGCTCTGCAGCCTCTGCAACACCCCCTGGCATCTTCCATTGAACCCAAAAGGGCTACAGCGAACTCCCAGCATGCCCTGCAGGAATCCATTGTGTCCCACCAAACCCGGTGGGAGTTGGGGGGCTGCCCTCTAGCATCCTGGGGGAGATAATGCCCTGAACACGCTCTTTAACCCAGTCCTTCCATCCAGCTGCCGTCCTGGCCAGTCAGGGTCCCTGGCAGTTCACAACAACGGTTAATACATTCTCTGCCTTCATCTCCTATATCAGTGGTTTTCAAGTTTATTCCCAGGGGCTACCTATAGATTCAAGTTTTTGTTCCAACCAGTATCACAATCAGCAAGTTATTTTACATTTAACTGATCTCATTGTTGAATTAGCTGTCCTTTGTTCCTTCTCCTATTTCCATTCAGATAAGTGCAATAGTGAGAAATTTATGTTTATAAGAAATATTTGTATTTTTGCAAATACAAATGTTTTTTTTTTCTATATTTTTCAGAGCTCAACTTGGTTTTGCTATTTCATTTTTAGTTAACTTTTTTTCTATGGAGTGTTCTTTCTTAATTGTATTAGACAACCAGGAGCTAAGCACACACCAGTGCAAACAAAATAAAATTTTTAAGGGTAGCTATTTCACTGTTACCCCGTTGTTTGTCTGTTAGTAAATAATAGCTTAAATAGGCAGAAGACAAAAAGAGAAAAAATATTTAAAAGTAAACACAATAATTTCTTCCTTCATTCTGTAAATATTTAGCGTGATAAATTTGTAATATTTGGACTTATACAAAAATAAATGAATAAATAAACAAATAAATAAAGAATAAACTGGCAACTAGCTGCTTATTGAATGAAGGTTAGATATAAATGAAAAGCAGACATATAGCCACAGAGGGTTAAAAGAATGAAATTGTCTTGTTAATTTGCCTCTGAATGAGTTAAAGTGGGTATTTTCTGACTTTTTTCTACTTTCTTCTCTTTAATCTGTATCAAGGTAAATGATGGAGTATAACTCTTTAAATCTGATATGGAAACCACTGAAGTAAAAGTACAATTTAGCTACATTAGACAAAAATTAACTTCAATTAGTAAATATCCATACAGAGAATTGGAAACCAAAGGCAGAATATGCATTATCAATAAAACAGGATTAATTTATCAAAAAGGCACATTAACAATGTTATATACACACACATATATATCATGATGTGGCACTTGGTACCACAGTTCTACTGCCAAGCTGCTCTCCTGCATATGGAAAAGCCATCTCAAATAAAGGATCTTTGGATTCACTTATCAGACTGGACAGCCAGCAGATTCCACTATAGAATCCCCAAGAGATGTAGATCTAGATGTCTGTGACTACCGTATATATTCGCGTATAAGTCGGGTCTTGAAACCTGGAAAATCAATCATAAAATCAGACCCCAACTTATACACCCGTTCAAAAATGCGACACTTAATTTTTTTTTTTTACATTTTCTTGCCTCCTCCAATCTCGCATCAGTTTCTCAGATGCATTGAACTTTGTTGCAGCAGTGCAGTTACCAATTTCTTTCGCCACTTCAATGACGTTTAATTTAAAACCAGCTTCATATTTTCTTCTGATTGAACGCTCCATCTATACTAATAAAAGGCAAAGCCCTCACTGACTGAATGACTGACTTACTCACTCATCACTAATTTTCCAACTTCCAGTGTAGGTAGAAGGCTGAAATTTGGCAGGCTCATTCCTTACAGGTTACTTACAAAAGTTAAGCAGGTTTCAT
This sequence comes from Polypterus bichir lapradei, assembly GCA_026402145.1. Classification (NCBI taxonomy): domain Eukaryota; kingdom Metazoa; phylum Chordata; class Cladistia; order Polypteriformes; family Polypteridae; genus Polypterus; species Polypterus bichir. The sequence continues at coordinate 2,238,520 of JANRMT010062829.1, read as the reverse complement.
TTCGAAATTCTATGCGTAACGGTCATAATGGTCAACAGCGTCCGCCATGTTAAACTTTATTTATGGCCCCATCTTCACGAAATTTGGTAGGCAGCTTCCCTGCGCTAACCGAAACCGATGTATGTACTTATTTCGGTGGTATGACGCCACTGTCGGCTGCCATATCGAACTTTCCAATGGTCTTTGTTACCTATGGGCCCATCTTCAAGAAATTTGGTACGCGGGTTCCCAACACTAACTGAATCCTACTTACGTACATATATACGTCCATAGCCTGCAGCTTGGTCGCCATGTGAGGCGTCGTTGGGTCCCCCATCCCCACACCTCCCACATTGTTGGCTGTCTGCCTATATAAGGCCGTCTGTCGCTCCGGTCTCTTCATTCCCTTCCTTGCTTCGCCACGGTATTCACGTCTCCCTGCTGATAACTGCTGCCTTTTTATTTAATCCACGGCTTCTCCGCTGTTTCATTGTTCGTTTATTACAATTATAGTTATTGTATAGGTATTTTAGACTTAGTTTACATTGTTCAGGTACCCATTTCCTTTATCGTTCCAACTGTACCCCCATTAACATGCCTATCGAGGTGATTACCATTGATCAAAGAACTGTCACTTACCAAGTGGTTTCCATGCCCGGAGATGGCTGCCTGCCTTTTCCATTCTCTGTGTTACATATTGCACGGCCATATCAGGCTTACTCTTGATATCAGGAGGAACATTGTGTCTTATGTATTGAATGACTGGGACAGGTTCAAGGTGTGGACTGATGACGGTACAGGAGATAATTATACTACACAGGAGCACTATAAGAGTGAAATGCTTAAGACCTTCACCTATGGTTGTGCATGTGAGTTGATGGCTGCCTCTGAATTGTTCGGTTGTCGCTTTCAAGTGTACCAAAATGGCCAAATATTTTACACCTTTGGACAACCTCCAATGCCTCTTAAACATCTTAGATTCACAGGTGACAACCTGAGTAGTGGACACTTTGATGTTTATGAATGTTTAAACTCTCAAAAGCTGGATGCGAAGTTATCGATGAAACCGGTTGTATGCTTACAACGCTTGACAGATGCCGAATGTCACTTCAACACAACAAGTCCTGCAAATACTAACGTAACTGAAACAAACCATGAAACTCAAACCGATTATGACAGCAGCAATCCAAGCTGTGAGATTTGAGGCAAGATTGCTTTACATATGGCCAACTGTACGTTGCATGCTCAAGAGTAAGCTCAGCGCACAGCTTGGTCATATTACAACCGGAGGGCCGAACTGACAACGTGGCATACAAAGAGATATTTTCCCTCAGTTTAAAAAGGTTTACTTTTCTTCTTAATAAAAATTTTAAGGCAGTACTTTGCCGCTGCGAAGCATGGGTATTTTGCTAGTTGTAGATATGGGATGCTCTTATGATAGAGGTGTATGAGGGTGTGAGATGCAAAAAACACAAATCAGTGCAAACATTGCTTCGGAATAGTTTGGGTATTACCGCGTGGTCATGTAGGTACAATACAGAGAGAGGGAGAGAGAGAGAGAGAGGTTAGGAGCACGCGCATACAGCTTATTGCTGCACCCACATAGAAAATAAGGCAGTGTGCTCCCTGGTTACTCTCTCAGATGGGAGTTAGCATATCATTATTTTTTTTGGACCAATAGTGTGAGTTTTCTGCATTCAACTTATATGCCCGACATTATAAAATATCTATTTCGCCCTCTTCTCTCAAGACAGTAACAGACACCTTTGTATGGTTTCTTGGCAGTCTGTCACATGTAATAGCCTTAGTCATGCAAATAATTCAGAACTGAACTTTAGAAATTCCAGTACCTCGCAACCCAAGTGAACAGAGTAACAGGTTTCAGCAGTTCTAATGCAATTACAAAGACTTCTCTAATAACCAATTAGCATGTAAACATGACTAATTAAGAATAAGCTAAGGAAATTTACCATTATGGCACTGAATAAATTGCTGCTGAAAATGAGGCTTTGCAGTCACATGTGAATAATAAATTAAAAAAACTATAATCAAGTGGTAAAAACCATTATAAATACTAGTAATACCTTTGCTATGTTTTTAAATCAGTTTAATGGTATCTTGACAGTAAAATGTATCAATTTCAATCAAAAACATTGAAATCTCTGGATAACCCCAAACATCTGCACAGTAGTGTGCATGTGTAAATTTCAAGCAGTTTCAGTATGTACATGTCTATGAAATACAAAAACACCTCAAAGAAAGTCTAAACAAATCACAAAGTGTCCTTATTAATTTCAAAGTGTAATTATTATTGTACTTATCTAGCAAAATGGATCCAATGTAAATTGCAAAGCGTGTCATATTCCCTTCCACAGATATAAAATTTAAAGTTATGAAACCAGAGAGTGTATTTTTACTGCTAAAAGTACATGGTAATAATAACTAAACTATGAATTCAAGAAGGTTGCTATGGTTAATTTAGATTTTGTTTAAAAATGTTTTCATGTACATAAACTCAGTAGAAAACATTAAATGCAAAATTGCAAATGACATTTTTCTATTAAATCTTAAAAAATGAGAAAATACCAAACATAATACCACTATGACAGAAGGATCCAGTGTCTTCTCTTTATTTGCAGTTTTTTACTGAATTTGAACATATGAAAACATTTTAATTTTAAAACCAAAATCGTAATGAAAAGCACAACATCATTTCTGGTTTCAAACTGTTTAATTATTATTGTGTATTTGTAGTAATACTGTAAGTTCTTTATATCTTCCCTAAATGAGATTATTACTATTATCACTGTTACTTATTATTTAGCTGAAACCTTAATCCAAGGTGATTTACGACATTTGAGAGATATAACTGGTTACATTTTGTTTTGTTTTTTTTTTTTTTACAAAAGAAACACAGGTAGGTGAAGTGACTTTGTCATGCTCACACAGTGTAAGTTAGCAGGGCTTGAACCCATAAAGTTAAGTGTTTGAAGTCCAAAACCAAAGAAAAACATTACAATAATTACAATTTGAAATTGATAAGAAAAATGTTATATTGTTTCAATTATGTTGTTAGCAACACTTATCTCAGCCTATTGCTGTATACTAATAGTAAAATGACTGATGCAACCTGTATACAGTATTTCAAATAATAAAAACATGCAAAAATTGACATGGAAACAAATGCATGGTAAGCAAATAATCAAAATAATCTCTAAATATCAGTTAACAATGTAGTATGTAGTTCATTATAAAGTGCAATTTGAGGATTTGAGGCAGCAAAGACTTCAGTGGACAGAAAAAATAACTTTACAATTTTGAAAATGGTACTGACATGCACATGACATGTTCACTTTAGGCAAGTATAACCTGCATAGCAACAGAATATAAAACATTTAGGCAGTTGGTGTAGAAGTTACCAGTAGATAAGCAAAACTTCTTACATTTTGGCAGTAGTTGCTGAGTTGAAATATATGCTTATACGAATACAGAACTGTGTCACCCACTGCTTATGTACGTATGTCATCATGGAGGTGGTGTTTCCCCAGACAAAAAAGGGAGTAAGCAAGTGGCAACAACTATAGATGTACTCTGATCCCTTCCTGTGGATCATCCCAGCAGCAAGTACAGAGTTAACAAGAAGTTAAGGATATTTTTATAAAAGGTATTGTGCTATAATTCACACTAGTTATTTATTACACAGAAGGATGCTTTAAACAAACTATACAGATTCTCATATAAAGCACAACTTAAAATGTACTCCTGTTAATTCAATGTTGTATTCTCATGTTGTCTTTTGAAGACTATTTACAAAATCCCAGCACATATATGTTTGCCACTAATGCCAGATAAAATATGGGATGAATGCATGTTCACTACATTTACTTAAGCTGCATCACTTTTTTAAAGTAACTCAGATAGAAAAATTGTTATACAAGAAGACAGTCGTTTGCATATTGGAAGAAGAGCTTGCTCTAAAGCCCCAATAAAAATACTCCATATTTCAAAGGTTGCCTTTTCATTATGCTGCAAGACTGACTGTTGAATTATTGTATTATTTTACTCTTGGATGCTCCTGAAAAAAATCACTTGGATTGTCATGAAATAATTATTGCTATTCTTCAGTTTTTTGGACATTAAAGCAAGAGTCATTCTCAATTACAGGTAAAACACTTGTAATGGATGGAAGCAGCAGGTATAAGAATAAATTAGTGCTATACAGACTTTAACTTAAAAAGCTAAGTTTGAAAATCAGTACTTAAGCCTCTTCTTCCCATAGACTGCAACCCTCCAGCAAATTTCAAACATCCTGCAGCATATTAGGATATACAAATACTACTACATTTCTGAAAAATATCTATCACTACTAATTACTAGGTTTAATATGTTTAACAAATATTAGCCTGAACAAAATTTCCCTTGTCTAGCACTAAATATTTTCAATTAAAAATGTTACCTGCACTGGAGCACAAGAATTCGGACACAAATAAATATACCTGGAAAATGCAAGTATCTCTGTGTCAGCTGTACAAGATGTTTGTATACCATGCTTGTAAGCATTTGTCACCATCTGAAAGGACTATGGTAAATAGAAAGAAATATCTTCTATTTAAACGCCAATACTGCTTGCCAGACGTTTTTCATTGCAATATAAATACACAAAAAATTTCCAGTTTCATGTACATGAAAACAAGAATAAGGAAACTATCCTGATGCAAGCATTTCTACAAGAAAAGCACAATGTAATATTTCAACAATGGACAAAGGTACAGATAATATATTTATAGTGGTATTTAATATGCTCTTTTCCATATGCGAGTTTAATACAAACACACTGTTAAATGTCCAGTTAACATTTAGACAAATATAAATAAAATTTATGTCAAGTGCTGTTTACTCACAATCATCAGGTATAATGAAGGCACACAGAGTTGAATTTCCATCCATCCATCCATTATCCAACCTGCTATTGCCTAACTACAGGGTCATGGGGGTCTGCTGGAGCCAATCCCAGCCAACACATGGCACAAGGCAGGAAACAAACCCCAGGCAGGGTGCTAGCCCACCGCAGTCAGAGTTGAATTTTTTTTTTTTTTTTTTTAAGAAAGGACACGTGATTTTTGATAAGTAAACCAGAAATCAAACCAGAGGCAAGCAAAGGTTTAGCAACATTCTCTTTCATACTTCATTTATAAAATCAGGAAATACCTACATCTTATATACATTAGGTTTGCTTCATTTGAAAAAATGCCTAGTGTTTCACATTAGGCAAAAAAACTGTCTGTTTCACCCATAACAATGGATTCTGCTTTAACAAAGAAACAGGAACAGGTTGTTCCTGGAAGTACAGCATCTTAAGTAACAGGAGTCTGAGTAAACAGCTTTGAAACTTTCATTTAAGTTTCAACTATACTAACTATAATTTATATTTACACATATTGGATATCTGATTGACTATAAACAGACTAATATTCTTTGGATCAGGTCCAGGACATTGCTTTCAAGTCCTAATACCATCAGTGACTATGTAAAATCAACATATGTACAAAGAAACTGTGTGATGCTTCTATTACCAAATTGCCATATTTGCTACAGAAATAAAACTTTTAAAAAAGAAGCTCCCCATAAAACAAATTGCCTTGCTGTAACGATCAAGAAGGGGACTTACTTATCTTTTAGATATTTCTTTCTCTTTTGGAGATCAATAGGAGATCCAGGCTGCTAAAAATACTACTGGAGGATTCTACATCTGTAAATATCCTGCTTACATTTAACCAAGCTCCACTTATACCTGAGCAAATGTTATGTTAGGTTTCTTATTCTGGTTACTGAGATTCTCTTGACATTCCTGTCCCTCTTTAACTTCGAAATAAACAGTAAGCATCCAACATTCAATAAGTGGTCCAGTTTGAATTCTTCTAAGCATCATAGATTCCATGATGCTCATTTTTGTACAATTTCATATGCACAAATAGGTAAAAACACAGTAGTTAAAAAATCAAGGCAAGGTTTCATGGAAATAATAATAAGGTTTGCATTGAATTCCTATTTTAACTGGCTGCAGCTGTGAACATCAACTGCACCCATAATAACTGACTGCCCTCCTGTAAGACCTCCATTGGAGCACTGGGCCATTAGAAAGTTTTTTGACAAAAACTGGCCATTCTTCTCAAAAAAGCTTGTCAATCCCATCCACTAAATTCCTCCAAATAAACATGAAGTCTAGTTTTGAACATCCCTGAGTATTACTGTTCACCACACTACTTAGTAACATATTCCATGTGTCTGTAATTATCTGTGTGAAGAAAAACGTCCTACTGTGTGAAGAAAAACTTCCTAATGTTTCTTTGAAATTTACTCTCAACAAGCTTCCAACTGTGTTCTTTTGTTCTTACTGAACTCATTTTAAAGTGAGTCTTGATTCACTGTACTAATTCATTTCATGACTTTAAACAGTTCAATCATGTCACCTCTTAACCTCCATTTGCTTAAACTGAAAAGGTTCAACTTCTTCAGTATTTCCACATAACTCATACCCTGAAGTCCTAACATCAGCCTAGTGACTCTTCCCCTGAACATCTTCTAGCACTGCTATGTCTTTCGTATAACCCAGAGACCAAAACTGCAAGCAGAACCCCAGGTGAGGCCACACTAGTGTGTTATAAAGCTTAAGCTCAACATCCGTTGACTTGTACTCTACACATTGTGCTATATGAGATAACATTCTGTTAGCTTTCCTAATGGTTTCTGAACATATTGCCTTGAGGTGGATAGTGAGGTGTCCAGTATAACTCCTTAGTCCTTCTCACAAGGGGTACTTTCAAGTTTCAGATCGACCGTGCCTTCAAATCTAACATTTTAACTACCTACCTGGAATAATTTACATTAAATTTCATCTGCCACAAATTTATCCACTTCTGTATACTACCCAAGTCCAGTCCTTCTGTAATGATTCAACGTAGTCTGGATTATTTGACAATCTGCCTTTCTTGGTACCTATCACCTGCAAATTCACCCAGCTTGTCGTTTACATTTCTATCCAGATAATTCATGTATATTAATTTAACACTCTCACAAGCTCCACAAATGTGTAGGAGTCTGCAACCTGTCCTAACGACAATCTTTTCCAGATTGAGGTACTCATTCTTTATTCCACATGTAACCTATGGCTGAGTCCTCCTTTAATTACGTGGTAAGGCAAACATAGCGAAGGGTTAATAGTGTGCAGTAACATCACTTTCTCCGCTGCGCTGTTTGTTACTCCCTTATAGTATTTGACAGGTATTACAACTTGATACTAGTGTGGCCATTGTCTTACTCTGTCTACACCGGCGTAAATCCAATTAATTGACTTATATTCTGACTCTACTTGTCAACGTACTACGTCTATTATTGACTGGTGGTTAAATTACGACTTTGAACTATAATGTAGTTTCTTCCATAATGTAATAAAACCGCCCTGTAACGGTGCTTGGTGCGAACATAGTTATGCTATTAGTACAGCCTCGGGTGCACCACCTGTAAGGATTAACAACATACTCAAAACACTTTACCGACAATCCACACAAGTGGCCCAAGCCCCTTCACCAAGGTTCTTAATAGTGTGTCCCACAAGCAAATCCTACGACAGCCGGGCACTGATGATGTATTGCGCATGTCTAATCGGCCCCGCGACTAACGCGGGCTCGTTAACGACATCTCCGCGCACAAGTGCAACAAATATCGTCGATGCTGCTAATAACACGGAAGCTGTTCCGTCAACCGTATCTCGCTCTTTCTTACCTGACTGAAACTAATGAAATAATTAACTTTTATCCGATGAAATGCACTCTGTGTGGACTACGAAGCCACCAGCTCCATTTCTGGCTCCATATTCCATATCACTTTATGTTAAATAACAAGAAACTGAACCGACTTGTGCACGTTGTGTGTAGTGGAATGCTGGAAAATCCCCGGAAGCTTGTGACCCAAGAGCGTTTAGTTTTCTTTATGGAAAGTTCCGTAGTTTGGTCGAAGCGTGTGCTCCCTGGGTCCTAAAGCACGGGTGGCTTGTGCCTGGCACTTCCTTACTTTGCGAAACGAAAGTCTTCTCCTCCTGGCGTAATACACCCCTACGGAATCAGAAAGACAAGAGCAGAATCTCGTAGAAACAAACCAAAAAACAATGAAGGAAATATCAGCATTCCTGACTATCTTACGAAATGAATAGAAAAGAAATAAAACAGACAAATCAGGTATTGCAGATACTTGCAGATAATACGTTAAAAAATATGAGGCTGAAATAGGTCTATTAAAGCAAACCAGAAAATTAGACTCTTGCCAAAATATGCATAAATGCAAATTTCCTAAAGTCAAGTAAAACAGGCTTGAGCATGAAGTGGACTTTATTCTTGAAAAAAATTAATCAGAGGTGACTTGTACGCAGATATGGTGAAGATGCTGAGATTGGAATGCTCAAATTTGAGCAACTGTCTGTCCAGTGTATGATGAGACATGTGAAAAGATTATATTTTCGTTATTTTTGTGTTGGCCGATATGTCAGTCAGAAGCTTCATTCATTCAACTTACCAGTTATTTTCTAAACCTGTTTATCCAGAGCAGGGACAAGGAAATGCTGGAGCCTAACCCAGTAAGAACTGGGCATAAGGCAGGAAAAATCCTTGGGCAGGTCAGCAGCCTATCACAGAACACAAGAGGCATTATAGCTGAAAAGTAACACTTTATTTAAGGTTGTTTTTTGTTGTATGCCATTTTTTGCACTGTGCTGTTGCTTCCAGGTGAAAGTAGTTTTGCTACAACTAAAAGAAGCTTGCTTCCACTATCTAGGAAATGAATTTGAAATGTTTCCACACTTAGATTTAAAGACTCTACAAACAAACCTTGATTTTTATGTGTACTAGTCAATAAACACAAGTGCTAATCATAGGGCTTGTGAGAGCAACAGCTAAAAAGCATATTAGGAAACCTAAGCGATTATATAGGAGCATTTCCATTACTAATAGCAAAATACGCTTGTGGAATTCTCTTCATCTTGCCAGCACTGACATGTGGCTGCAGTATACTGTACTCAGGCCAGTGGTCAGGGTTGCATTGTGCCACCAATGAATACCAGAAAAAATAGAAAAACACACAAAAATAGTGATTAGTGACCATTCTATTAAACAACAAATAAAAGTGCAATCAAGGCACTGTAGGTTTTTAAAAAAATATATTTACTAAAGTTATCCATGTTTTTCACTTAAATACTCTTGCATAACATAATAAAACAAAATAATACAGGCTAGACACTAGCAAGGTTTGTTTTGAGGTTTGAACCAGTATAGCAAGAAGGGTGTTACATAGGAAAAAGTAGTTTTTTATTATTATTATAACAGAAAGTGTTTTTTTCAGCCAGAAAGCAACCACCAGTGTTTGTCAAAACAGGTAGAAGTAAAACAATTCTTCATTTGCTCCTACTTACTCCACTTCATTTGCCATCTTATGTTGTACACAGTTTTATTCCCCACAAATGTCAAAGAAATGGTTATATTGCTTACAAAGGTACTGGGTTGTTTAGTGTCCTTTGGTCTTATAGGTCACTGTAACTAAACCACTTTTATGTTTGGAAATTAAGCCAATGTGACTGGATGACTGCATTAATTCTCACATTACAGAACATTCGGGTGCGGTGGCCTAACTTTGAGTGACAATATCATATGAGAAGGCAGAGCTCATTCCAAGTGTCCAGCAAACTCCTAAAACAAGCCAGGGGCTCACAGACAGAGAACCAAACAAATCCCCTTGCATTTTATGACACAGAAAAACATTTCATGAAGAAACGCTTTATCTGTGTCCAAATATCTTTCAGCATACTTTGTATCCCACGAGAAAGTGCAGCTTGGCTCTTGCATGCATTTTCTGGTCTAAGCAGAAATTCTGTCTTTGGAGAATTTCAAACTTTCTAAGTTTGTATGGTTTCATCTGTTTTACCTCTGCTTTCTAGACGTTTTTCTCAGGTCTGAGAAGAAGTTTTGGAAAATGTGATGTGCACTTGTGCCTATTTGTGGCCCTGCTAAAAATACCCTGTCAAACAGCGCGTGCTCACACTTGATTGACAATTGCAGTGCCTTGCTCTGGGGCTACAGGCAACTTTCAAAAGATCATAAGAAAAGAAGAAATGGTGAGTGAACAATCATTTTTTAGAATTCTTCAGTGCTTTGTGTGAAAAGTAAACAAATTTCTAATCATGTCTCAGGAAAGCTTTTTATGGTAAACCTATTGTTTGGATCTGGGGTCTATTTTTAAATTTAGAGCAACTGGTGCATGGGAAACTTCCACAAAAGCTCCTTGCTATTGATTTGAAAGAAGCTCTGAGCCTGAGAATGGTAATATCATGCACAAATCTTCTCCAATTCCCTTAGTAGAAGCTTGCTATAAAAACCATGTAAATAATTTTGTTTTTCAGCTGTCATCTGCTTAGGAAACCTATTGCTGGCTTTATCTGGATATTCTCTACAAGCTGGATTATATATTTTGTTCACTGTAAAAATCTTAGTTTTTGGAGAGCTTCATTATCTTTTTGTCTTTTTTATTCTGCCTAATTTTTGGATAACTGATTAAGTAAAAATGGGCTCCAGGAGGCCAATGACTCGCTCTTACTCAGGGAATGGAAGGTATTCCTTCAATAGTTCTAATTCTCAAAATGGAGAAGAACCACCTCCTCTTCCTCCCAGTGCCAGGCCCGACAGTTGCAATTATCTGCTTAATGTGAGACCTGAAAACAGGTAATATATTTTATATTTTATACTTCATAATTAGTATGTTTGTTTATCGGCACATATTTAAAGAATTTAGATTGATATTACATTATTTGATCTGGAATTATTATTTATATATTATTATTCTTTGGATTCTCAACTCTGAATTCGCAATGTTTGAGTGTATATGTGGCCAAATGAGCAGTGTTACATCCAGGTTTGGGTCCTGCCTATCACCTGATGCTGCCAAGATAGGCTCCAGCTACATGGTGACCTTAAACTGGAATATGGGGCTTTACAAAATACATATATAGTGTACTGTAGATAGATAGATAAAAAAGTTAGGGTCTCAAAGAGCCAGTGGCTGTTTCAAAAGCATTGATATTATAAACCTGCTTTGTTTAAAGTTGAAGATGGGTTTCTGTTTAGAAGATATACAAACCCCAGATTCATGATCTTATGATTTGAGATACCAGGGCATGGCTGTGTATTTGACCCTGACTGTGGACTGTTATCCATAATATTATTCGACTTCACATTGCATCTCAACATCCCACACCTTCCAGCAGGTATTACCACAGTAGATTTGAAAGAAGGAAGTAGAAGTTACATAAAGACATCTGCTTTGAACACTATATAAAAAAACTGAAAAAGCATCAATACCTGTTCTTCTGTGCACTATGTAAAAGTCTTAGGAAGTAACAATGCCTGTTCTTCTGTACAAAAATTTGAAAAACAAACAGTTTAAGTAGAAATGCAGCATATAAGGAAAACCATCTCTGCCTCAGGCTGCTTTGCTAAGTCAGCTCTTATATAATATAATAAACTTGTTCAAATATAAAAAATAACTTTTATAGTTTTTGGTTTCAGGTCATCAATCTACATTTTTTGATTTCATTCGCCAAGAACACAGTGGGTGACAATGTTTGCTTTTTGAGCCTGATGATACCTATTAAATCAACATGAATGGAGCCATTGTCCACCATTGTGCATATTCAGGTTAACAGTGTGTGTTATATAAAGTTACCTGCCTAATTTAAAAAGTCCTGTTCAGGCTTATTTTCTTATATCTATCAATCAATTTATTACTAAACTATTTATTTGCTTAAACCTACCTAGGGTTACCTTGAAGCTAGAGCCTAATCAATGGCAACGGAAACCAGTGTAAAATATGAGCTGATAAGGTGTAGACCAGGGGTGGCAAGTGCTGGTCATGGGGAGCTGCAGTTAATAACTCATTTTAACATTACAAACCAGTTCTTTTTTAAATTTTATTGAATTTATTAAAATCAAATAACATTCCATACAAGCAAGTCAAATTTTACAAAACTAGGTTTGAAACCAGTTCTAATGGTTAATACAACATGCTAATTAATGAGATACTGATCTAATCAAACCTACTATTATTCTGCCTTTTTGAAAAATCTTAACAAGGTACATTTTACTTCTTAGGGAAAAGTTAACCAATTGTTTGTCAACTAGAGAGGAATAGAACTTTTCCATTTTGCTTATTAATTTGTTAACCTCTTATAAACACACATGTAAAATGTAAATAACCGGTTGACAGTTGGATATTGTGTTATTTGGACTTTGTTGATGGATAGTTAGGAAGAAGTAAGCTTTTTAACAAAAAATGATCAAAAAAGATATGTGAGCTGTCAAAGAGATTCCAGTGCACTTAAAAGATATGACAGTAAACCTATTTTGTACAATTTCAAAAAGAATTAAAATTGTATACCAGAATTAATCACTGAAAGTGGAAACAAACAACTGGAACAAACCATTTGAGTTCAATTAGCAAAACGGATTGATATCAAACTAAGAAATTGGCTGGAATGAATGTCTACTGCCACAGACTTATCTAGTGACATACTAAGCAAAAATATCAGGCCAGTAAACATAAACTGTATGTTAGACAGGAAACTAGATAGATCATATGGCACATACATTTTAATTTTCTTTCAAAATATAATACATTTGAAGCTCTATTTTAAAATATATTTGTAAATTGTCTCATTTTGTAATTATATATGCCTTTTGAAGTACAGTGTTACTGTGCATACTGTGACTGGTTCAACTCAAAATGAAATATAGTAACATGTAATATACTGTAAAGTAATTAGGGCTTTTCATTGACAAGTACAACAAAATAGGAGCAAACAGAAGTGAAAGGGGCATACTACTTCAAATGTCTTGCTTTCCTAATTGAATTAGTTTTTAAGCATTTGGCATGAATTTTACTAAAACAGAGCATTGCATGAGATCTTATTTTATTTTCAGTGATTTTCAGGAAAATTTTTGTGTGTGAGAAAGTAATCAGATGTCAGAAAATATGTTATTTTTCTTTGCCTCTCAGTACTCAACATTGTGTAAATCAAATAGCAATTTAAATAGCATCTATTACAAATGCTTTATCATTGTGTGAATGCAAAGCATTTGAACAAATTCATTTTTATGTCCAAAAAGACTACTTATTTCATAAGAACGCAGTTCAGAGTTGACCAACCATAGAAGGATAAAATAATATTGTATGTTTTTGCTTTTTAAAATAATTAATTAATTCTCTTTCCTGGCCTGTAATATTGAGCTGATATGTCTGTCTTGATAGTACTGGAATGTTTGTGCAGTTTATTGCTTCTGTTTGTTTTCTGCTTAGCTATTCAAGTCACAGGTATTTGCACTACAAGTCATTGAGGTAAATATTTTTAAAACTTGATTTCAACTAACACACATTGACTCATACTAAGTTTTATGTACTCACTTTGAAAGAAGAAACTAAATAAAGTGAACACTTGATTCCTTGAATTTAGAGAGCATCACTTTGTATTAACTTTTCATCAACATTAAGAGCACTTTCCTGAAGAAGCAACATCATAACTAACAAATGAGTTAGCTTTAAAGTGTAAGTTGTGGGACTTTGTGGGCATGGTTCTGTTACCTGTTTATACACAGCTCTGTAAGTGAAACTTTTGCAGAGTGATTTCAGTGAAAAATAGAGTTTACACATAGTTTTTTTTCATTTCAGTACTGCCCAATGGCAATAGAATACAAGTATAGCACAGTGACACAAACTGTTAAAAATTTTCATTAATACCATGGTAAATGGGGTCATACAGTGGATTGGGAAAGTAGTTAGACCACTTTACTTTCTGCACACTGTATTGTGTTGTAGATTTAATTTTAAATGAATAAATTTGACATTTTTTAATGTATACTTAAAGTGAAAATCTACACAAAGTGAAATATCTCATTCATGTAAGTATTCAGATCCTTAATTCAGTACTTTATAGAAGCCCTTTTGGTAATAATTTCAGCTTCAGGTCTTCTTGGGAAAGTCTCTGCAAGCCTTGCACACTTGGATGTGGGCAGTTATCTCATTCTTCTTGGTAGATCCTCTAAAGCTCAGTTAGATTGTACGGGAAGGGTCTGTAAATTGCCATCATCATGTCTTTCCACAGATGTTCATTGGGGTTTAAGCTTGGGTTTTGCCTGGGCAGCTCAAGGACACTGTGAGAGACTTGTCCCTGCGCCACTATAGTGTTTTCTTCACTGTATGCTTCAGTTAGTTGTTGTGCTGAAAGGTAAACTATCATCCAAGTCTTAAGTTAAATGCATTTGCAAGGACCTCTCTGTATTTGGCTGCATTCATCCTTCCCTTCAGTTCTGACCAATGCCCATGTCCCTGCAGCTAAGAAGCACTCCATAGCATGAGGCTAGCACCTCAATTTTTCACTGTAGGGCTGGTATTAGGCTAGTGCCTGGTCTTCTCTAGAAAAAGTACTTGATGCTCTACCCAAAGAGTTCAATTTTTGTCTCCTCAGATCTGAGAATCTTTTTCCTCATGCTCTCTGGGTCTGTTAAATGCCATTTGGCAAACTTTAACTCAGCAGTGGCTTCAATTACACCATTCTACTATAAACACCTGATTGACCTGAGTCCTTCCATCAGGTTCTTCCATCTCAGCAGAGAGCTTCTGAAGCTCTTTTAGTGTGACCAATGGGTTCTTGGTCACCTCCCTGACCAAGGCCCTTCTTGTCCCTTTACTGTTTCGCCAGGCAGCCATCTCCAGGAAGAGTCCATTGGTTCCAAAGTTCTTTTTCTTAGTTTTTGTTCTGACATGCAGTGTGAATTGTGGGGCCTTATATAGACAGGTGTATGCCTCTCCAAACTAGGTCCATTCAACTCAGTTTGCTTCAGGTGGAGTCCAATCAATTTCTAGGTACATTGTAAGGATAATTAAAGCAAGCAGTATGTGCCTGAACACAATTTAGAGTGCCAAAGAAAAGGATATGAATACTTAAAAGAAATAAGAAATATCAGTTTTGATTTTTATTACATTTTTAAACCTTTCTGAAAGCATGCTTTCAGTTTGTCGTTACAGGTTATTAAGTCTGGATATATTGGTAAAAATAGCAAATTTATCCATTTAAAATTAATTCTACCATAAAATGAAATGTACAGAAAGTGAAGGGATCTGAATACATCGTGAATCCACTGTAAGCCCATGTTGACAAATTTCTTTGTTTCTGTTTTACCTTTTCTTGCCCTTATTTTACCACTGTCTTACATGTTATACAGTTTCATTATAAAAAGAGCTCTAAAAATGTTTATATTTTTATTTTTTGTTAATTTCAGTATCTTTATATTTCCACTTATACTTTTGCTCCTATGTTTTCAGTTTTACTTTCCCCAGACTTTCCTTTGAAATTGAGTTATCTTTATCTGAAAAATAAAATGTGTTTCTTTTCCTTTAAACTGTTTTGAAGGCATCAATATCTTTCATATTGCATGGTAACCCAAATTACACACAGTTTTCCAAATGAGTGCTCAGCTGTGCAGATTCCACTGATTTATATTATTTTGAAAATATTTATAATGAAAATTAACAATTGATAAATTTGTCTGTTGTATTTTGCTACACCCTTTTCAGATACCATGATCCATCTTTACCTTGTTTTGGTTTTTTGTTAAAACTAAAATAACTTTTTTCCGTCTTCCAATTAATGCCTCCCTTTTTCCTGGAAGATATATTTTATATTCATGTCATAGGAGTACAAACAGTTGTCTGGTCTCTTCTAAGCACAAAGCAATAATTCATCTGGGCTTAATGATTTATCTATGGTTAGTGCACCCAATAATCTTTTTGCTGAATCTGACATCAGATATGAATTATCAATCTTTTTAAGACTTAAGACTTTTCAACTGTATATTCTTTTGTGAATTAATTATTTACACATTTTGCTTGAAGATTTTTTTCTCCTCATGTCACTTTCTACTATTTCAAAGTCAATTTAATTGACATTTGTTTTTTTCTTAGAAGCACTCTTCTACTAAAGAGAGCTAGACAATAAAGACAAATATAGTATGACCGAAACACATTCATCATAACACAAAACATAACAATGAAGCATAAATACAGATATATCATGCAAAATGTACAATACAAAGAAATATATACATAAACACAATATGTACTCAGTCACCTGCATTTGGAAATTGATCATTTCATCGGCAAACAAAAATAGCTTCAGTTTAAAATAGGTGAGAATAATAAATTAGTAATGACCAATCAATACAGTGACTACAAGTTATTCAAGAGCATTCTAATAAAGCAATTTAAGCAGCAGTTCTAACAACAATATGATATGCTAAAATAACTAGTTTTACAGCCTTGATTCAAATGTTGGATTGGATGTGGCCTTAATACTTTTTGTAAGGTAAAGCATGGGGAATCTAGTAAAATGGTTTAAGAACTGGAGTTATGGACAAACGTATTAAATTATGATTATGGTTCTGACCATAAGTAATTTCAGTTGTAAATTTTGCTTGAAACAAAGTTTTTAGATTCTGTAACTTAATAAACAACATTCATTTTGAAATATTTTTTAAACTGGAGAAAGCAGGCTTTACAACATGTACAAAATGGATTATTAAAGATTAAATTCAGTGTCAGACAAACATCTATATTTCAGTTGTATTCAGTAAACTAAAATGTGTGAACTTAAGAATGCTCAGTATTGCTAACACCCACTAAAGGAACTTAATTTTTCCCCAAACACAAAAAAATGTTGCTTATCTACAGTTTTATACCAGTAAAGCAGGTAATAACTAATCTAACTGAAGACCTTATTAGATGGTATAAATGAAAATAGTTGATTGTTACCGCCATATAAATGAAAGCTGACATTATGTTTCTAAAAATACTTCTTATGGCAACATATACAGTGAAAACAGAAATATTGCTAAAATCAGAGGTGATACCATGTCCAAATTCAACAGAAATGATGGGGGTACTTGTTCATACGTATGTTAAAAACAACTGAGATGTGAGTTTGATCATAAGAAGGAAGAAAAACTATCAACGACGCAGGCCACATAAACAAAACTTTTACATAATTCAGTTAAATGATAATAACTAAAAAATGCAAAAAGAGTAAAGAACAATATATAAAAAACACAAAAAATATCAAAGCAAACAAAATTCACAAAAGTCAAATTTCAAAACTTAAGAGTCCACAATCCAGAATTGATAATAGAGAGAGATTTTGTTTATATTTTTTTCGAGGTTTATGATGTTACTGCAGTTTACCTTTCTTTAATTTATTCAAGGTTTGATAACTTTTTCTTCACTCTATGCTAACTTCTTATTTACTTTTTGAATAACAGAGAATTCATTTTTACTTTTTGTTTATACTTATTTTGATATTTGGATTTACTGATTACTTTTAAGGTATTGTTTTAAAAATTATGCAATGCTGTTTGGGCAGACTCGGAATCATTAGCCAAGATTGCAGATATATTCTGTAAATTCATTTGCAGGTTTACTTACAATCTCCATTCTTCAAACTTTTTGGCTCTGAAATTCTGATTTTTGTTCCATGATTTGGCTTTGATGCTAGTTTGTTCTTTTGGTAACACTCATTGCTTTTTTACTTTTAACAACATTTTTTATTACCAGATCCATGCTGCTTTTCAGCTGTGCCAGATCCTCCCACCTTGGCACTACATATGTTTTTCATTTCAAGATATATTCTAAAGCTTCTCTTGCTGTCAGGAAGAAATTTGTAATTATTTCTTTTTTCCAATATTGATATGCATGCACTCTTCTCCAGATAACATCTTTTTATAAGACAGAAATATTAAAATTTTTAAAGACAGCAGATAATAATAATACATTTCAAACTATGAAAGTTTTTAGACTTATCAAATTGATGTATGATTGTATAAAACAATGGTGCAGACTTTTGCTGGAGACTAGATTAATTTTTAATCATCTTTATTGTTTTTGTTAGTGCCTTTGTGAACACATGCCAAATGGCACAGAACTTGTTCATTTTAAAAGAGATAATATTTTCATTTTCAGGACTGACACATATTTATGTCTTTAAGTATGCAATCAAAACATACAGCATGTCTCATTTTATATTGCAATTGACTTATATACTGATGAATATGTAATAAAAATGCTTTACTGATAATGTCTGTGATGGACATCAGGCATGGTCTGCCATTTCGGTCGGAATAGTTAATGGACCATTACCTGGCAATGATGCCATTTTGTTGGAAGAACAGAGGGAAAATTATGCAGACTGTTTTTCCCCCGACACAATAAGCGAGTTTTTATCCATGCCCCAGGGTGAGCCGCAGGGTTGAATGGTCCTCGATTCAGGGAACTTTCCCTGGACCCAGAACTGCCTCAAATTGTTAGTGCAGTGACATTAAAAGTACTCCCGGGTCCAGCATAATAGAGGGAAAGCTTCCTATATGGGCAGTCAGGGTCTTGAGACAGTGGATGACAACCATATTGAGGAAGGAGAGAGAGAGAAAAAGAAATAAGAAGGTAGAGAAAGAAGAATTATATGATTATTACATCACATGTTCAGAGTTTGTAATAATAAACCGTCATTTGAATTTATAATTATGTTATTGTTGGTGTATTGGAGGGTTTGGGGATTCAGTGGCACTTCCTGGTGGTCACAATTTTTAATGGCATTTAATTTCCCCTTGATGCTGGATTAAAATAGGATCTGTGCCCCTCTTTTGTGTTATAAAAGATGACTAAAATATGTTGGCATCAGGAAGTGCATCTAGCCTTGAAAATTTCTGTTCTAATACTTCCCTCATGATCAGGTACAAAGGTGAGAGATACAAAGCATGAGCATAGTACCTCGTGGCTGCCCCCACCTGCCTATGTCAAAAAGAAAGTCTGGTAATCTGATTAAGCTATAGGCAGGGAAAACATGATTTTTGTCGGCCCTAGACTGATGCATTGTGAGAAGGCTGCCTGTTGACAAGGGAGATGAATAAGTGGCAGTTATTAAGAAAGCAGGTGTTAAGAAAAAGGAATTGTAACATGGAATATTGGAA
>JANRMT010062829.1:2197593-2214438 GCA_026402145.1 Polypterus bichir lapradei | reverse complement strand
ATTGTAATAAAATAAAGAGTCCTTTCAAATAGAAAAAGATTTGGGGTTTTATCCCCGTATATTGTCGTCCAGACAACAATGAAAAAAGTGATTCAGTAATGACTTTTCAGTACACAATGAATGAATTGTTGTTACAAAATGGCGTTTATATAGCAGATGGGATGATGGGAGGAAGTGGTTGGCAGGAAGTGACGATTGGAGGCGGGACCACGGAACCATCGTCACCAGGAGTAGACTGGAGCAATCGAGTGTGAACCGGAAGTGACGTCATCAGATGGAAACCGGAAGTGACGTCATCGCGGCCATTTTGAAACTGTGAGTTTGGAAGTGCTTTATTTGTCTTCCGGTTTTCTGTAGATAGAAAGAGATTCAGGTAAGTACCACGTGATAAACCCTTGTCTCGCGAGATTTCACTCACCTTTAGGCTCTTTGACTGCCTCCAACTCGCACGTGTGTGACAATATATATATATGACAGCAACACTCATCACTCACAACAGTGACAAAACAATTACATTGACAATCATGTTACGTTATTTTCAAAATGTTTCCTTTTCTTTTTCATTGCTTCTTTAACACACTACTTCACCGCTGCGAAGCGCGGGTATTTTGCTAGTCTATACTAATAAAAGGCAAAGCCCTCACTCACTCACTCACTCACTCCCTCATCACTAATTCTCCGACTTCCCATGTAGGTAGAAGGCTGAAATTTGGCAGGCTCATTCCTTACAGCTTACTTACAAAAGTTGGGCAGGTTTCATTTCGAAATTCTACGCGTAATGGTCATAACTGGAACCTATTTTTCTCCATATACTGTAATGGACTTTAGCTCGATGGCCGTGGGGGGTGGAGCTGCGTGTGACATCATCACGCCTCCCACGTAATCACGTGAACTGACTGTGAACGCAGTATGTAGAAAAGAAGGAAGAGCTCCCAAAGAGCGCTGAAGAAAAACTCTGAATACTTTATTCGCGAGATACAAGTTTAATGAGAAGACACGAGGTATAAACGAGACTTTGAATCACTTTGTAACGGAGTTAAAATTGCTGTAGCGAGAAACTTTTAAGTGCCGGGTCTTAGCTAACATTAAATAAAGCCATGGACATCGCAACATGACACAAGAGAGCAGCTCACGTGAACTAACTGAACGCAGTACGAGTGATCACTTCCATCCATCAAACCTGTTCAAAAAACGCATTACACAATTGACAAGGTGGGAAAAGAATATGCTCCGAGCTGAGCTCCACAGCTAACGCAGTCTCGCGGAAGCAACTTCGTCACGCTGCCACCAAATACTCACAGAAAAATCCACAAGTTAATACACACGCTGTCTCTAGACTTTCTCCACTCTCAATGTATTCCTCGCATCCCCGTTACACCCTCTGATCTCCCATTTCAATTCAGATGCCTCCAATTTCCAGTAAGGCTCTGCTTCGCCATGAGAAGTAATAAGTCTCAGGGACAGACCCTACAAAAGGTTGCCATTGATTTCAGGCAAGATTGCTTTTCTCCTGGACAACTATACGTTGCATTCTCAAGAGTGAGCTCGCGCAGCTTCGTCATATTACAACCAGAGTGCTGAACTGACAACGTGATATATAAAGAGAACTATAATAATCGTAATAAACGAACAATAAAACAGCGGAGAACCCGTGGATTAAATAAAAAGGCAGCTTCCTTGGCACAGCAAGGAAAAAGAATGGTATTATATGTCCTTCGTTTATAAAACAGCATAGAAACTGTGTAAAGGCTGATTCACAAAAAACCAGTGGAGCGCCTTATATGAGCAGGCAGTCAGCTAAAGAAAGGAATCAATAAATATCTATAATCGTAATAAACGAACAAAAAATAGCGTACAAGCCACAGATTAAATAAAGGAAATGGGTACCTGAAAAGTAAAGTAAGTCTCGAATAGCTACACAATAACTATAACAATCGTAATAAACAAACAATAAAACAGTACAGAACCGCGAAGCAAGGAGAAACGACGGCCTTATATGACGTTCGTTTATAAAGCAGCGGAGAAGCTGTGTGAAGGTAGCTACACAAAAAAACAGCAGAGCGCCACACTCTGAATGTATTCCTTGCATCACTGTTTTACCCTCTGATCTCCCATTTCAATTCAAATGCCTCAAATTTCCAGTAAGGCTCTGCTTCGCGATGACAATTAATAAGTCTCAGGGACAGACCCTTGATTTGATGCAACATTGCTTTTCTCCTGGACAACTATATGTTGCATTCTCAAAAGTAATCTCAGTGCACAGCTTGGTCATATTACAACCGGAGTGCTGAACTGACAACGTGGTATACAAAGAAATCCTTAACAGATAGTTATTGGTATATTTTCCCTCAGTTTAAAAAGGTTTTCTTTTTTTCTTAATAAAAATTTAAAAGCAGTTCTTTGTCGCTGCGAAGCGCGGGGATTTTGCTATATACAGTATATATATATATGTAGATATGTATATATATATATATATATGTATGTATTTATGTATGTATATATATGTAGATATATATATGTGGATATGTATATATACTGTATGTGTGTATATATGTAGATATGTATATATATGTAGATCTGTATATATATGTATATATGTGTCTGTGTATATATATATATATATATATACAGTATATATGTGTGTGTATGTATGTGTATATATGTATATTTATCTGTATGTATGTATGTATATACTGTATGTATATGTGTGTGTGTATGTATGTATGTATATGTATGTGTATATATATGTAGATGTGTATATGTATATATATATAGATATGTGTATATGTAGATATGTTTATATGTATATATGTATATGTTTATATGTGTGTGTGTGTATATATACTGTATATATATATATATATATGACAGCAACACTCATAACAGTGACAAAACAATTACATTGACAATCATGTTATGTTTTTTTTAAAATGTTTCCTTTTCTTTTTCATAACTTCTTTAACGCACTACTTCTCCGCTGCGAAGTGCAGGTATTTTGCTAGTCTATTATATATATCTATCAATCATATAGTGCCTTTCATATCTATCTAGTCATTCAACATGCTCTTGTGGCCCTCATCATAATGCCAGTGCACATCTTGGACAGTCCAGTATCAGAACTATCAAATCCAGGATAAAATCTATTTTATTCTTTCTACCATGATGCCTAATCTGATGCCAGCTTTCCCATTTCTACTGTGCTCCAGAACTTGAGTCCATGACATCCAAAGTCCCCTTATTCTTCCCATAATTTGGCCTCTAGATGTGGAAAGGAATAGGTGCACCTGAAAGCAACCAATTAAAAGGCAGCTTCAGGCCACCTGCTTGCCAAAAGATCAAGGGCTTACATACACTATTATCTGCCCTGTGCCTTTCAGTCAGGAAATATAGGTATTCACACAGAAATTAAACAAGAACAAGTCGGAACCAATTTTTAATGGATCTTGACATGCGCTGGCGCCAGCCATGTTGTGCAAATAAGCAAATTTATTTCATGATTATTTTGCCTTACCAAATTAATATAAGAAGAGTTAAGCTGAGAAAAGCAACATGCATGGTTGGAGGTAGTGTCAGATGATATGGAGAGAAAGGGTATCAACTGAAAGGATGCCCAGGACCTAAAAGAGTGGAGGAGGAAGATTTTGAGGCAACCAGCTAACCTGAACCCAGAAAAAGATCTTTAGTCCAGTGATCACAACGACAATGATGATCTTTTCTGGTGATTAATACTTGGTGTCTTGTCATTTGAGGTAAAAATCATTGTATGCTTTGAGGCTTCAACATTATCTCCCAGCCTTAATTATAGCAATTAAAAACAATCATTGTGCATTATTATGTTTACTTTTTTACCTAACAAACTTCAAGGTGTATCAGTTTAGACCAGAAAACAAAGAGATACATACAATTCTGAGTTATTACTGCTGTTTCTATCACATTCTGTCTGTCCATTTACTGACAGACAGTTTTAGTAGTGATGTGCCTTGTAAAGTATGGCCTATAGACTGTAAAATGCAAAACTATAAGATATCACTGAGAGACATAAGTGTAGTGTTTTTGTCAATTTTTAGACACGTAGGTCAGATATGTTGCCATGAGGACTTATAGTAACATGTTTCATCTTTTATTAAAAGATTTAAGCTAAATAATCACACAAAGTATATGGGTAGAATTTGACAATATGCAAGATTCATGCAATAATTCCATTCTAGCACTATTTGTAACTTGTAAAACTTTGTAAGTTTTTGTTAGGGGATTACCATTTAGAGCTAACATTAGACAAGAGGCATATTTTAAAAACTGTAATCATTGGTTTTTAGTTATGAGTGCTATCTTACAAGATTGTACAGGTTTCACATATCTATTTAAATTTGCTTCTGAGATGGAATTAAACATATAATAATATAAATAATAACAAAAACAATATATAAAACTACCCACCAGATATAATATCTTAATATAAGATTAAGACAAAATGTGGAGTGTATATTTTGAACTCCTTATTTCTCAAATATATTTTATAACTTTAACTACATTCAATACCACAAAGAAAATAAAATGATAAATCACTTCACTGAGGAAATCACTGTTTTCTATAAAGAACAAAAATGCAATATCTGGTATTAGGCATAAGGGATAATTCTATTCTGTTTTAATTTTCATTAGAAATTTAATTCTGTATGATCTAATTATCATTACACTGTGTCTTTTTAGAGGTAATTATTTTATCAAATTGCATTATTTTACTAAACACACTTCCTTTCCGTGTAATTTTTGCAATCCCAGACTAAATTGTATAACTCCAGATATTCCACTAACGTAACACATTTGCTGTGAAACCCCTTGGGCATAACTATAGCACCTCCAAAATTTCCCTTTCTTCTGAATGAGACCTCTTTTCCGATTTTGATTAAAACATGAACATTATGCCTTATGAGTGTTGTCTTAAATGTGTATTGAACTTTGTGTCTGTTGTAAGAAGTGATTAATCCTTTTGTAAATTTTGAAGGCACCACAGCCAGAGGAAAACATTAAGAACATTTGGGGAAAAAATCTACTGCACTCACTTTCAAATCAATAATAACCATTGAGGAGTTAGATTTTTTTCACCTACTGCCTTCATCCTATGCCTCCACTATGTACATGCCACATTCCACAATAAGGGGAAAGGGAAGTAGTGATGATTAACTTTTATTATAGACATTCCACTAGAAGTGGTTACATATTTTAGGGAAAAGTGTGTTACATGAAGGAAAATGACAAAAGGTCTGAAGAGGGTGAGTATTTAATGACTAGATTATTAAGAGGAACTCTTTCACAGGACATCTGCTCAGCAATATAGAGACTTTCTGTTTGAAAGTGACTGGTTTGTCTAAATAATAAAGAGCATAAAATATTGGTATATTTATTTAGTGTGACCATCACCCTGCTAGTAATGCTAAAAATTGTATTTTCTTTATTGCAATATTAACACAGATCTAAAGTTTACATTCAAAATTTGTTTCTTTGTTCATTCGAGGGCATTTCTGTTAGATCACTAGCTTTGATTTTTTGCAGGAGCACTTTTTGCAGTGTTATGGCTCAATTGACTGAGGAAACCCAACCAACTTTTGAGACCACCCTGAAGTCAAAGGCTGTGTCTGAAGATTGCAACGTAAAGTTCTCATGTGTTGTGTCAGGTAACAACTAAACTAATATATTCATTAAACTACTTTTATTGTATGCTGGCAGAAATTTGCATTTCTTTCATATTAATGCTAAATGATGGCTACTATCAGAGAACCGCTTTATTTATAGACTTATAATGTAACTTTTATGTTTTGCACAATCACAATTTCCTTTGAATTTTTTACTGAAGCCATCAAATTATTTTTATATTTTTTATTTGAAGAAAAAAAGAAACATTCCATAAAATTAAATCTAACTTGCAATGAAGAAATTACACTGCATACAATCAAGTCAAACTTAACTAAGCCAGAATCCAAACCCTACCTGAGTGAAACAGAAGAGAGCCAAAAGCAAGAGCAAATCTTTAAAAACAAGAAATAAAGAAGAATGTCATTTTCCCCAATATAAATGCTTATTCTAAAATGTTATTGATTAGATTTTGACAGGTTTTTAAAACGTTTTGATCCTTTAAGTGAGAATTTGAATTTTTCCAATTTCAAATAGTATAGAACATCAGTTACCCACTAACTTATAACAGGTGGGCTGGGATTCTTCCAGTTGAGCTAGATAAGTCTGTGTGGTAGTAGTGTGGTAAAGGCAACTACAATCAATTTGTCCTTCTCCACTTTTTTGAGCCCATCTGGGAGAACACTAAATACAGCTGTTAATAGGTTAGGAGTGATTGCGACAGGACTGAAAGATTTTTGTCCAGAATGATGTTAATTTGGTGTATTCCCAAAACATGTGGCTGGAACTAGATTGCAACATTCACAGGTTGGATCTTGCCCTGGATACATTTTAGACAATTTTAAATGAGAAAAATGAATTCAGTAAAAGATTTTAAGTTAATTGAATGCTTTGAACATATGAAGCTAGAGTGTATTTTATACATTGCTACCTTCCACTGTTTTTCTGAGATGTTAAGTGAAAGATCCTTTCCCTAACATACCCTGGAATATTTTAAAGGAATTGATTTTAAAATGTTTTTATTTATTATTATGATGTTGTCTAAGTCTTCAAGACTGATCAGTATTTCTTCTGGAATAGAAATGGGTGGGAGGTAATAAAAATTGCTCAGGTTTATTTTAGCAAAGTTTCTGATTTGCAAATAGTAGAAAAATTGTGTTGATGGGAAGTTAAATTCGAAGAATAATTGTTGCAAAGACGTTATCTATACTAAAATTCTCTAAGTGTTTAAATCCTGGACTTTTTCCAAACTTTAAATACTATGTAGGTTTGAGAGGGTAGAAAAGGTGCTTATATTGTAGAGGTGCAAGAGATAAGTTTCTCTGCCTTAAAGTGCTTCCTGCATGGGTTCCATATTATGAGTAAATAGTGGAGAATTGTATTATTAGTATATTGATGATGATTTGTATTTACTGAGGTACAAAGCAGGACATATAAAGAAGTACAGCAAGATTTTATTGCAGACCAGGCTTGTGTATATTCATCAGTATCAGTATTTGCTGCCCATTAATAAAATTGAAAGTTAGGCAGTGCCACGTCCCCAAGTCCCAAGGTTGCTTTTCCTGCTTAAGATTAAAGGAGTTTATTTCCCCTAGTTTCAGTAATTAAATACATTCAAATATGCATAACTCACTACAAATAAAATTTGTTTGTAGTATCCTCCTCCAGAATATAATATGAGTCACAGATGTTTGACTTTGTTGCCACACCCTATTCTATCAATCAATAACTGGTTTTGGAAATAGGGGTTATATGATTGATTTATGTTGATTTGGCATATTCATAATGCAGAAATGAGTCTGAAGACATTTTCGAAACTGGATTTAATTATACAGTCCTCATTATGATTGGGGACAGTGGTAGAATTTTATCAGAAAAGTAAATGACACCTGTAACTGCAAAGTTTTGGCACTTGTAGTGTGTGGCAGCATTATTATAGTAATCACTTTGAAATAGCAAGCAGCTTTAACTACAAACCTAGACCTTATAAAACAATGATTCATTTATTATTCATTTTTAAATCTCAAGATTACAACTAGGTTTTCACATGTATGCCTTGAGATAGGTTTCTAACAATGATAACACATTTTCCAGCTAAATACCAAGTTTAACTTTTCAAACTATATCAGGAGCACAAAATGTAGTTTCAGTTCCTCACTCGAGTCTCAGTAATAATGCTTCCATAAAGTTGCATTATTTGTAAAGCAAAACATTTCTTACTTCTACCTTACATGGCCTTTTTTCATTTTGATGATTTTTTTCCTGGTATTTGGATCATATAAACAATAAACCAAAACCCTAACTTTTAAACTAATGACACATTGTGTCGAATTTTCTTACAGAAAATGTTGTTTATTACTTTCAATTAAAATTCAATTGGCTAAAAGCTGTAACACATTGGCACAGTGGTTAGCACAGAGGCCTCTGCTTTTTAGGCACCTAGGTTAAAATTCTTTCATGGTCAACAACTGTGTGAATTTTGCATGTTCTACCAATGTTCTCCTGGTATTCCTATTTTCTCTCAGTTCTAAAAGATAGGCATGTTAAGTTGGTGACCCTGAACAGGCCCTGCATGAGTACATTATGTACTGGACTGACATCACATTGTGTACAGGTTTCCAACTCACGCTACTATAGCATGTTCTGCCTTGCTACAGATTGCTATAAAATAAATGGTTTAAAAAATGGATCAATACCAATTCTTAAAAAGTGTTCATTTGTAAATTTATTTTTAAATAAAAATACAGTTGGCTACAGTATTTGACATGAAAATAATCTTTTTATATTGGATAATTAAGGCATAAGAATTAACAAAGTTTTCAGAGTAAAGACTAGATTGCAATCAGTTTTTCATGTGGACTTAATTCTTTTGTTTCCCAAAAGGAAGTTAAGCAAGTTAGTAAGTAAAGGTTTTATATAGTTCTTTTAACAGACACAAAGTAACTAGCTTTTCAAGTTAAAAACCAATACATACTTTACAATATAAAATCCTGTTAGCAAAAAGCTTGTTTAAACAAATGACGTTTTAGCAGACACTTAAAATTATCTGCAGAGTCAGGACATCACAAGGTCAATGGAAGGGCATTCCAGAGTCATTGTGTAATAGCTGTAAAAGCTTGGTAACCACAGGTTTTTAAATTATTGCGTAGGATAGTTATTAGTCCCTGACCAGAGGACCTAAGGGACCGGTTTGCAGAATATGGTTGAAATAGGTCAACAATATATGTAGGAGCCTGGCCATGCAGAGCTCTGTATGTTAAAACGAGAATTTTAAAATGAAGTCTAAATAAGCTCAAAAAGTAATAGGAAGGCAACTGTAGTGAGTATGTAGTGAGTATGGGACCTTCTGTTGGACCTCTTTAAAAGCCTTGCAGCTGTATTTTGGACAGTTTGTAAGCAGTGTGATAATGCCTTGCTGAGGCAAGTAAAAAGTACATTGCAATAGTCTAAATGGGAAAAAATAAAAGCATGAATGAGCATTTCCATCTCAGATTTAGACACAATTGATTTATAACTTAGCAATGTTTCTTAAGTGGAAGAAACAAGACATAGTTTAGCCTGACTGTAGAATAGAAAATAAAATTCCAATTGTCTGCCTAATCTTAGGGATAGAGGAATCAGGAAAAAGGTGGCAGTACTTCTGTCTTATCCTCAATAAATCTTAAGTAATTATTACCCATCCAGACTTTAGTAACAATAAATAATACATTTTATTTATATAGCACCTTTACCATGCTCAAGGCACTTCACAGAGTCTTAGAAAGAACAGCTGGGGGTATATGTAACATGAGATACAAATATTTTCTGCATAAAACACTAAAACAGATAAATACAGGATATAAAAAGCATTAAATAGAATAAAAGACTACAAACTTGATTAAATATTAAATTCAATACTAGAAGAAAGGCCCGAACAAATAGCATAATTTGTGATATAACGCACACACACACACACGCACACACAAATTATCCTGAGCATCTAGCGAGAGAGGTTAACTGAAGGAAGTGACAAAATGTCAGGCTAAGCTAAAAGTCTTTCAGAGGAGATGAGTTTTAAGTTGTTTTTTAGAAGAATGAATTGAGTCAGCTGATCTATTTAATTTAGGGAGGTCTGCTGTGGCAGTCCCTAACGGGAGCAGCCGAAAGAAGAAGAAGAAGATTCCAAAGTCTGGGCACTACACAGCTAAAGGCCCTGTCACTCATAGAGTGCAGGTTAATGTGAGTCACAATAGGATTGCCAGAATCAGGGGACATGAGTGGGTGAAGAGGAGCATAGTGATGGGAAATGTCACTGATGTAGTCTGGTGCAAGGCCATTTAAACCTTTTAGGTTATTAATTGAATTTTATATACATCCCTGTAATTCACAGGGAGCCAGTGAGTGCAAAGCAGAATGGATGTTATGTGCTCACTGTTGCTGATTTGTGCAAGGACTCTTCCAGAAGTATTTTGAATCAACTGGAGCTGTGATATAAGATTTGAAGGGGCACCTGCCAGTACGGAGTTACAATAATCAATGCAGGATGTGATAAAAGCATGGACATGTTTCTCAGCATTAGAAAAGGAGAGGAATTAGTTAACATGGGATATGTTACAGAGGTTGAAGTAAGAAAATTTCTTAATGTGGTTTATGTTGGTGGAATACTGTAAGAAAGGCAGGAATCAAAAATCACACCGAGATTCCTTGCATTCGAAGAAGGTCTGAGGAGATCATCGTTAAGAGTGATTGAAAAGGAGCTCATGTTCCTAAGTTGAGGTTTAGTGCCAATTTGCAGAAGTTCAGTTTTGTTGCAATTTAACTTTAAGGAGTTATGCTGCATCCAGGTTTTAATTTCACTGAGGCAAGTTGCCCTATTGTGACTGGTGCTGAGCTGGATATGCTGTTGCCAAGACTAACAAACTCTTGCCTATTAGTCAGATAGGACTTAAACCACTGGAGGGCAGTGCTAGAGATACAAAGAATGTTTTCCATTCTGGACAGTAGAATGTCACTTTTGACAGTTTCAAATGCTGCAGGTCTAATAGAATTAATATTCTGGTTTGTCCTGAGTCTGCTGACATAAGCAAATCCCAAATCAATACTATTAGTGTTTTTTTATTTGCCAAGTTTCTTTTAAGCATAGCATATCAAGTTAGAGTCTTTAATGAATTCTGATAGCACCAATGCTTTGCCATTAACCGATCTTTTGTTAAACAATGCAATATTAGCTAATGAGGCTTCTTTGTGCACAGACCCATAACCAGAGTTTATTTTAGCATATTGCAAATTTGGCACACTGGCACTCTTATTTCCAAAGCCACAAGTAGGACAGTGTATTCCTGAACAGATGCTGCTGGCGAACATTCCATTCACAGCCTGGCGGTCGCAGTGACATGACCTGTGATGTAAATATTTCAGGTGCCACACAATACCAGCATCTTTTAGGACATTCCAGTCAGACCGTTTTCTCTGGACAAACTGTTTAATATGCAGGAGCTTGTCATGAATTTTTCAAAATAGTAGAAATCCAATATTTATCTGACAGTAGTAAAGTACACTTAAGAAGAGCAGCACAGCATAGAAGGTGAGATGGGTGGGGTTGGGCAGCACAAATGAGTGACGATAGCAACTTATTTTACATATTTACTTATCTTCATATTTGGTTTTCTTCCCCTTTCTCAAGGATATCCTTTTTGGGCAGACTAGAGACTCTAATTTGCCTTGGCATGGATGAGTGGTTCCTCATTTTAACTTGACTGTTCAGAAAGGGGATCTAAGGCCCACACATCCCCATATTGCTAAGTCATAAAATGAATAGATGGATGAATGGATTACAGTGTGTTTTATCATTATTGACGACCATTTCAACAGTGGGTTTTCTGGCATCATCTTATAGTATGGATGCTGTCCTCCTTTTTTGGGTCCAAATACAAATAGAAGCGTAATTGTGATGCAGTTCTTATGACATTTTACATCTGTTTAACTCTGGCTTCTCCAGACTATAGCTATCAATATTATTAGGGTTTCAAAAGAGTCTCTCTTGTTGATAATTTAAGATTTGTCTCTACACAAAAAATGATCAGCTTTTTTCTCTTATTTGACAGAGGCATGTGCATTGATAACTTTCATGTCCTTGCCTGTGCTGTTTGGCTATTTTTTTTCAGCACTTTCAGTGTTAGTTTGTTTTGAGCTCTGGTGCTTCAGCAAAAGTTTTGAACTTGCACGTAATGAAAGAAACATAACCATTTCCTTCCTTTCAGTTCATTTCAACACAGCTTAACTAGTAATTTATTTATGTTCACACTATTCCAATGCTTTCAAAACAATACTTCCTTAGACACACTAAACAACTTTGGAAGAATTTGCATTATAATTAGATTATCAATAAATGGAAGTCATTCCTTGATAAAATATAATTCTCCCAAATATGTACCAGAAGCAAGCTAAAACATTGTACACTGAATACATCTCTCATGAGTGACACAAGATTTATCCAGGATTAGACTCTACACGTGACAGTTATTTTTAGGTACCTATTTCTCTTGGCCACATGCTCTGGCTATGCCCTCAGCCTATATCATACTACTTCACTCCTATTTAAGACTATTTCATTTACATCATCGTCGCATATTCCTTTTAGCAGTAGTACAAAGTGGAATACTCTTGTTCAATATACTTTTATTACACTGACAGGTAACTCTTATTTTGCTTATCTAAATTTATCCTACTCTGCTTTCATTATTATAATTGAACACTACATGTTTTGCATAGAATTGCAAAAAAATAAATCTGTTTTATAGGAAACAACTCAGAAATTGATATTAAAACAGAAAGGGTAAAGCAAGTTATATTAGCAGTATTTGGTACACATGACAAGTGATTTTAAAGTATTATATGTGTTATAACCCCTTGTTTGGGTTATATTAATTTTATTGAAACATTCTAATGATCTGATTATGAATACTACATTGAAGCATTATAGTTGTGGCAGGATGCATCATGATAGGCTGCATACTTAGTTTGACACATTGTAACTTCCTGGTATTCAGAAATCCCACCTGTCAATGTGCAGCTGCCCTGGTAATATTGTCTAATTGAGCACAAAGCAAACTCAACTCTGTACTGACGACTACAGGAACTGCAGCTGCCAATAAAACAGTTGGTGTGGTGTTGAAAATTGCCTTAAATGGCCTGACAAACTGCAGCTTGTTGAAGGAATATAAGAAATCAAGAGTGACTAGAATGCTGTTGTAATAAAATCTAATTAGGACATGCAGCTTATTTTTAAAATATAATATGAAAAATTGTCAACTTAAATATTACTTAATTTTCTGCACCTACCTCCTGAACCAAAATATAGTCATTTGTATGGCCAGAATATGTTCCATTAAGATTGAACTCTGAACAGGATATACATACTCTCAATCACACTCACTTGCACCAGACCAATTTAGAAATACTTCTCCACCTAACATACACATCTTTGACTTGTGGGAGGGAACAGGAATAGCCAGAGAAAACCAAAGTGGGTACAGAAAAAGCACGATAACACAACACAAACAGAGATTAATTCAGGGTCTGAATCTGTGACTCAAGAGTTTAGATACACCAGCATTAATCACTGTCCTGCTCACTGAAGTGATTAAACTACTGTATAATTAAGTGTTACTATTTAACATTACCTAAAACATTAACATATTTCACAAAGGCCAGGGCTCACTTGTACAATGCACACCACGTCAAACAATACATGATCTGTTCTGTTTAAGACAAGAAAAGAAAATGAGAAAAAATAACTATAAGCATTGTGCTACAACATGTGCTTTCTGTTAATTAAGTGTCAAACAAGCTGTCATAGTTCTTAATGAAACATTCATACAGTATTGAATCAGAAGTCAATTTCCCAGCTGTAGCCAAAAAACATTAAGTTTTCTTTGGCAGCAAATCATACAATGCTGATATCACACTTTTTTCCATGGTGATGTACAATATTTGAGGGCTGTAAGCTCACTTTTTCCCCTTGGGCATTTGTGTTGTAAGCGGAATCTTTTTGGAACACGACAGATTAAACAGGAGTTCAGGTACAGAGATCTTTCTCTATCTTGGTTCGGTGCACACTTATCCTGTTACAAGACTGGGCTCTGAACCAGTGGTTCTCAAGTTCAGTCCTGCAGCCCTTCTGTGGCTGCAGCTTTTCATCCCAACCTGTTCTCCCTTTTAACTACACTTCTATGTTAACTAAACAAGCTAATCTTCACAATGTGTGTTA
Source organism: Polypterus bichir lapradei (assembly GCA_026402145.1). Taxonomy (NCBI): domain Eukaryota; kingdom Metazoa; phylum Chordata; class Cladistia; order Polypteriformes; family Polypteridae; genus Polypterus; species Polypterus bichir. The sequence continues at coordinate 2,200,559 of JANRMT010062829.1, read as the reverse complement.
TTTTATCAATCCAGAAATTACAAATTGGTTATAATAAAATTTAACTGAATGGAGCAGGTATTTATTTTTCAACTTTTAGCATTTGGTTCTTTTTAAATTACAGAGAAAAAGTGAGTTAAATAGAAAATGACACAGTTAAGCATCTAAAGATATGGCAAAAAACAACAAATATTTCTTATGAATATAAATCTAAAATAAATGTTTTTTTTCTGAATACAAAATAAGTGAAGACATAAAAGGAACACTGCTAATTAAACAATGGGATCAATTAAAGATAAAAACGACTCACTAACTGTAAAACAGGACTGAACTTGAGAACCCCTGTTCTAAACTAATACTAGTTTTTAGTGAGCAGTAGTTTTTTACAAGCAATCATATATGCAAAAATGAACTTTATTTTCAACATTTTTAATTATTTTTAGCAATAATCTCCTTAGATATGGACCAAGCTAATGGTGTGTGATGTACAACTTGGTAATCGTTCAGTTTCTTGCAGTTTTGTTTCTTTGGCTTTCATTATCTTTTTTTTTTTTGAAATTATGCAATCCACTTTTAAATTCAATTATTTTCCAAACAGATTAAAAGTCAGAATACATTGTTTATATCACTGTGTCATATTTTAGACATACATATTTCTGTTACTTTGTTTTAAACTTTCTAGTAGATGGCTGTGGCAATATATCTTTACCCTAGATATGTAAATCACATTATTGTTGGTTGGCAAATTTGACACTCTTATCAGATGAGCACTTTAAAATAAGCTGTTAAAGTTTGAAAAAACATAGTATACTTTGAGCATATACTCATTATCCTCCAAAGCTGCTGCATTCATCACTGTTTAAACTGTTAACTTAGTAGCCTGGAGTGAAAAGTCATGGGTAAGAGTTATAGTTTTAAAAAGTAAGTATAACTCCCTTGGAGTTATCACTTGGAATTAATCTGGGTGTGGTAGACTATACAGGCACTTAGAACAGCTATTTAAAAAAAAGTAAATAGGAAACTTTTAAATCTGTATTGTGAAAATGCACAAGTAATAAAATACTTAATGCATTCTAATGATATTAAATATGAATGGATTACAATATTCTTTTTTTTCATTTTAATTATGTTTTAATTCATTATTGCTTTTTTACATGTTTTAATTTACATCTACATTTATATTTACATTTGTTTTAAACTGAATAGAATGTCTAATGGTATATGTATGAAATATCTACATTAACTGTGTGTTATGCCTTTTGGTCTCGTCCGATGCGAGAGATGGACATCTGAAGTGGAGCTCCGCTAGCAGCGGTGTTATTTTTCATATTATTTGCCTATTATCCTGAGATATCCTACATTTTTTCAGCCCAAGGAGACTGCTACAGTATATTTGTAAGCATATATAAACATGGCCAGCAAGAAAGGGGGTCCGAAAGAAAAGAAAACTAAAGCTGCACCCAAGCCAAGATCAGCAAGCCCTAGCTCAAGATACGGCCTTTCAGAGAGAGACCTGGAACAGCTGGGCGAAAGTACAGACTCTTCGGGACCAAGGTCCGCTACATCCGCTACATCGTCGCCGGCTGAGAGTGAAAAGGGGAGCGAATGTACGATCGGGAGTACAGATCTCGATAGCTCGCTGATCGGAGAACACCTGAAACTAGAAAGGGCCTTACAGTCCGCGATCTCAATTACTCCATGCGAGCCGGGGATAGCGGAGGCACCGGCTACAGTAGAGCCTGACGCTTCACCTACGGTACAAGAAAGCACAATTAAAATGTCTAAACTGGAGGTGATGCTAGCTGAGATTGTACAAGATATAAAGAAAACCGAGAAGGCAAATGAGAAAACAAGGGCAAAGGCACATGAGAGGTTGAAACAAGAGTTGCTGGAATTGAAACAGGAATGGCAGGAATGGCAACAAGCAAACGAAACGCAGCGGCTGATGCTGCAACAGGCAAATGAAAGGCTGCAACAAGAAATGCAAGTGGAAATGCGACAGGTGCTGGGTAAAATTGAAACGCTTACTAATCAATTGGAGGATCTCAAGGAGACATTCACGACTAGGATTGAATTAGCCGAAAATTTAGCTACCAGTGCTGAAGAAAAAGCAGAAAATGTCAGCTCCGAATGCAAAAAACTCGGAGACAGTCTGGCTGCTTTGGAAGATGGAAGTAGAAGGTATAACGTCAGAATTGAAGGTCTGCCTGAGAATCGAGAAAGTTCAAACCCTGTGAAATTCGCTGCTGAACTTTTTTCTAAAATAATCGGGGACGACTTTAAAGCAGAATCTGAGATAGCAGCAGTTTACCGCGTACGCAGATCAAACACCGTTAGACCCAGACCAAGGTCTTTTATAGTTCGTTTTGAACGATTATCATTTAAGCTAGAGGTGATGGCACTCCTCAGAAACAAGGAAGATATTACATTTGAAAATAACCACATTCGTATCTTTCCTGACTTCTCTCCAGCAACAGCTACTAAACGCGCAGCCTTCTACAACATCAAACAGCGGTTACGGCAAGCCAGCGTCAAATACAGCCTCTTGTATCCGGCAAAACTTAAAGTGGAATGGCAAGGTCATTTCTATGTATTCGCTAGCAAGGATGAAGCAGAAAAGGAATTAAGAAAGCTGATCCCGGGACTATTCTGATACATAGTAGTGAGTCATGGCGGTTAATGATTAAAGCAAGGATTAATAATCTACTGTCTGATCTATTTGTTTTAAAATACGGGTTTTTATCAGCATATATTCACATATATTCTCATTATTACTTAGTATTACTAGGGTGCTATCTGTTTATGTTTATGTTTTATTGTGCTTAATTACTTTTTCTTTCCTTTTTTTTTTTTTTTTCTTTTTCTAATTACTTCATCTCTACCCTAAACGAGACTGTTCAATATCATACCCTTGGTTTATTGTTATTGCTATTACTGCATTAAGACTTGTTATGCTTATTTTGGACACATCTTTAACATCATCACCC
>JANRMT010062829.1:2111774-2161950 GCA_026402145.1 Polypterus bichir lapradei | reverse complement strand
ATAGCATCACACAGTTGCTGCAGAATTGTCAGCTGCAAATCCATGACGTGAATCTCCCATTCTGCCAAATCCTATTGAGATCTGGTGACTAAGGAGGCCATGTGATTACAGTGAACTCATTATTATGTCCAAGAAAACATTTTGAGAGGATTTGAGCTTTGTGACATGATACAATGTAGGCTAGATCGATGCTTTCACGTTGTTGATGCCAAATTCTGCCCCTAACATCCGAATGTCACAGCAGAAATCAAGACTCATCAGACCAGGCAACAGTTTTCCAATCTTCTATTGTCCAATTTTGGTGAGCCCATGAGAATTGTAGCCTCAGTTGTGTGTTCTTAGCTGACAGGAATCACACCGGTGTGGCCTCCTGCTGCTGTAGCCAATTTTCTTCAAAGTTTTACATGTTGTGCTTTCAGAGATACTCTTCTGCATACCTTAGTTGTAACATGTAGTTATTTGAGTTACTTTTGCCTTTCTATCTTGAACCAGTCTGACCATTCTCCTCCAAAGTCACTTAAATCACCTCTCTACCCCATTCTGATGCTCAGTTTGAATTTCAACAGGTCGTCTTGACAATGACTACATGCCTAAATGCATTGATTTGCTGCAATGTGATTGGCTGATTAGATATTTGTGTTAACAAGCAGTGGAAAAGAGCTGTCATATTGCTAATAAGCTGAATTAATACAGTGATGCACACAGTGAGAGTTCATAGGCCATCTTCACTTTTTTATTCATGACTTCTGGTACTGGCTCATTTTCCTCAGAAAGATTCACCAAAATGCCAAAAGACACAGCCTGTTATATCTACTGATTTTTCAAAAAGATTCACATTAACTCCTGGAAAAACTTCGCTTCTCAAGTTTCGTTTCTTGGTCAAAAATCAGTCTGTGTTTTCTTTATACTAGTTTCAAAGTAATGGATTTACGTCATTGTTAAAACCTCAGCATTCAAGCCACCCTCTGCAATATATATAGAAAGATGAAGTACACTTTTCATTTTCAAGAAGTGAAACACATTGTGGTGTACTCTGACTAATACAGATCTATTATTTGGAAAGATATCTGGTTAGGGAAGGGAAAACACAACAAACTTTAACATGTACTGTGGAGGGGTGACTTGTTAATCCGCTAAGCAGAGTCTTGTTGCTTTTCTTTGAAACAAGTACTGTTGGGCTAATGTGTTGTTCCTCTTTTTACTGCCAAATAAATTTTGTAAAACAAACGAGAGGCAATGTGTGCATATAAAAATGTTTTTTTAATAAGAGTAGTTGTAGAGAGGTGTGGGGGTTGGGGCAGAGGTGTTGTTATAATAAGAATATTACTCTGCATATAATTTACATGTGACTATGTGGATTCATGTGTTTACATTTTTGTCATGCTCAGAAAGCACAAAGAAAAGTTATGAACGAATAAGGTTTTCTTTTGCGACAGTTCCTTTGTCTCACATCAATAAGCCATGCCTTCATGCTGGCACATCTAAATTGTCTACTAGCTTGAAATGTGTATTTCTTGTTTGTTATGTCAGTGAACTGACAAAGGTAATTTTAGAGAGAACAGGGAGAGGTGTGATCAGACAAAAAAGGATCAGAACGAGGAGATCAAAGAACAGCAACAAGACTAAATCGAGGTAAAAAAATTAAAACAAGAAATCAGTACCAAAAGGGTATAAACCGGAAGGTTTTTTGGGAAAGATTTTTTAAACCCACAGCTTGGATAAGTAAGTGAACTTACAGCTGAACTTTAAACTCATTGTGCCGATTACCATTGGTCTCAACCACTGAGGCCACGCCTCATACTAAACAAGTCATAAACCTAACAACAGTTTAGGAAAATAGTGGAAATTGTTAAAATGCAAAATTATGGACAAAATGATCTAAAAATGTTACAACTTTTAAAACATTAGGAGAACCAAAAAGCAAACACTAACATTACATTTTCTGACTCAGAAAACCCCTAAAACAAGTCAAAGATCAAGAATAACAAAGCACAAAAGATCATAAAAAATAATTAGAAAACTCATATTATAACTTTGTACGCTGGGAGAAACTATCTCCTTTCTGCTGCCCTCTGCTGCTCAGGTTACTGTTACACCCTACAACTGTCTGATTATTTAAAGGTCCCACAGTGGGCAGCTTAGATAATTTCTTATGATGCCAAAATTCCACAAGAGTATCCATATGTTGTGCCACTCAAGAGTCCCAAAGCATATTAAGTCATGACTAGTTCTAAAAATAACCACCATAGGGGCAAAATACCATCAAAAACCTCTGGCTAGTAACACAGAGGCCCACATGGAATATTTATAAAACATAAGATTTATTCTTATCAAAAATGTTCTGAAATAACATGAGGCTTCATGGAGCACAAAAAGGAGTTGCCTGCAAACACAATCCCAGACAAACAAAGTGTCAGTACAGTGTAGGAATTTCAACAGATTTAACTTGTCTAATTTATTATCCTCTCTGCCTCTGGCAATGCCGATAATTAATTAAATAATTCCATAAGCCTCCTACTTTATTTACCTTTATCTTTCTCCATTGCAGGAGGTGGTCTTCAGGTGTTAGATCTACTGTATATAAAGGTAGCTGAAGCACACTCCTTTTAAAAAAACATAATAATACAATTTATTGATAAACACAAGAATCATAGAAATATGGCAACTGCATATATAGACATATAAGGAAGGACTTAAGACTGCCTAGATAGACAAACATGGAACATAGAAGAGGCTAGCTGTTTACATGCTATTTAGATTTCTAATTTATCTTGGCACTGATAGTTTTATGTTACCAAGTTTTTAAAGATGGTGTCCAATGTTGTGTGGAAATGTTGTTGTTATTACTTTGGGTTCAACTGAAGGATTCTTCTTCTTGTGTTGGAGTACACTCTTTCTCTTTGCAATGTGGTCCTTTGTCTGTGGTGTGCAGTGCTTTCCTCAGTTAGGCCTGTTGTTGTGTCATCCACGGATTCATAGAGAAAAGCATTATTCTTTTTGACACGAGTTTAAATCCTGAAGTTCGTTTCTTGAAGTAATAACTTCTTCTAAGCCTTCTCACCCCACTGGTGCAGTGCCTGGCATGGCAGACTGGATTTCAGTTTTATAGTCCACAAAGAAAAGAGATTGTCAGCTTTCAATGCTGAAATAGGTGAGCAAGGGAGGGATTGGCTCATTTGCTTTTAGGTTTCAGAGATTTTCAGTCATTTTGGAGAGTGACAGAACAGAGTGTCCAGGGAGATGAATGCAGCTAGATTTTGAACTCATATGCAATCTCTTGTGATTGGATTAAAGTCACTTCCAGATACAAAATCAGTGCCTTCTCATAGGTGTATTATGTTGTCCATCACAGTTGCCATTCATTTAATTATAGGTCTTTGCTCGGACTCAAATGTTTACAATACAATACAATACAGTTTATTTTTGTATAGCCCAAAATCACACAGGAAGTGCCACAATGGGCTTTAACAGGCCCTGCCTCTTGACAGCCCCCCAGCCTTGACTCTCTAAGAAGACAAGGAAAAACTCCCAAAAAAACCTTGTAGGGAAAAATGGAAGAAACCTCGGGAAAGGCAGTTCAAAGAGAGATCCCTTTCCAGGTAGGTTGGGCGTGCAGTGGGTGTCAAAAGAAGGGGTTCAATACAAGTATACAGAACAGAACAAATCCTTAATACAGCATAATAATAAAAATTTTAGAAGTACAAAGCAGAATTTAACAGTAGATGATATCACATAATAAGATTTTGATATTTTTAGAGTGCTGGAGACCTCATCCATCAAGCTGCCTCCCCATTTGGCCATTCCACGGCTGAAACGTTGCTCGGCCAGCCAATCCGATGAAAGGGCCCTCTCACAATCCTGTTTATTTAGAAAGTGCCTTAATTTCCTAACATTTTTAAGATGGAAGAAACATGTTTTGGACAACTTTGTAATATGTGCTTTAAATGACATGCTAGAATCAAAGATAACTCCTAGATTGCGGGCTGATTCAGTAAAATTAATTGGGATTCCAACTGAGTTAAATGTCGACAAAATACTGCTGTGATCAGCGTCATTCCCTCCAATAATTAACATCTCTGTTTTATCTGTATTTAAAGACAAGTAGTTCTCATTCATCCACTCCTTTAATTCACTAACACAACTAATTAAAGACAACTTCATTTGATTTAAATGAAAGGTATAACTGGGTGTCATCTGCATACGAGTGAAAATTAACATTATGTTTCCTAATGAGAGATCCCAGTGGAAGCATGTAAAGTGAAAACAGTAAAGGTCCCAGTACTGAGCCCTGTGGGACTCCATATTGAACTTCTGTGTATAATGATGGAGTACTGTCAGCACATTTCAGTACATATTGGAATCGATTTGATAAATAAGAACTGATTTTCTAGCCTGTGCAGTAAAATAGAATGGTCAATGGTGTCAAATGTTGCACTTAAATCTAACAACATAATTACAGTGCCGTTTCCTTCATCAGAGGATATCAGAATGTCATTTACAACCCGTGTTAGTGCAGTTTCTGTACTATGACCAGTGCGAAAACCAGACTGGAATTTCTCAAATAAATTGTAATGCGTAAGGTGTGACTGAAGCTGACTGGCGACTACTTTTTCTAGTATTTTAGAGAGAAATGGTAAATTTGAAATAGGCCTATAATTATTTAGTATGTGTGGGTCTAGGTCTGACTTTTTAAGTAAAGGTTTAATGACTGACACTTTTAGTGCATCAGGTACTGTGCCATGCATTAATGAACTATTCATAACGGTTAGAATAGGTGCTGCAAGAACATCCATTGCACTTTTTACTAGTTTTGTTGGCACTGGATCTAGGGAACAAGTAGAGGGCTTCATTTTAGTAATTAAAGTTAAGACTTCCTGCTCAGTTACAGGATTAAAATTACTAAAGTGCTGAATGCAATGTGCGGCAGGGTCTGCTAAGCTAGTATTTGGTTTGTACTGTGATGCTGAGATCTGGGATCTTATATTTTTAATTTTCTCATTGAAGAAGTTCATAAAGTCTGTACTGCTAATATCTGTTGGTATTTTGCACTGTTGATCTGAATTTCCATTTGTTAATTTAGCCACTGTTCTAAACAGTACCCGAGGATTTTTATTATTGCTATCTATTAATGTAGAATAGTATTCTGAGCGAGCTTTAAAGAGGGCTTTTTTATATTTGTTAACACTCTCTGTCCATGCAATTTGAAAGACATGTAGCTTTGTTGTTCTCCATCTGCGCTCCAGTTTTCGACACTCTAATTTAAGAGCTCGAGTATTTTCATTAAACCAGGGAGAGTTTCTATGCGCTTTGATCACTTTTGTTTTAAGGGGAGCCACTGTGTCCAGAGCATCTCTCAAGGTCACATTATAATGTGATATTAGCTGATCTAAATTGTTTTCCATGTTTACATTTGATGTTAACTGATCTAAATGGTTTTCCACAATTACACTCGACTTACTCAAGGTATCTATAAATTTTGAAGCAGAATTACAATCTAGATGTCGCACTGTCTTTGTTTTAATCTGTGAGTGCGTTGGCATGGGCAGAACTAAATCAAATGTAATTAAGAAGTGATCAGAAATAACTACATTTAATGGAGTAATATTTAAATTTTGAATTTCAACTTTGTAAGTTATAATTAAATCTAATGTGTGGTTATGATTATGAGTTGGACCTTTGACAATCTGACAAAATCCTACTGAATTTAAAAAATAAGTAAAAAATCAGAACTACGTGATCATAATTTATAGCCAAATCAGACAGAAGGTTGCTAAATTCAGTCATGAACAATGAATATGGCCCTGGTGGTCTGTAGACTAGCACTATAATTGTGTTGGAATCTGTTTTAATATTTAAAATGAATACCTCGAAGGATGTAAAGTTGCCTAAATTTTTAGAAGTGATTTGCATTTTATTACAATGAATTATTCCAAGGCCTCCTCCTCGACCAGAATCTCTAGACTTATGAAGGAACGAGTATCCATCTGGTGCCTTCTGTTCTGAAAGAGTCTGAAGAGAGGCCACTGCAAAGATGTCAGTTCAACTCTGATTTACACCTTTGTTATCAGATGAATTATAGACTTGTCCTGGCACAAAGAATTCAGCCACTTAGTTTTCAATGTAATTGTGGGTTTGGTGCAGCTGAATGTCTCCATCCCTTAAATCTGCTGTCTTTGCCAGCCTGGTTTGCCACTAAGGTGTATCAGAATGGGCAGTGCTCACTTTGTTCTACAACAGTAATCCAAGGTAAGGTCAAAAATCCAGAAAACACTGAAAACATAAGCAGAGATGTCTGCATAAGCAGAGACACAAAAACATACTATGACTCCTGAGCACAACCAAATGAACTTTTGGAACTATGGGAAACCTTCACATTTACAGGACTGAGGGCAATCCCTGGTGGTGAATGGGCAGGTGGTCCCACCTTTTGAGGAACCACCCACAAAACACACGGAACATAACAAAAGGAATATTCTGTTCTGACCATTATCTACTTTTCTTTTAGATAGATAGATAGATAGATAGATAGATACTTTATTAATCCCAAGGGGAAATTCAAACCTCCAGCAGCATACTGATGATACTTTTTTGGACTACATTTCATCTTCTGGTACCAAATCAAATCCAGACTGTTTCCTGGTGTACTTAAGTTGGATAACGATGCTGATTTTTTTTAATGTAAAGCTCCTCCAGTACTGCCAAGAGGCAAGAATTGGTAACCTCAAAAGCAAAGAATGATTGTCAGATAATGAAATGTAAGTCAGAAATGTGTCATAGTCTGAACCAATAAATCAAGCTGATATTTTTTCAAAACTGGAATGTAAGCCAAACTCTTTGTCAGAAACACCATCACTTACTCATTTGCTGAAAATCTTTAACTGTATCACATTAAACTATTGGAAAAATTTCCACAAATATGGATGAAAAGTGATCTGTGATGATAGTTATAAATCATCACAACAAAGATATAATTTGACATGCCCTATCAACTTTTGCACCACTTTAAACACAGGAGCCTTGTTAATATTTGCAGTCTTCAAACCTCTTGGACATGGTTTCTACCATTTGTAGGTCAGTGAAACTAGCCTCCATGTGTTACATAACGTAGATAATCAGACAAGACACTGAAAAGACAGTAAAGTGAAATCTAATCTCAATGGCTGTATTATACAAAACATTATGAGTAAATACTGCCTGTGGTAGAACTAATTTTTAGTGCACCATAAAGAATTCTGCAGGTATGATTAATCTATTTCATTTTGCCAGTTTTTCTGGATGATATCAAGAAGATAAACTAAGTTCACAATCCATCATGGTGGAAAAGAATAGCCAAAAATGAGAAATAAATTAAGGACCTTGTTCTGATATTATAAATATTACAAATTAAATGAAGATGAGCAATTTCTGGAACAAATATGTCTACTGGTTCCTTTGCTATTGATTATTTCTTTAAAGGCATGAAGTAAGAACATTTATTAAATGTAATCCACTACAACAAAAATCGTAGAGCAATTTTTAGAGGTTGGGAGGGCTATTAAAAATTCATGGTGATAGCCTCCTCAGGTCTTCTGGACAAAGGAAAAGGAGACAAGAGTGCCTGGACATAACCTTGAGCAGATTCTGCTCTACTACAAACATCATAAGCCAAGGCAAAATGATCTCTTAATATATGTTTTTCCATGAAAAATATAATGTTATTAATTCCTGGTTCTGCATTATACTGTGGCAAACAAACATTTTGGAAGAATATGCTCAACCCAAAATATCTTTTCTTATCCCTGGATGAACAAAAACTTTACCCTTAGGTAAATTTTCTGGAATGTCTTATGATGAATACACGGCTATGACCTTTCAGACTTGATCTTTAGCACCTTGTTCTTTGGTGGCTTATAAAAATTGGTCTGGTTTTAAAATAGTTCCAGGAGATGTTTCATTAAGTTCAAAATATCTTGAGAGGGTATCTGCTTTTCCATCTTCTCTCCAACCCAACAATAAATCACAACATCAAATCTACTGAAGAATGGGCCCATCTGGCCTATGTAGGTAGAATTTAGGCTGTTTGCTTTTTTTTCACATCTAACAACAGGTACCACTCTTCCAAATCTATTTAAATGGCTAGATGTCCCCAGTTAGACACATCATAATTCATAATTTATCCTTAGGAATGAAAAGCATAGGGAATTAAACACATTGTATCTGGTTAACACTAGAATCCCTGAAGCCTACACAAAAACTCATAATCCCGAGCCACCTTAAACTCCCTCTCACCTCCTCATCAGTGTCTTTCGTTTTGCAAATGTGTCGATCAGCACCAGCATCAGGCAGCCTGCTCTCCCATTCCCTACTGATGCAACTTTAGTCGTACACAAAATTCTCCCAGCTCAAGTCTGTTGATCGGGGTGTGAGGTGCCTTGAATTGTATAGGGTAAATAATATATCATTATTTGGAACACATACATTTCATGTGTGTTCCATATCTACAAAGATTTGTGTAAATGTTGGATGACGGGAAATGCGAGGCAAGAAATGTTGAACACATAACTAGAACAGATCATAGGACATTGCCCTGTGTTTATAATGCCATTTAAGTATTAACTGTGGTTTTCCAGTATAGGGAAAGTATTGTAATCATCCAAAAATTTGATGTTGAGATTTTGATGTATCTTGATGTTTTAGACCTCCCTCAGTTCGAAAATACCATTTTTGGAATTATGTCTGTGTGCCTCTGTGTGTGTGCGTGCATGTGTGGGTGTGTGTGTGTATGTATGAAACACAATATTTTGAGTATGCTTTCAGTTAGGTCAACCAAATTTTGCATACAAGTGTTAGGTACAAAACATGGATTTCTGTCAACTTTTGGGCTATTTCTACTAACCTGTGCAGTAACCTGTGAAGGCAGGCACCTCTTCACTTAAAGACTAGAGACCAGTGGCTTCTTTTCAACTAGCATTAGCGTCTCACCTGCTTCTCCTGCTTGGGCTATGCAGCAGGCGAGATGCTCTCTCTGCAGCTGCCCTTTCCTCCTACTTCCATCCACATGGGTCTGGAGACCTGCCGATCCCTGGCTTCGGTCTGGCACTCATCCAAGGCCCGAGACTTGGTTCATGCCCAACGGCCAGGACGTACACGTTGGGGAATCCACCACCAAGCCTACCGACTCCCGCTGCCTTTCCGGCCTTCTGCGGCCAGTCGCCCTTCACTGACCACTCCCGCTACTTGATCGCTCAGCGGGAGCGTCTTCTACTACGACTCCTGGGTGTCGGCCTAACACCCAGGCTTTCATGCAGCTGCCCGCGAGCGCTCGTTCACTTGCTCGTCCACACGCTTGCTCGCTCTCCTGCACCGACTTGCTCGCTCGCTTCCTGTAACTTCCATCCTTTCTCCCTTTCTGTTTTGTTCTCTGAACCCCTTTCTAAACGACTCACGCTTCTTTTATATTGAGGGGCCATAGCAGCTGCAGCACATTAGCCACAGGAACAATCACGGATGTGGGCAGTCCCTCACCTGTGCACTAGGTGAGAAACGCCCACACCGCAGATCGCCCTGTGGTTTGCTACGTCCACCTCACCCCCTTACTAAGCCGCTGCGAGCGCGGTGATTATTTATTTAAAAAAAACGGCCTTTGCTAAGCGAGTTGTGGACCCATAACACCACAGTATTCCTTAAGACTTGGACTAATTTTCCCTAATTCCATTGGTACTGGTGTATTTTTAGATTTCATTGAAGTTTTAATTGGAGGAGTTTGTTCTGTTTAATGCTCAGTATTCATTCCAAATGCCTAGTATCATCCTTCAGAATGAGACTGATTACCTTATCCAAAGTACTCTGAACATCATGACTAGAAAGATAGTGTAGCTGCGTTTGTACCAAGTTACCAAGGTTCTGCAGCTTTAAGTTTGCTTCATAGGACATTTCTGGTCCTTTAATTAAAATTCATAGCAAAACAATTCACACACAAACTAGAGAAAAGGTTGATATTAAAGACAATAAAGTTTATTTTTAAAGAAAGGTCTGTTTAAGGCTTACTTAAGGTTTCATGTTTCTCTAAGTTTAGTCATATTGTCATACTTTCAAATGTTCATCTTAAAATGGTCAGAAAACTGTATGCCATTCTGCTATTTGCAGATTTTTCCAATAGTCCATGCTTAGCAATGAGGCTATTTCCTAACTCAGTTTTACAGATAAAGCAAAGACATTACATATTAGCTCTATCATATTTTAAGTAACTATAACAGTCTGAAATTCTATTATTGAAATTAAATAATTCTAACATTAACATTAAACATTCTAAGAATGGCTCTTACAGATACGATTGGTTTTTGGATAATGAATTTTGGTTAGTTTTTCTCACTATGGTTCATCTTCTAGTCTGTGTTATTAAATATTCTTCCAATTTCTTTTAAGGTAAAACAGTTTGCTTGCTGCTTTGATTTCTCCCAGTTTTTACTTCTTTTTTCTTTCATTTATTTAGTAAATCATCTACTTTTGTGTGCCTTGGCCTATTTGGTGTTAATCTGTTACAGGGTGTTCTTTATGCTTACGTTGTGTTTGATATCCACCTATGTCTTGGTCAGGAATTTTTTAAAGGTTTTCGGTGTAATAATTCCAAATATGTCTATGGCTCTTTTTTCCTTTCGTTTTTTCTTAATATATGTAATTAATTTCTCTTACTTTTTGTTTTTTTTATTTTAAGGTTGCTTCTTATTATTTAAAATTATTTTGTATCTTGCCATGATGGCATCATGTTTATTAATGAGTGCCACCATTTTGTATACTGTTTTTGTTCCATAACTGCTCCATGACAGTCAGGAGTTGCAGCGTGTGACATCATGCACTAGTATAAAGGTCAGCATTTCACACTCCTTGGTTGACCAAGTTTTAGGATACAACAAACAAGTTCTTGTGGTGGTAGTTATGTGTGTAAACTATTTCTTAGCCTTTGAATTTATTGCATGTTTCTTCCATTTCAGATTCTGAGTTTGTGTTTTGGGCTTGCTAGTTTGGTTTTCTGGAACTCTGGGAGCAATCCCCTGCTAACAATTTTGTTACATTTCTTTTTTTCTTTTTTTTAATATCTTAATTTTATTGAATTTTTAAAAATCAAATCCATACACATAACTCTTGTTTTACAAAAAGAAAAAAGAAAAATGTTTGAAACAAATCAACCCCCACCCCTGACAAAGAGAGCTAGGCCAGCAGTGAAACTTTATGTTAGTAAAGACAAATGAATAGATAAAATAATACATGAACAGAGATAAATGGAGTAAAAGAGGGGAGAGAACCTGCTTCCTCAATTTAAACACTTATTCTAAAATGTTATTGATTAGATCCTGCTAGGTTCTGAAAAGGTTTTGTACAGATCCTCTAAGTGTGAATTAGATTTTTTCTAGTTTCAAATAGTATATAATATCAGTTACCCACTGACTTAGAATAGGTGAGTTATGATTCTTCCAATTGAGCAAGATAAGTCTACGTGCCAATAGTATAGTGAAGGCAATCGCAGTTTGTTTGTCCTTCTTCACTTTAAGCCCATCTGGAAGTACACCAAACACAGCTGTTAGTGAATTAGAATGGATTGTGACATCCAAGCTGTCTGAAAGGCATTTAAAGATTTTGGCCCAAAATGATGTTAATTTGGCGCAGGCCCAAAACATGTGACCCAGTGAGGCCTGAGCTTGATTTAAGCGTTTACAGGTTGGATCTTGCCCTGGAAACATTTTGGACAATTTTAAACGAGAGAGATGTGCTCAATGTATAATTTTAAGTTGAATAATTCTATGCTTTGCACATATGGAGCTCAAGTGAATTCTGTGCATTGCTGCTTTCCACTCCTTTTCTAAATTATTGAATAAGAGATCCTTTTCCCACTTTTCTCTTGGATTTTTGAAAGAGAGGGACTGTAAAATAGTTTTATATGTTACAGAAATGCTGTCTGAGTCCTCGAGACTGAGTAATATTTTTGCCGGTATAGAGGTAGGTGGGAGGTGAGGAAAATTGGACAGGTTCTGTTTAACAAAGTTTCATATTTGAAGGTAGTGAAAGAAATGTGTTGCTGGTAAGATAAATTTGGAGGGTAGTTGCTTGTAGGATGCAAAAAGTGATTTAATTCCAGATGTTTTCCAGGTATTAAAAACTGCATACATTTGAGAGGACAGGAAAAGGTGGTTCTCGTGCAGAGGTGCCACAGATAAAAAGCTTCTCTGTCTTAAAATACTTCCTACATTGGTTCTATATTCTGATTGAGTGAAGCACAATTGGGTTGTTAGTATATTGGCAATAACTTGTATTTATAGGAGTATAAAGCAAGGAATATAAAGAAGTACTACAGGATTTTATTTTTATTGTGGACCAAGCCTGTGTATGTTCATCTGTTTTTGTCCATGTCCAGGTTTTTATAGTTTGTATGTTTGCTGCCCAGTAATAAAACTGAAAGTTAGGTAGAGCCACGCCGCCTTCTGCCTTAGATCTTTGTAGGGTTGCCTTTTGGATACGTGGATGTTTTGAATTCCAAATAAATAAGGTTATGGTTGAGTTTAATTTCTTTAAAAAATTATCTATTGATGTATATTGGAATGTTTTGAAATAAAAAAAGAAGCTTATGAAGGATATTAATCTTAACAATGTTAATTCTTTCAGCTAAAGTGAGATGAAGGGTTATGCAATTCTTGCTTAATTTTTTCCATACAGACAGCAGAATTCTGTTGATAAAGAGCTTTATATTTACTTGTGATGTTTACCCCTAGGCATTTTAACTGATCTGCGATGATAAAAGGGAAGGTGTCCAATCTAATATTGTATGCTTGAGAATTCACTGGGGAGAGCACATTTTTATTCAAATTGATTCTGAGACCAGAAATCTTTTGAAATTCTGTTAGGACTGTAGGCACAGTATTTTGTGGGTCTGATATATATAGTACCATATGTTCTGCATATAGAGAAACTTTCTATTCCAGTCCTTCTCTGATAATCCCTTTTATCTCAATATCATTTTGACAGTGAATTGCGAGTAGCTCAATGGCGATTGCAAAAAGCAGTGGTGACAAGGGGCATCCTTGTCTGGTACCACGCTGTAGTTTAAAGTAGTCTGAATTGATGTTGTTAATACAAACTGAAACTTCTGGATTGGTATACAGTAATTTGATTCATGTACAGATGTTCGGGCCAAACCCATATTTCTCCAATGCAGTGAAAAGGTAGTTCCATTCAACCATGTCAAATGCTTTTTCTGCATCCAATGATAATAATATCTCCGGGGTGTTTGACTTTGTTGGTGAATATATTACATTAAACAGGCATCGAAGACTGGAAGCCAAGTGTCTGCCTTTAATAAATCCAGTTTGGTCTTGTGATATTACCAAAGGCAGCACTTTCTCCATTCTTCTAGCTAAGAATTTGGTATCTTAACATTGTTATTCAGAAGTGAGAATGGTCTGTACGATGCACATTTTAATAAGTCCTTATTTTGTTTAGGAAACACCGTAATTAATGCTTTGCAAAAAGTTTGAGGTAGAATTTTATTTTCTCTAGCATCTGTAAATTTTGCTACCTGAGTTAAGGATTTCTTATAAAATTCGGCAGGGTAGCAATCAGGGCCTGCTGCTTTCCCATTCTGCAGTGAGTTTATAGCATCTAGTAATTCTGATAGTGGCAGAGGTTTATCCAATTCCTCTGCCCCGAGAGTATCTAATTGTGGTATCTGTATTGCATCCAGTAATGCCTTAGATTGTGTATTGTCTTCTTTAATCTCAGTAGAGTATAAGGATTTATAGTAGTCTCTAAATGTGTGCATTATATTTTTATGGTCAGTAATTTTGTCTCCGTTTGTTCTGGTGATTGCTGGATTGCATTACGAACTTCTTGCTTGTGGATTTGTTGAGCTAAGATCTTATTAGCTTTCTCTCCATGTTCATAAAAATGATGTCTTGATTTATGTATGAGTTGTTCCGTTTCTTTAGTTGCTAAGCAGTTGAGCTCTGAATGCAGAGCCTGCCTTTTCCTATGAAGCATCTCACTTGGACACCTGGCATGTTCTTGATCAATTCTAGTAATTTCGTTGATTAGCTCTGATACTTTCTTGGTTTCCAGTTTATTTTTGTGGGAAAAATATGAGATAATCTGTCATCTTAAGAAGGCCTTCAGGGTTTCCCAAAGTGTTTGTCTCTAAAAAAATTGATTTGCTTGGATATAAATTCTGTACAGTTCTCATCTGCTAATAAAAGTGGATTATGATGCCACCTGTGAGATGAGTATGTGGGGCATAGTGATTTTTGTTACATTTCTATCCTGTTTGAGTCTTTTCAGTTTTCCAGCAAGTAAAAACACTGTACAATATAAAAATCGTGTTAAATAATAAATTAAATAACAGGGAAAATAACATTGACAACTTTATCTGTACTATTGTTAATTAGCCATGTCTGTTTATCTCACAGAAAAATGTTCTGTTGTGAAGTTTATTTTTATGTATATTTTTTCTGAATCATTCTATTTTAGTTTATAATCTCTTAATTTTCCTATTTTTGTTAATTTTCTGTTAATTTCTTTTCACTGTTTAAATATACCTTTTTCTTTTCACTTAATTATATAATTAAAAGTATGTGTGTTTTTGAGTGGCAAGACCTCAATTGCATTGTAAGCCCCAGGACCTACAGTTACTGATTTGATGCAGTGGCATTAATTTTGGTTTAACTTTCTTGACCTTTTTTGTTCTAGGATTCCATTTTTTATTACAAATTTGCAGTCTTTGTAAATTAAATGTGTTTTTGTTTGATTTTTGTGTTTTTATCTTATTTTAAAATTAAACCTTGTATTTTAAGTTTGCATGTTTTCAATTATATTTTTAGCTTTGCTTTTAAAATTTACATTTGTTTTGTTCTTCCTTTATTTACATAATACAATACATTTTTTTCAAAGTACATGAAGAATTAACTACTGAGAATCTTTAAAGAATACTCTGGAAAAACATTTATTTTTACTTCATTGATTTTTCTTTCCAGTGACAAATATATATTGGCTGAATAGACAGGGTCCTGATGATGCCCTCCATGAAATGAATTAGATTCACAGTAGGTAGTACTAACCCCTATGAATCTCAAGTCTTTGGTTCAAACTCCACCCGTCACATTTGGTTGCAACTTTAGTAAGCTCTTGCAGACACATTGTACTTTGCCCTAGTACTGATTTTGCCTGTGCTGCAACAAACCTCCGCAAGCAAACGAAGAATCCTTAGTATAAAAAAATATTGTAATTGAGACATCACAGGATTCTTCTCCCTTCTTTACAGCAAGTTTTTTTCTACATTGTTCTGACACCCAAGTGTGCATAATATTGTGATCCACTCATCTGAAGTACCCAAAGTTGTGTGAGGCCTTCAAAAATAGCCAAGGAAGTAGGCCTGACTCCCGCCAGCCAACCCATAGGATGTGCACCGAAAGTGAGCCTAGCTTCTGCTTCAGTGGCTGGTTTTGGTGTACACTGGACTAAAATGCACTTAACTCTCAAAGTTCAAAAATTTACTCTAAAATGTCCGAAAATATATTTAAGCTACCCCACTAGGAAGAGGATCACCAACAAATCCTGTCTATTACAAAGCAAAGCAACAAAAAATCTTTGTAAAAATATATTAAAAATAATTTAAATGAAAAAAGCAGACAATAAGGCAATACTATGCAAACAAATACCATAACATTATACAGAAATCATAATCCCCAAAACAGAAGCAAAGTAGTCAAAACGCCAGTATAATAACAATAATAGCAATAGCAAAATGGAAGAACCCACCAACCACCTAGCACTTGTAATATACCATGCGATGTACTATGAAGGGACTGCAATTCTCATGATGCTTTATAGGGCTTGGAGCAGTTCCTCAATAGATATTGACTGGTGGCCTTGCCTTTTGGGGAACCACCCACAAAACACAAGGAGCATAGCAGAAGAAGCATTCACACATAGAAATCAAACAGTAAACTAAATAGGAAAAAATTAAATAATTATAAATATAGTAAATATAAATAGTAATAACGTAATTGAAATTAACAAAAGGATCAAAATTGGACATAAAAAGTAATTTAAACATGAGACAGGGTAGTAATCTTGGATTAAACATAATAGGCAAGCATAAAGTACATTCAGAAGTCATCACATTTTGCCTAATAACAGGTTTCAAATAATATTATCTTAAACAAGCGATGACTGTGATAAGATTTTCAATTGAACTGGGTAGAATACATGCTCTTATGCGGTGTGGTCTCATCACTGTGATTACCAAGAAAATTTGAGCATATAAAATGCCCAGACATAGAAACATTAACATAGAACAATGGGAGTATTATCCAATACCCACATTTACATATTGACATCTGGAGTATTATTGCTTTCTTGTGGACAAATGTTGAAAGTGGTATCTGTTTATATTGTCATTTATCTGCTTTGTGTACAGTATCAATAGTATAGGCATTTAACACTCTTAACATGTGAGTCAGACCCAAAGACAAGGAATGTTTTCACAACAAATAGGAATGACTGAAAATAATTTTGCCAAGATGATAAAAAAATAAACAGAACAACTTCCTTTTATAGTTAATATATGAAATGTATCTTTAATCTCAATTACTTTTGTTTTTAATTTAATATTTGCACCCAGTAGACTTTACCCAGAAGTAGGTTATACTGTTAGATTAAAACATTCCACATTGCTGGTTTATCTTTGTTTTTCAGCATTGTTTTTGTATCTTAAAGGTTGGACATGCGGAGAAACATGAGGACTTGAAGAAATCTGGAAGTCCTGAAGATGACAAGAACACATTACTTGTTTTAAAGAGTGATAGATTAGCAGTTGAGCCTTCTGAAGAAACATTCCAGTTATTGGATGTGAGTAATGATGTAACCTTTCAAGAAGAAAGTGAACAGAAGTCTTCTGAGCAAACTAATGAAATTCTGAAGCTATTAATTGAACCACAGCATACATCACATGAATTTCCTGTAGAGTTTAGGGGCAATTCAAATACTAGGCCTGTCATTTTGGATGAATATTTTAATCACACAGATAAAGTAGAATGTGAAATATCAACTAATATTGAGAAAACTGAAAATCAAACCATTACAGAACATCTGGGAATTGTAAAAGAGAGCTACGCGGATATACAAAATGATACAATATCTTCAGCTGAAGACAATGTTATGATAACACCTAATAAAGTACATACAGTTATTCCTCTGCAACATGAAACCAAATTAATCAGTGACATTATTGAACCACCTATGAAACTGTTTGACATTCCAGTATCATGCCCAGAAACAATCCA
Organism: Polypterus bichir lapradei; assembly: GCA_026402145.1. Taxonomy (NCBI): domain Eukaryota; kingdom Metazoa; phylum Chordata; class Cladistia; order Polypteriformes; family Polypteridae; genus Polypterus; species Polypterus bichir. The sequence continues at coordinate 2,144,647 of JANRMT010062829.1, read as the reverse complement.
CATATTCCAGTTAAATACTGGAAATATGCAGGATGAATGCAGAAATGTTCCAGAATTATCAGTTCTACAAACAGAAGAAAATGCTCTTAGCAAAGTTAATGAAGCTGAGAAGATATCCCAGTCTTTCCCGGAGAAAACAATAGTAGAAAAAGAAAACATTGGAATTTTAGATCATCAGACTGTGGTTAGGAGTGACCCTGATCAAAACTGTTATTCTGCAACTTTAAGTAATGTAGAGCCACTTATTCCACAAGAAGAGTTGCCTGATATGATGACAAAAGACCATGAGGTTTCTGAAGGAGACAACACCTTTAAACAACAAAAGCCATTCACTGATAATATACTGCCCCTACAGCAGGGTGCTGTGAAAGTCGCACTTATAAGTAAAACAGTTTCTTCTGAAAACATAGCCCAGTCCAGTAATATGCTTACCGCTGTGGACAAAAATCTATTATTAGATGTTTCCCCAGCTGTTGGAAATAAGCCACATGAAAACATATCAGTAGTGGAAATGCCATCGGTTGAAACAGAAGATCTTTTTATTAACCACAATGAGTCCTTAGTAGAGGTGCTACGATCTGTTAAAAAAGATCTTGAAAACAGTCAGATTGTTGAAACACTTCCTTTAGACACAAATAAGGATGGTGTGGAAATAATGTCAAGCAACAATGAAAATATCTTGGATAATCATTTTTTTTCCCCTTCTACAGAAGCAGTTGCAGAAACCTCGAAAAAAGTAATATTATTATCAGAGGCTGATAAGCTTGCAGTAAGCACAGACATGTTTGTCATTTTTGATGGAAAACCAAACATTCCAGATGACAACTTATCAATTAAAGGTTTAAAGAATGAAGAAACCATTTCTATAACACATTCAACTCAGTCTATTCACATACCTAAACTGAAAGAGTCTACACAGGCACCTTCTGAATATAATATATTGCAAAAAAAAGAAAAAGATCCCAAAAGTGCCCCAGCTGTTCTCACTGAAAGTTCTACATCAGCAAACACTGCTATTGCAGACGTCCTAGGACTTAGTTCAGTTCCCTCAATAAGAGTCGATGATACCCTCTTTAAAGAGGTCTACAATCAACAAGAGGCTAGCCCCCAAACAGAGAAAAAAGATAAACCTCTTACACAACATTCTTCTGAGAACAGTCCTAAGCTAAAGCATAATGAAATCTTGCCACTCATTCCCTCTGCTACACCTGAAGAATTGGCTTCTGGGGCACGCAGAAAGATTTTTATTTCAAAATCCAAAGGAGATGAATTGGACGGAACAATTTTGGATAACCAGGTGAAGAAGGAGGAGATATCTAAGCGAAGGCAACTTTCACAGGATCTTGAGAGCCCTTGTGCTTCTCCTGGGCAGTCTAGACGAGGCCTGACCTTTTTACAGCCTCCTATGGCACCTCACACCACACCAGTGGAAAAATGTTCACCAAAGCTTAATAGGAAAGTATCCACTCTTGAGGTGCCCAAGCTGTATGAAGATGCTAATGTAAAAAATGAAAGCAATAAAGATTTCAAGACTGATATGAAAGCAGAAGAAATGAAGAAGCAGCAGGACCCCTTTAAAGGTAAGTTGTGTTTCTAAAGACAAGCAAAGGACTTATTAAAATGGTTTCAACTAAAATATTACTGTTTGTTATATTTAATTTGAAAGTAAAGTGTCATAAGCAGCTCAGAACAGAGACTATTTATGGCTCTAGAAAACATTAATTTATTATTTCAGTATAGCTCTCAGGATTACAAAATACATAATGAAAAAGAAATACAAATATACTGCTCAAAAATATTAAAGGAACACTTTTTAATCAGAGTATAGCATCAAGTCAGTGAAACTTGTGGGATATTGATCTCGTCAGTTAAGTAGCAGAGGGAGTTGTTAATCAGTTTCAGCTGCTTTGATGTTAATGAAATTAACAACAGGTGCACTAGAGGGGCAACGATGAGACAATCCCCAAAACAGGAATTATTTAACAGGTGGAGACCACTGACATTTTTCCCTCCTCATCTTTTCTGACTGTTTTTTCACTAATTTTGCATTTGGCTGTGGTCAGTGTCACTACTGGTAGCATGAGGCGATACCTGGATCCTACAGAGGTTCCACAGGTAGTCCAACTTCTCCAGGATGGCACATCAATATGTGCCATTGACAGAAGGTTTGCCGAGTCTCCCAGCATAGTCTCAACAGCATGGAGGAGATTCCAGGAGACAGGCAGTTACTCTAGGAGGGCTGCACAGGGGTCCTTAACCCATCAGCAGGACCGGTATCTGCTCCTTTGGGCAAGGAGGAACAGGATGAGCACTGCTAGAGCTCTACAAAATGAACTCCAGCAGTCCACTGGTGTGAATATCTCTGACCAAACAATCAGAAACAGACTTCATGAGGGTGTCTTCGGGCCTGACGCCCTCTAGTGGGCCCTGTGCTCACTGCCTAGCACCACGGAGCTCGATTGGCATTTGCCATAGAATACCAGAATTGGCAGGTCCACCACTGGCGCCCTGTGCTTTTCACAGATGAGAGCAGGTTCACCCTGAGCACATTTCACAGACGTGAAAGGGTCTAGAGAAGCCATGGAGAATGTTATGCTGCCTGTAACATCGTTCAGCATGACCGGTTTGGTGATGGGTCAGTGATGGTCTGGGGAGGCATATCCGTGGAGGGACACACAGACCTCTACAGGCTAGACAATAGCACCTTGATTTCACTAGGTATCAGGATGAAATCCTTGGACCCATTGTGAGACCCTATGCTGGTGACCTAAATCCAATAGAACACCTCTGGGACATTATGTTTCAGTCCATCCGACGCCACCAGGTTACACCTCAGACTTTTCAGGAGTTCAGTGATGCCGTGGTCCAGATTTAGGAGGAGATCCCCCAGGACACTATCCATCATCTCATTTGAAGCATGCTCTGACGTTGTCAGGCATGCATACAAGCATGTGTGAGCCATACAAACTGAGTACGATTTTGAGTTGCTGCAATGAAATTTCTGCAAAATGGACTAGCCTGCCGCATCATTTTTTCACTTTGATTTTCGGGGTTTCTTTGAATTCATCCCTCTGTAGGTTGATTATTTTCATTTCCATCAAACGATGTGGCATCCTTTCATTCCTAACACATTACCCAGTTCATATCAGTATAGATATCCAGCATGATTTTTTACCCATTGAGATCTGATGTATTTTCAGAGTGTTCCTTTAATTTATTGAGCAGTTTATTTAAATAATCATGTTAAGCTTGCTGCGGTGGGCTGGCACCCTGCCCGAAGTTTGTTTCCTGCCTTGCGCCCTGTGTTGGCTGGGATTGGCTCCAGCAGACCCCCGTGACCCTGTGGTTGGGATATAGTGGGTTGGATAATGGATGAATGGATGGATGTTAAGCTCGCAGCAGTCTCCTGTTGTAAAATTTATGTTTTACTCTGCAATTCTATTAAGGATGCAGAGAATTTTGCACATACTAAGAGCTTTGCTTTAATTAAGTGTGTAGTTATTGAACTATAAATGTTTAAAGATTACACTTGAAACATCCAAAATGGCATATCATATTATAAGCAAAATAATCCTTTGAAAGTTTAAAGGGCCAGCATTGCATAACAATGGATTCAAGTGTCAGTAGCTCAGCAGCATGAAATAGTTGTTACTGTATAAAGGTACTAGATATAATTGTACTTATTTTTTTGTTGGAGAATTGCCTTTTGTCACTTGTTTTTCTGAATGGTTGATTTGAAAATTAGAGTACCAAATTAAATCTAATGATCTTATATAGCCAATGTATAAATAACATGGAACAATGTGTGATTTTAACATCATTTTATCAAATCAATTTGCATATCAACATTTTTTATTTTATTTCCTGAGGAAATTTTCCATTGCCCTGACAATGACACTTCCTTCATACATCTTCTTTTAGCAACTTATACACATTTTTAATATTAACAAAGATGCATTTTTGTCTGATGTGTGGCTCAAGTAGGACTGAAGTGGAATAAATGAGGTTTTAATCAAAGAGAACCAATACTAAATGCTTGACTTAAAGAGAAATTATACTGATACCTACTTTTTCATAGCCATAGGCAGCTGTCTCATGTGTCCAGCTAGTAGGAGTCTTTGTCTTTATGCTGTAACAATGATGGAATTCACTCTTTAACATTTTGTGAATTTACCAGTCCTGTTATTGAAAAGCTCTACTTTCACATTCACATCCACTTTCGCTTGATCTTTTCCTTAATAATTGATTCCATTAATTTACCTGCAATGCATGATAAACTTACTAGCCTATACTTACTTTTATCATTCCAATCACCATTTTTATAAAAATGGGGTAATGTTTGCTAGCCTTCATTCTTGAAGAATTTTGCCAGTGTGCAGAGATTATGCAATAATAAATCAGCATGCATTTTGTCTCTTTTGACACTGGTCAACAAAAAAGACTCTATAATGTCAAAGTAAAAACAGACCTGTTCAAAGATATACATTAATTACAAATATAAAACTCCAATACATTAACATCATTTTTGGAGTTGTTGTCTTGCTTGAAAACAAACCTTTTCCCAAGGTGCATCAGGTTTTCCTCTTGGATTTCCATGTATTTTTTATGCATTGCTTTTACCCTCCACTCCACCCTCACAAGCCCTCCAGGACCTGCTGCAGTGAAACATCCCCACAACATGATGCTGCCACCACTTTAATTCACAATGTGGATTGTGTATTTTTAATAATGTGCAGTTTTTGGCTTACAACAAAATCTGTTTTACTACAAAGTTCAATTTTGTTCTCATCAGACCAAAGCACCTTCTTCAAACTGACTTCAGTTACCCATGTGCCTTTGGACGAACTGTAGTCAAGATGTCATGTACGTTCTAATTAACAGTGGCTTTCACTTGGTCACTTTTCTGTAAAACCGCAACTGGTGAAACATCTGGGAAGCAGCTGTTGTAAGCACAGTTTCTCAACTCTTAGCCACTGCAGCTTGAAAATCCTTTGGCGGTACCATAGATTTCTTGGTGGTCCCTCTGACTAATTTTCTTCTTGTGTGACTTGTCAGTTTTTGTGTACAGTCTGTTCAGATTTACAGCTGTGCCATACTCTTTCCATTTCTTAATGATTAATTCAACTGTGCTCCAAGGGATATTTTTTGTATTCAACCCCTGACTTGTTCTTTTTAATCAGTGAGTTACTTGGAGTGTACTTTTTGTCTTTATCATTGTGTAGGTTATGCCACAATCTTGACTCCTCACAAGTTGGAATTTCCAGATAAAATGAATATATACTAAAATTAATTAGAAACCCCTTGTTTACAGATAGATGATATCCATTTAAATAATTGTGTTATTTTTAAAACCAATTGGCTGCACCAGTGATGATTTAGGTTTGTCATATTAAAGGAGTGAATACTTATGTGATCAGTTATTTGGTGTTTTATGTTTCTAATGTTTTATGTTAATTTAGACCATGTTTTGACATAACAAGTCTTTTTCTGTTGATCATTGTGAAGAAGCCATTGTGTACATTGTTTTATGTAAACAAAACCGCAGGAAGACCTGAAAATTTCAGTGGGCAGTGTGGAAAAAGGCCTAAACTATAATAAGGTTTATGCTCTCAAAATTTGCTGACATTCAGCAAAAACAAAAGCTGAGACCTCATTCACAATACTGTCCTGCATTTCAAGTGTAAGTAGGATGTGGAGTGCATTTCCTACCTGAAGGGTAAAATAGTGAGTTAGTATACAGTATACTTAATTGAAACTGTGAAGAGTCAATGAGTCAGTTGCTATTTTTACTGACTTTGTTTTGATTTACTTTGCAACGTGCTGTCTTTTACTTACATTAAGACCATTCACAGTTTTAAGAAATTGAAAGACTTTAATTACATTTATATTCTGTATGATATTTTGTGTACAGTACATTTATAAATGTGTATAGTGCCCTTAGTTTCCCAGTGGGAAATGTACTATAAAATCACACAAATGAATTGTACTAAAGAGCAGAAAGAAAAAAAAAAAGATATTTATTAAAATATCATTACCATTATCATACCATTTTTTAAGCCTATCTCAACTAGCACAGGGCACAAAGCAGGAGCAATTCCTGGGCAGGGTGCCAGTCCATTGTAAGGGAACACTCTCACAAACAAACACGCACATACTAGGACCAATTTAGTGATGTTAATCCACCTAACTAGCATGTTAAAACAAATTTAATTTCACTGTTAAAAAGAGAAGAGCATGACTTATAAGACTTATAAAAATTCAGTCAAATTTCTGAGTTTCTTACTTTATTTCTATTTTTATCATGGTTTTAACTTTTAGATTTATATTTAGAAACCTCCCACTTCATAATGTAACAATCTCAGTGTTGCTAAATATAACTCATACCAGTAGTATATATGGATAGATCTTTAGCTCATAGCTACAGTAAATCCAAAGTTTTTCTTACTATAAATATTCAATCATGTGTGTTGCTGAAACAAAAACCAGTTGATAACTCTGTTAATAGCACTGTCAGTTTTAGAGCTGAAACCAAATTTCAGTCATTTACTGTCACATTATTTGAAATATACAACTTTTTCTACATATAAAATAAGTAAGACAGTGCAATATTGTTTTTAAAAATTATGGGGTCATGTTATAAAAGAATGTATTTACTGTCACATGGCCTAGACTTTTCAACTGTTACTTAAATATAATTTTCTTTGTACAGTATACTTATATTTATCATTCTGAAAAATATTTGTACCGCCTCCATGTTTGGTTTTTGGCTTGTGCCCAATGCCAGGATAGTCTGCTGGCCCCCTTAAGTTTGAATCAAATGAAGCAGGTTTGAAAATGGATGGAGGATATATTTTCATCTCCCTGTATCAGTAATACATAAGTAATATTATGAAAAATGATATTCAATTGCATGTCTTGTATGTGCTGACTGCCATGAAGTGTGCTTTGCATAGTTTGTTTATACGCATATCCATATCCTAACCTGACCCCTCAAATGTGAGGCAAACAGTCTTTTATATAACTGAAACATGCATAACAAAATCTCAACAAGCCCCTGTAACGAATTCTGCATTCCAATATTTATATTATCTCCTCTGCCATAATTGGAGCTCCCTTCCTGGTTATGTATAATTCACTGTAAATCTATCAAAACCATTTTGTTCTCTGCATATACAAATTGTATAAAAACAAAACATCAATACAACATTTTCCCTCCTACAGTGCCAACCTGACAGCTTTATTAGGTGTCTTTTAGCTCCTAAATAAAGTAATGTCTTTCTGTAGTTCATTTACTGGCACTCTGCACTAATTAGAGCAATTCTTTATTGGACCCTCACCAAACATCTATAGCCTCCTCCTTTTGATCAGGTTCTTATGGCCTTTTCACACCTGTTATTGATACACAACTGTTTTGTTTTGTTTTTTTTAATTCTGTCTGTTCATGTAGGGTCTTGAGATTTGTGCTACTTTTCCATAACCAGCAGCTTTGTACCGTAAAAAACAATGCAGATAAACAGTTTGAGAGGAAAATGTACATTTCTGGAAACTGTAGATTAATTATTATTATTAAGAAATAATAGGGTACAGGGGTTGGTGATAACTACAAAAATATTTATCATAATAAAAATTATTCTGGATTATAATAGTAAATAGTTCCATATACAATAATTAATGGGTTATGTACAATTAAAATACAGGGTGGTCCAGATCTTATTATGCAGATCCAGATCGTCTAGATGACTTTGATTTATGCAGGGACGATTCCAGTTCGGTGCGAAGACAATCAGTTCGCACACTTCTCGATGGCCCAGGATTTTTCGGGTGATTTTCTATGTAATAAACTTAATAAGTTATAGTGTAATGAAAATTGCATAATTAGATCTGGACCAACCTATAAAATTTCAACTAAAATACAATGCAATAGAATGCACAATGAAATGTTCCAGCAAGGCTTGACTTCTATTTTAAACAAAACAATGAAAATATATTTGTATATGAATAAAGAAAGTGCTGCAGTATTCATATGCTTATATTTTGTCCTTTGCAGTATCTAACCTGATGTCTCCTGTAAATGCCCCTTTTATCAATAATTTATTCATCATTTTCTGGATGCCTCATCACTCCAGAATGTGAATTGCTTCACTTAAATTTCCACCTTTGTTGTTAACTAATTATTTAATAAAAGCACATATGACAAAGTAACATTACAATTGTTTGCCTGAGAGTTGGCTATAACAAAATTAGCCAATGCTTACTAATGAAAAAACGATGTCAGCTAGTTATTGCTTTATGTTGGCTGAACTGAAGACCTGCATTCACACATCTGCCATCTTACCTCTGCAGCACAAGATGTAGTGTTGTAGGCTGAGGAGTAAGAGACAGGACTGAAATAATTTCAATCTTGAGAAACTTTTTTTTCTCATTTGCTGATTACGTCCAAACATTCTTTTTACCAACACAACAGCCAAATAAAGATGCTCCTGCATAGATTAGTAAAAAGCTGTGTGTTGGCATAGGCAGATAATAATAATATTGTCTATGTTAAAAGGACACGCAGAAATTTTGATTTTATTCCCGGTAAAATACAAAAATAAATAACAAAATGTACATTATGGTAGTGATTTTCCTTTGTTCCAGATAAGGAAAGGAAACAAGCTACTATTTGTTTGCTACAGTGTATGTTTATACATTTTTAGCATAAGGTGTCTCTCATTATCTGCATGTTAAAATACAAAGTAAAGGGAAGTTTACACCAAAAACAAAAATTACAAATTGCCTAAAATACTTTTAAAATGTGTGGATTTAATTTGTTAGGATATTTGATCATAAGATTGGTTTCTGGCAAAGTTGTTACTGAATTTATGGGCCACTTGTTTGATGCATAGACACACATATTCCAGTGGTGGGATTTGCAGTGCAGGATTGGTTTTGTGATTGAATGGCTATGATGAAACAATCAGAATGTACCAATACTAGGATAGAAAAAATACTCTGCATTTCTCTAAACTAGTACTCTCCAAACTTTTTCCATGGCAACTTACCAAAGTTTTCCTTGGGAAAGTGATAGTGGTAGCCAACAGATGAGGTGAACAAATGGTTTTGTTGAAACCAGCAGCCAAAAGGTAAACTATATCTCTTAATGAATTAAACATTTTATAACACATAGATGTCAAAGGTTTAGCTGCTTATTTAAAAGAGAAGGCTAGAGGTGGTAGATTGCCTAAGTAGAGAGAAAGTTACTTTTAACATTGCTCTATCTGCCTCTCCCTCCCTTCCTTCATAGATATGTGAGAATCATTTTACTGGACTAAGAATTTGGTTTGTAATTTGGCTTAAATGTTTTAGAGAAAGACAGACTAACTTTGGGCAATACCAAAGTTGTCTGACACATCTATTCATAGCCATATGTAAGAGCTGTTAATAGCTGAGTGGAATTCCTTTACAGTCTCTTAGACAGAGAGGCCCGCTGTGTGTTTTCTATCATAGTATCTTCTCTAATTTCAATGTACCCTTTTATTTACCTTCTCATCATATTTTTCATTCAAAGATTTCTCCCTCAAACATTTTGATAGCCAGCATAAGGTTGATGATTTCATTTTAATTAATATTAAATCTCTGTTCGTCTTAGTAACACATCATAATGGCTATTCCTCTTCTCTTTCTCCTCTATATGTGCCTCTGTCTGTGTACTTCTGTTGGAAGCTTCTCGGTTATTCCAATACTAGCAAAATACCCGCGCTTCGCAGCGGCGAAGTACTGCCTTAAAATTTTTATTAAAAAGAAAATGTAACCTTTTTAAACTGAGGGAAAATATGCCAATAATTATTTGTTAAGGATCTCTTTGTATACCATGTTGTCAGTTCGGCCCTCCGGTTGTAACATGACCAAACTGTGCGCTGAGCTTACTCTTGAGCATGTAACTTACAGTTGGCCATGTGAACAGTAATCTTGTCTCAAATCTCACAGCTTGGATTGCTGCTGTCATAATCGGTTTGAGTTTCATGGTTTGTTTCAATTACGATAGTATTTGCAGGATTTGTTGTGTTGAAGTGACATTCGGCATCTGTCAAGCATTGTAAGCACACAACTGGTTTCATCGATAAAATCACATCCAGCTTTTGAGAGTTTAAACATTCATAAACATCAAAGTGTCCACTACTGAAATCGTCACCCGTGAATCTAAGATGTTTAAGAGGCATTGGCGGTTGTCGAAAGGTGTAAAATATTTGGCCATTTCGGTACACTTGAAAGCGACAACCGAACAATTCAGCGGCAGCCATCAACTCACATGCAGAACCATAGGTGAAGGGCTTAAGCATTTCACTCTTATAGTGCTCCTGTGTAGTCTAATTATCTCCTGTACCGTCATCAGTCCACACCTTGAACCTGTCCCTGTCATTCAATACATAAGACACAATGTTCCTCCGGATATCAAGAGTGAGCCTGATATGGCCGTGCAATATGTAACAAAGAGAATGGAAAAGGTAGGTGCCATCTCCGGGCATGGAAACCACTTGGTAAGTGACAGTTCTTTGATCGATGGTGATCACCTCGATAGACATGTTAATGGGGGTACGGTTGGAACGATAAAGGAAATGGGTACCTGAACAATGTCAACTAAGTCTAACTATAATTGTAATAAACAAACAATAAAACAGCGGAGAAGCCGTGGATTAAACAAAAAGGCTGTAGTTATCAGTAGGGAGACGTGAATCCCGTGGCGAAGCAAGGAAGGGAATGTAGAGACCGGAGCGACGGACGGTCTTATATAGGCAGGCAGCCAACAACGTGGGAGGCATTGGGATGGGGGACCCAACGCCACCTCACACAGTGACTGAGCTGCAGGCTATGGACGTATATATGTACGTAAGTAGGATTCAGTTAGCGTTGGGAACCCATGTACCAAATTTCTTGAAGATGGGCCCATAAGTAACAAAGACTGTTGAAAAGTTCAATATGGTGGCCGACAGTGGCATCATACCACTGAAATAAGTACGTACATCGGTTTCGGTTAGCGCAGGGAAGCCGCCTACCAAATTTCGTGAAGATGGGACCATAAATAAGAAAGTTCAACATGGCGGACGTTGTCGACCGTTATCGACCGTTATGACCATTACGTGTAGAATTTCGAAATGAAACCTGCTTAACTTTTGCAAGTAAGCTGTAAGGAATGAGCCTGCCAAATTTCAGCCTTCTACCTACACGGGAAGTTGGAGAATTAGTGATGAGTCAGTGAGTGAGTGAGTGAGTGAGTGAGTGAGTGAGTGAGGGCTTTGCCTTTTATTAGTATAGATCACAGATTACATTGTGAAAAGACTGGGCAGCACAGATTTACAGTAGAACACAAAACACTTTGCATCATACTTAGATCATGTATGTGAACACTTACACATATTGATATTCAGAATTCAATAAATGTAAATTATACAGTGTGAATTTATTGTACGCAAATACACTCCTAACAGTCTTTAATTTTAATTTCAATATATTTGCCCTGTCTCAGGTATAAGTTTTTGAAACAGACTGCTGGAGATTAAGATGGATCAGGGGGTGAAATGTAACCAATAAACTAGTGAGAATCTCAAAACTAAAAATCAAAGCCAATATTTTGTCTAAGTCAATATATGAAACAAATAATCAAAGACAGAAAACAATAAGCCTGTGCTCGCTGTCAGAAAATTTGAACACTTGTGAGAAAGGTTTTGAGAATATCTTGTAAGGTTTCTAAATTCTTTTGGGACAAAGAGCGTCCCAAAGCATGATCACTGCATCTGTAGAAGACAGCTTATTCGTTGCCAGGACAGCCACAGGCTCCTAGCGCTGTAGCAGTTTGTTGTAAAAGAAAATCCGAGCTGAACGCAGTCGCGCTATAAGCACTGTCTTCGATGGATGATGCAAGGAACATTATAAATGCAAGGAACAGTATTACTTGGCCACTAACCTGGCAACAGCCTTGCCTGATTGCTATGTCTGTGTATAGGAGAATGGTAGGTCCCGCTACAATAAATAACCATGCTGTTCCTGTTTCAAGCTGAATAAAGCTGGTTTTGCTAAAGTACTGAGACTCTGCCTCGTGTTTTGGGGTGCAAGACAGAAACTCACACATCACATGGCACCAAGAAGTACAACAAAACCCAGATTAAGATGAGGCTCCGGCGGCCACCCCTGCCTTGGAGCAGTCATGAGATGTGCTGCCAAAGATGGCTCCATCAGATGACCCTGAGTATTTCCTATTCTGCTTTGAATGTATGGCAACATTGATGCGCTAGGACAGGGGAGCCCGGGCAGAAATTTTGGTCCACTTTTTAACCAAAGAAGCCCACCAAATCGTACAGAATCTCCCTCCCGAAAGGCTTGGTGATTATGACTACCTGAAGCAACTGATCCTCCTCTGTATGGCTGTCAAGGGGCAGCAGTTTCAGCTGTGGCATATTGATCTGTATTGCTCTATATGAGGACAGATCCAGGGCTTAGTGGACCTGATTCAAAGCTGGATTCTCAGAGACCCTTTCATGCGCACTGTGGACAAGCTTGCTATTGATTCAGCCCTGTCAGGGATAGACGAGAGCCTTTGTGATGAAATGCTACAGAACAACGTCCACTTGCTGTTGGATCTGACCCACAGTCTGTAGGATGCACAAACCACCTGGTAACAACGGGGCTACCCAGGCCTGACCCCGATTTCAATCCAGCCAGCACAGACCTTCAAGGCCACCATCACCACGACTAGAAGACTCCAGAGTGTGAACACCATAGTGTGGACTAAACACAGCTGCTTTTGCTGTGATCAACTGGGACATCTGGCTTAGAAGAGTCACCTCCCACCTGCACAAACAATGACTACTGGTCTGGCCCAGGTATGAGGCTTGCAAGTTTCCCCCAAGATGTTAAAGGACAATTTTAAGGTCTCTATTATGTTGGTCAGACGGGAATTCTCTGCACTGTTGGATTCTGGTAGTGACCTCTGTGTAGTCTGCCGTGACTTGTTCCGGCAGACCCCTTATAAGACCACAGATAAAGTAAATATCTGCTGTGTTCATGGGGACATTAAAGCATACGAGACTATATTACTCCCTCTGAAATTTAAAGGGAAGAACTTTAAGGTTTTGATTGCCATATCAGACACCTCACCCTGGCCACTCCTAATAGGAAAAAGGAATGCCCTTTTCCCATGGGTCTTGGCCACCTGCAGAGCGCCTACCCCCGTAGTGGATAGAGAGGAGCTCACCACAGACAATGTCAGTTAAGATAACAGGTTTGAAATTGAATGGGAGTTGTCCAGAGAGCTGGGGGACGAATCCTCAAGTGAAGACCCAGGACAGCTGTCAAGCTCTTCTGCGCTGTTGCACGCACCAACAGCCTCCACAGACCAGACACTCAATATGGACCCGGATGAAAACAAAATAGCGATGGGAGGTGAGTCCGATGCTGCATCGGACACAGTAGCAATGGGAGGCAAGTGTGATTCTGCATCAAACACGGGGGAAGCAGAGACTGCCATCCAGGTGGAGTTTGCTCGCCTACAACGAGCTGATAACAACTTGGATTTTGCATTCAGACAAGCCCACTACGCAAATGACTATTTCTGTCTGGAAAGAAATTACCTAAATTGTAAAACACCACATTTTTTACTTAGGGATGGTTTTCTGTATCATGTGATTTCTGATTGTATGGGTGATGGACATATTGAGCAGTTGGTAGTACCAAGTGAGCATAGGGAGAAGGTTTTAAAAATTGCTCACAGTCACGTTTTTGGGGTCACCTTGGCACAGAAAAGACAAGGGAACGCATTTCAAAAATCTTTTATTGGGTGAATATGGGCCAGGATGTGGAGCGATTTTGTACGGCCTGTCCCAACTGTCAAATAGTTTCAGCTCACAGACCCGCCAGGGCACCCCTTGTACCGATGCTTGTTTTAGATGTCCCCTTTGAGAGAGTGGGATTAGATATTGTTGACCAGCTTCCCAAGAGTAAAAGTGGCTTTCAGTATATGCTCACAGTAATCGATTATGCTACAAGATACCAAGAAGTAGTAGTGCTGCCCAAACTATAGCAAAAGCACTCTCAGATATGTTCACACATATTAGCATCCCTCATGAGATTCTCACTGATCAGGGCACACCCTTTATGTCTCATATCATGAAAGAGCTATGTGAAAGTTTCAGAACTAAGCAGTTGCACTCCACGGTTTATCATCCGCAGACGAATGGCCTAACTAAACGATTTAATAAAATCCTAGAACAGAAGATTTGGTAGGTAGCCCATGACGATCCAATTTCCTGGAATATGTACCTTTCCTCCTGTTTGCTGTCCGGGAAGCCTAACAAGCATCCATTGGGATGAGCCCTTTTGAACTATTATTTGGTCGTTGACCGTGCAGGGTATTGGACATTTTTCGGGATGAATGGACAGGGACTTGTGAGACACCCCCTGGGAGGAGGTTTGTTGACCAAGTCATTTCGCTACAAGAGCTGATTGCCAGATTATTCTCTACTGAGGTGGAACATCAACAGTGTAATTATGACGTGACGAGTAAACTCCATGAGTTTAACAAGGGCGATCGCGTGCTGGTCTAATCTGATCCACATAAATTTCAGGCCGAATGGCAAGGGCCAGCATTGATAGAAGAGCATATGTCCCAAGTGAATTATAAAGTCAGAATTCCTGGGCGGTGGAAACCCGTACAAATTTTGCATGTTAATCTTTAAAAGCAGTGGCACGACCGTCACAAAGTCTTGGTCACGACCGCAGTGGTCCCCCAGACTGAGGTCGCTATTCGAGTTGATTTAACTGACACCCAGAAAGTGGAATTGCTATCACTGATCAAGGGGAACTCGGCCGTCTTTTCGGCAATACCTGGCCGGAAGACGATTGCATAACACAAGATTGTCACTCCACCCAGTGTTACTATACAAGTGCCCCCGTATCGCCTACCAGAGGCAACAAGGAAAGACATACATGAGGCAGTCCAACAGATGCTCATATTAGCCATTATTTGGCAAAGCAAAAGCAAATGGCAAAGCCCAGTTGTACTTGTGTCAAAGTCAGATGGTTTGGTTTGGTTCTGTATTGATTTTAGGAGTTTGAATAAGAATTCCTAGTTTGATGCATACCCAATGCTGTGTGTGGGCGAGCTGTTGGAACAGCTCAGGCAGGCTTCATATAGCTCCCCCCTTGACCTCACGAAGGGTTATTGGCAAGTCCCCTTGGAGGACTCTAGTTGTAAGAAGACCATGTTCGCCACTCCAGATGGGTTGTTTGAATTTACGGCACTCCCATTTAGTCTCCATGGTGCACTGCTGACCTTTCAGCAAATGACGGACCAGATCCTGCATACGCAGGTACCTATCTTGACGATGTGGTCGTTTTCAGTAATGACAGGGAATCTCATTTCATTCGCTTTCGGGTGCTGCTTGACAGTTTACGGCTGGCAGGATTGACAGCCAACCCTAAGAAGTGCAAGTTAGGTATTTCGGAAACCCACTATCTGGAATATTCCATTGGGAAGGGTTTACTCAAGCCTCAACTGGACAAGGTGGGAGAGGTGCTTACATATCTCCATCCCATAATATAGAGGCAGGTTTGGCCTTCTTCATGCTCGCGGGGTATTACAGGAGGTTGACAAAGGGCAGAAAGAATCGTAGTGTTGTCTGGACCAATGCCTATAAGAGAGCTTTTGCAGACCTAAAAGACATTTTATCATCATTCCCAGTTCTGCACAATCCAGACTTTTCAAAGTAATTTATTCTGGAAACAGATGCTAGCACTTTCGGTTTTGGAGCGGTACTCTCACAATGTTTTGAGGGGGAAGAACACCCCATCATGTTTCTCAGCAGAAAGCTGCTACCCAGGGAGTATAATTATTTGACTATTGAAAAGGAGTGCTTAGCGATTCAGTGTGCGGTAGAAGCCCTCCATTACTATCTCTGGGGACGCCAGTTTACCCTGGTGACTGACCACATCCCACTACAATGGCTGTACAAACAGAAGGATACGAATGCCTGGTTCACTTGGTGGTCTGTCAGTTTGCAGGCTTTTGCTTTTGATTCACACACCAAAACTAACGTTCTCTGCCACCTAGCCAAGCCTGGCTTGGACGGTCGCTTTGCCCACACTGATGTGAACAAAGCTGAGGGGGGAGATGTAATGTTTCTAAACTCTTTTGGGACTCCCCCAAAAACAGAACGACACACCGAAGAGCATCCCGAAACATGATCACCGTATCTGTTGAAGACAGCTTATCCATTGCCAGAGCAACTGCAGGCTTCCAGTACTTCCAGGACCACACCCCCTAGCAACTGAAATATCAATATAGCAACCATGTCATAAAATATCATCACAGTAAATTTCAAACATAAACAGTAAAAAAATTACAACTCCAAAAGTACTCTGTAAATGCAAACCGAAAGTTAAAGTGAATTTTCCTCAATAAAAAAAATTGGAAAACAAAAATTCCATATAAAGTTTTTTGAGCAGAAAAAAAAAAATTAAAGAAAAACATAATAAGATAACAGTGTTCTTGTAATTATGCACTTCTCCTCAAAGGTCCAATGTCCTATAACATATTGAAAATGGAAAATAGTAACCTTACATTGACTGTTGTTAACGCTTTTCTGTCAGGCTGTTCCAGATTGTTTTCTTACTGCACTACAGTTAATTCAAAGCACAGTAGCAAGGATCATGAATTAACATAGGAAATATTACATAGAAATGACATGCAATTAAAAACTATTTTTATAATTCACTGTTCATAGTAAACTCATAAATTCTTTTACTGCCAAATACAGGTAGGATAAATAAATCTGCTCTAGGAAAGATGTGCAGACTGACTATTATTTTTCCTTAAGTTTCAAACACTGGTAAGAAACAAATAATGCTATGTGTGGCCTGTGGAGAGTCCTCCTGCTGCCCAAACCCAACGCAGCAGATGCAGGACATAAGTGCAACACACACACTTTTATTTCTTTCTTTTACCCATGGGATACGCCTTCCCCTGTCTCCTGCCTATACAGCACAGTCACAAGCACAACCACAGTCCAGCACTAAACTCTCTTCCTTCTCTCTTTTTCTTCCCTCTCTTCACCTCCACTCCTCCTGGCAAGCTTTGTTTTCTCCCATCTGACTCTGGCTGCCAGAGTAGTGGCTGCTGGATCATTTTATAAAGCACCCGGAAGTGCTCCAGGTGCTCGTTGACCTTCTTCCAACAGTACCTCTGGGTGTGGCGGAAGTGCTGCAACCAAGGGCTCAGCAGTAGCTACAACACCCCATGGTGGCGCCCACGGAACCCAACAGGGCTGCACCAAACTCCAACTCCCATGGAGCCCTGCAGGAGTCATAGGCACCACTGCAAAACCCGAGGGGGCTGCCGCCTAGCACTCTGGGTGAGGTAATGCTCTGGATACACTCCCTCCCCCAGTCCTTCCAGTGTACAGGCATCCCAACCGGGCAAAGGCCCTGGCTGTACACCACATATGTATCAAACAGAAATGCAAATATACTGCTCAAAAATATTAAAGGAACATTTATTAATCAGAGTATAGCATCAAGTCAGTGAAACTTTTGGGATATTGATCTGGTCAGTTAAGTAGCAGAGGGGATTGTTAATCAGTTTCAGCTGCTTTGGTGTTAATGAAATTAACAACAGGTGCACTACAGAGGCAACAATGAGATGGCCCCCAAAACAGGAATGGCTTAACAGGTGGAGGCCACTGACATTTTTCCCTCCTTATCTATTCTGACTTTTTTAACTGGTTTTGCATTTGGCTATGGTCAGTGTCACTACTGGTAGCATGAGGCGATACCTGTACCCTACAGAGGTTGCACAGGTACTCTAACTTCTCCAGGATGGTACATCAATACCTGCTTCCCATTGCCAGAAGGTTTGCTGTGTCTCCCAACGCAGTCTTAAGGGCATGGAGGAGATTTCAGGAGAGAGGCAGTTACTCTAGGAAAGCTGGAAAGGGCCATAGAAGGTCCTTAACCCATCAGCAGGACTGGGGTCTGCTCCTTTGGGCAAAGAAGAACAGGATGAGCACTGCCATAGCCCTACAAAATGAGCTCCAGCAGGCCACTGGAATGAATGTCTCTGACCAAACAGTCAGACACAGACTTCATGAGGATGGCCTGAAGGCCCAATATCCTCTAGTGGGGGCCCTGTGCTCACTGCCTAGCACCAAGGAGCTAGATTGGCATCTGCCATAGAATACCAGAATTGGCAAGTCCACTATTGACGCCCTGTGCTTTTCACAGAAGAGTGCAGGTTCACCCTGAGCACATGTGACAGACGTGAAAATGGTCTGGAGAAACCATGGAGAACGTTATGCTGCCTGTAACATCGTTCAGCATGAACGGTTTGGTGGTGGGTCAGTGATGGTGTGGGAAGGCATATCCATGGAAGGACACACAGACCTCTACAGGCTAGACAACGGCACCTTGACTGCCATTAGGTATCAGGATGAAATCCTTGGAACCATTGTCAGACCCTATGCTGGTGCAGTGGGTCCAGGGTTCCTCCTGGTGCATAAAATGCCCCGCTTCATGTGGCAAGAGAATGTAGGCAGTTCCTGGAGGATGAAGGAATTGATACAATTAACTGACCCCAACACTAGTCTGACCTAATTCCAATAGAACACCTCTGGGACATTATGTTTCGGTCCATACAACTCTGCCAGGTTGCACCTCAGACTGTCCAGGAGCTCAGTGATGCCCTGGTCCAGATCTGGGAGGAGATCCCCCAGAACACCATCCGTCGTCTCATTAGAAGCATGCCCAGACGTTGTCAGGCATGCATACAAACACATGGGGGCCATACAAACTACTGAGTACGATTTTGAGTTGCTGCAATGAAATTTCTGCAAAATGGACTAGCCTGCCGGATCATTTTTTCACTTTGATTTTCGGGGTTTCTTTGAATTCAGCCCTCTGTAGGTTGATAATTTTCATTTACATCAAACAATATGGCATCCTTTCGTTCCTAACACATTACCCAGTCCATATCAGTATAGATATCCAGCATGCTTTTTTCCCATTGACATCTGATGTGTATTCAAAGCGTTCCTTTAATTTTTTTGAGCAGTTTATAGTACTTGGTCCTGAAGTGATCGGACTATGCCTTCTCACTGGACTTTATCTCAAAGCTGTTGGAAAAAGAGAAGAAGGTGTAAGCATTAGCACCTCTTCTCATTCCAGAGTGGTATTGCTTACCTTAGCAGAGCCTTGTAGGTGATCTCCAAGCATGCATATATGAAACGGCTCCACTTAGCTTGTCCCTGGAGGAGTGGGTGGATCTAGCTGTGAGGTCGTGTGCCTAGGAGATGGCTACAACTTTGGCATGGATCACCCAATCACTGCTACTGGACTACAAACTTGTAAGGTTGGAGTCCCAGGAACCAGTAGGTAACCTATCGGATGAAGTCTTTGTGTGTGCACAACTACTACGGCAATCAATATGGGAGCTGTCATTACGGCCATTTTCAAGTCATCTAAAGCCACTTCCACCACAGGACTCCATACCACTGTGTTGGGGGCTCTGTCAAAGTCATAGCCCTATCCGAGAATTAGGGCACAAACCATCAATAGTAACCTGTGAGACCCAGAAAGGCCTGCACTTGCCTTTCTGGGCTTGCCTCGAATGGCTGCAAATTTTGAAGATTACAGTTTGACTAGCCCCAGGTGACTATGTAACCCAAGTACTTGGCCTTGGTAAACCCAAAGTAGAGTTTCTTGGGGTTAGTATAGAGGAAGGCCAATGTATTCTACATGCTCCTTAAAGGTTCTGGAATAAATGATTATGTCATCATTTCTGGCAGTGCTATAGGTATAGTGGAGTTTGACCAGTCTGTTCATCAGATGTTGAAAGGTCACATTAAGCACAAAGGGTAAGACTAAGTTTTGCCAGTGTCCTCTAGGGGTTCTAAATGTGGTCTTTTCTTTTGTCTTGTTAGTCAGGAAGATATGCCAGTAGCCTTTTGTCATGTGGTGGACAGACACCAGCCATTTCCTAAATGTTCCAGGATGTCATCCACCCTTAGCATGGAGTGGTCATCAAAATGGGAGATCTAGTTGAGCTGATGGAAGTTGTTGCAAAAGCACCTACTCCCATCAGGGTTAAGAACCAGTACAATATGACTAAACCAGGATCTGTGGCTTTGTTAAATGACCCCCAGTTCTAGCAGTTTGATTTCTAGCTCCACTTTTGGCTTCTTAGCCTCTGGGATGCAATACTGCCTCTCTCTTATCATGATCCCCAGCTGGGTAATGATATCAAGAGCAGTCTGTAAGGTCCGTCCCATTTTGGATCTACCACTCCAGAGGCAATTAGAGATTGACATGTTAGATGCACTCCTGCAGGCGCCAGTTCAGCTGGGAGACGAAATAATCCACTAACCCCTTTTGCACCCTCACTTCATATAGACCTTACCAGTGTGTGAGGAGTTTGGAGTGATGGGTATAAGGACCATGACCCTGGTCCTCGACAGAATTCATGGAGGCTGATGCCATAGTTGTATAGCCAGAATGAAGTGCTTTTCCATATGTTCTTTTTCTACCGGGTTGCAGCTTAGAGAAACAGTCGTGCAAGCTTGAAGCATATTCGAGAATATTACTGGTGGGGGGGTTCCTCCTCCCAGCCCTCATATATAATATCTTACAAGCTGCAGGGCCGTCTTCCACATATAAATATACAAGCTCAAACAGGAAGAATCCTATGGAAGCCTGTGGCACCTCACAGAAGGCAAACATTACAAGAGGAAGGCGCTAGTCCCAGACCCTCCCATCTACCTGGACCACCTAAACTCAACATCTGCTTGAATGTTTACTTAAATAGGTCAATCAGATGGGGATGGTACACAGACATTTTAAGGTGGGTGATACAGAATAATTTGACAACCTCACTGGATGTCCCAGATGTGAATGCCACCCCCTGGTCTGTGAGGAAAAGACCTCTACAGGTTCCCCAGCAATAGTTTTGGAATTAGCTACAACTAGACCAGTTTTTGTACAAATGCCAAGTGTTTGAAAGCTTTTAATAAATATATGCTTATATGCTCGAAAGGAATGTCTGTCATAGGCAGTGGGATGAGGGGTGCCCGAGCCTGTCAGGGTATTTGGGTTAACTAACACTCCAGACAGGACTAGCAAAAATGGTGCACCATCCTGTTTAAACAAGGCCAATAAAATCAGGCTTTTATTCTTTCTAGGGTTTTAGGGGCTGGATGTGGGCCAGGTCACAATTCTTGCAACAATAGTACTGCAGGATTAGGAGTTGGCTCTGTGTCTCCCCCTGGTGATGCACCTAATGCAAAGATTGTGATCATGATATGTGGCACTGTATGTATGGAGTTACCTGACGGTTAACCATTGATGATTGTTATGACATTTCTTAAATCATCAATCCTCTACCTGCTCTTGAAAGATGAAGGAGCGATACAAAAACTGCACCAAGGACAGTGGATCTGTTGTGTCATCCATCCTTGTCTCTGGCACCCCCAGACACCCCGACAGGGTGTCAATTTAGCCAGGCTGTTCCTGAAAAAAAAATGAGTGTTAGGTGGAATTGCATGGTATTATTAAGGTGAGGGCAATTCAACACCACATTTCCTAGTTCTCCGCATTTATAGCAGCGAATACAAAGGGGGTGATTGCTCTCTGTTATGTGTACTGGCATCTGTCTCATTCACCTATGAGTCAAGTATCTGGGGTCATGTTGCTCTTAATCACATCAATCAGTTCTTCCATATCTACCAGGAACTGCAGCCTCATGGGATAACTAGAAGATCGGGAAGCGCACATATGAGAAAGTTGCAAGTGACTATCTCGACAACATGCTTCACTGCATTTTCCCTGGGCCAGAGCCAGTGGGCCAGCTTCTCCCTCAGGTTGATGGCCTGGGCTCTTGCTGGATGGTCAGAGTCAAACCACCAGTCCCTGCAGTGCTGGGCCTGGCAGTCTATTAGAACATTAGAATAATCTAGATGAGAACAGGTCATTCAGCCCAACTAAGCTTGCCAGTAGTGATGGGAACTCCGGCTCTTTTCAAAGCTTCGGCTCTTTTGGATCGGCTCCCTTTAAAGAGCCGGCTCTTACGGCTCCCAAATGGCTCTTCGTTTAGTATCACATGGATGCTTATATTTTAGACTAATTAAGCAATTATGAATGGTTTGTGTATAAGCAATTTCTTATTCATTGTTTTCAGACATTACGTATTTTTATGCATTTTTTCCATTGCAAAAAATACACAGTTACTATTGTTTAACATTTTAATAAAAGCTTTAAATGAACAACTTAACACAAAACCACAGCAAACAAATAAAGGCCAAACTCAACAACACAACACTATGACTCTTTGAATAAAAGTTTTTAGGCCAGGAACATACATGGGGTTTAAGGCCTGTACAAAAGTTGTAAATCCAATGTCCTCCACAATGGAAAATGGTTGTAGGTCACTAGCTATCATTTTAGCCAGCTCCTCATCGACACGTATTTGTTTGTGTGGCGTTATTTGTGTTGGAATAAATGTGCTTATTTTGGTTTTAACTGAAGACCGTGTTATACCTGCAGTTTTCGGTAAGACAGTGGATGCTACAGCAGAAGTACTTGTCTCTTTTCCAGGGTCAGTGGATGGCAGGAGAGAGGGCACGCTCTCCTCCAGTTGCACGGATGGGTGGGTGGTTCTTATATGTCTGTGCAGGTTTGTTGTTGACCCTGCTCTAACGGATATTTTCTTATTACAAATTCTGCACTTAGCTTTGCAGTCTCCAATATCACTGAAATGCAGCCAGATGCTGCTTCTTTTTCAGCTTTCACTCATTTCTTTACTCTTCTTTTTTTTCTTCACGATGCGCTTGCATTTAAATCTGGCTCCTCGTCTGTCGCAGCGACAGGTGTCGCTCTGTGTACCTGGCCTGTACCAACACTCGCTGTCTTCGGAGCATCTGCCCCCCTTCCTTCTTTCACATAGTGGTACGATCCTAGTCCGATGTGTCGTTCGTGAACGAGCCGGCATTATGAGCCAGTGTGTTCTGTGTGCCCATATAAATAAAGTCCCGCCCCTGCCGAATGGATTTTCAGCAGAGCTGAGCAGGAGCAGCTGAAGCTTCAGCTCTGCTCGACGGGCATCGGCTCCTCTCGTTCGCTTCAAAGCATCGGCTCTTAGAGCCGGCTCGTTCGCGAGCGACACATCACTACTTGCCAGTCTTATCCACTTAATTCTTCTCAAAAAACATCAAGTCTAGTTTTGAAAGTCCCTAAAGTCTTACTGTATACCATGCTACTTGGTAGCTAATTCCAAGTGTCTATGGTTCTCTGTGTAAAGAAGGACTTCCTAGTGTTTGTAAAAAATTTACCCTTAACAAGTTTCCAACTGTGTCCCAGTCTCGATCCACTGTACTAATTTCCTTCATAATTTTCAACACTTAAATCATGTCTCCTCTTAATCTTCTTTTGCTTAAACTGTATAGGCTCAGCTCTTTTAATCTTTCATCATAATTCATCCCCAGTAGCTCTGGAATCAGCCTAGCTGCTCTTCTCTGGACATTTTCTAGTGTTGTTATGTCCTTTTTGTAGCCTGGAGACCAAAACTGCACACAGTACTCCAGATGAGGTCTCACCAGTGCATATAAAGCTTGAGCATAACTTACTTGAACTTGTATTCCGCACATTGTGCTATATAACCTAACATTCTGTTTGCTTTCTTAATGGCTTCGGAACACTCCCTGATAGTTGATAGTGTTGAGTCTACTACAACTCCTAAATCCTTCTCATAGGGTGTACTCTTGATTTTCAGACCTCCCATTGTTTATTCAATCCTAACATTTATACTTCCTATGTGTAATACTTTACATTTACTGACATTAAATTTCATCTGCCACAAATCTGCCCACGCCTGTATGTTGTCCAAGTCCTTCTGGACTTAAATTCCTATCCAAATCATTTATATATATTAAAAATAGCAGCAGGCCTAGCACTGAACCCTGTGGAACATCACTCTTGACATCAGCCAATTCTGATAAAGTTCCTCACACCATCACCCTCTGCTTCCTGTGTCTGAGCCAATTCTGCACCCATCTACAAGCATCACCCTGAACTCCCACTTATTTTAGTTTTATGCCCAGCCTTTTGTGTGGCACCTTGTCAAATGCTTTCTGAAAGTCAAGATAAATAATATCATATGTTCCACTTTGATCATATACTTTTGTTCCTTCCTCATAGAATTCCAGCATTTTAGTAAAAAATGACCTCCCTCTTCTGAACCCATGCTGATTGTTCAGAAAAACTCCTGTACTTGCCATGTGCTGCTGAATGTTATCCTTAATAATTCCTTCCATTAATTTTCCAGTGATGCACATTAAGCTTACAGGATATAAAGCTGCTTGCATCTGCTCAATCACATTTTTTATATAACGGGATAATATTTGCCATTTTCCAATCCTTCAGAATCTCCCCAGTGAACAGTAACTTCCTATAAATATGTGTCAAAGGTTTATATATGTACTCACTAGCCTCCTTAAGAACTTGAGGGTAAATATTATCTGGTCATGGTGATTTGTTTGATTTCAGCCTATTTAATCTTAATAGTACCTGTCCCTCTACAATTCTAAATCATTCAAAACCTCCTTACTAGTCCCATTTACCGCCGGGAGATTTTCCACTTTCTCACTTTTGAAGACCTCAGAAAAATGCCAGTTTAGAGTGTTTGCTATTTCACTGTATCTTTTAATTCCACTTTATTATTCCTGATGCACTTCACCTCCTCCTTGACTGTTCTGTTACTACTAAATTACTAAAAGAATCTCTTAGGGTCCATCTTTTGCCTTATCTGTTATATTCCTCTCCAACCATCTCTAAGCCTCCCTAAAATACTTCTTAAGCGTTGCCCTTATGTTCTCATGCGCCCTACGATTCACTTTGGACTTATTAGTCTTATACTCCTTATAAAGCTATTTTTTTTCTTTGTAGCTTCCTTTTTAACTTTTTATTAACCCACGGCAGAGTTTTTTTTAAATTTCCTATTAATTCCATATGTAGGTATGTACCTGTTCTGTATTACATGTTAAAATTTCTAAACCTGTTCCACTGCTCCTTGACTGTCTCCACACTTAAAAGTTTATCCCAGTCTATCCTCCTTAGACTTTGTCGCATCTGCTCAAAATTTGCCCTACCAAAGTTAAACTTAACAGTTTTAGTCTTTGAATCCACACTCTTAGAAAACACTGAGAATTTTATTTTATTACGGTCACTTGACCCTCATGTTTCAATCACCTCTACACCTTCAATTTTGTCCTGATTATTACAAAAAACTAAATCCAGGTAGGCTTCACCCCACATTGGTGCTTTACATACAGTGTTAAAAAAACAGTCACTGATTACTTCTAAAAACTCCTGCTCTTGTGGTGCACCATTTGCAACATTATCCCAGTTCATATATGATTAGTTAAAGTTCCCTATGACTATAATATCCCCCTGTTAAGTTGCCTTTTTAATATCACTAAAAATATCTGATTTGAAATTACCGTCTGCATTGGGTGATCTATAACACACTCCTAAAATAAGGCCTCTTTCCCTAATGCTTTCCAGACAAAGCCACATATAATCACTAAGATGGGGCTTATCGTTCAGTGAACTTGCATTTAAATTCTGTTTGACATAAACAGCAACCGCACCTCCTTTTCTGTTCTGTCTATCCTTCCTAGAAAATGTGTATCCCTCTATGTTATAATCATCCCCATCTTTATTAATTAGCCATGTTTCAATTATTGCTATAATATCATAATTATGCTCTGTTACATACAGCTCCAACTCACTTGCCTTCTTTTTCATACCTTTTCCATTAAGGCAAGCTATTTTTAATGTGTTACTCCTTTTACATTTAAACGTTGAGCTAAAATTTGCATTACTACACATTTTTATTTTTATACTATTGTTTAATACTCCATCTATAGTTCTAAACCTGGCCTGTCCTAAACTCCCTGCCCCTACCATTCCCTAGTTTAAACAATCCTCAACTAACCTACTTATAAGCCTCCCCAATGCATTGGTACCCCTCCGGTTCAGATGTAATTTGTCACGGCGGAACAGGTCCCATCTGTTCCAAAAAGATTTCCCAATGCCCCATTAACCTATACCCTTCTACCCTGCACCAGGATTTGAGCCACATGTTAAGCTTTCTAATCTCCTCAGTCTGACCTGGACTGGCGCATGGCACAGGCAGAACTTCAGAGAAGACTACCTTGTCAGTTCTGCTCCTCAGCCTGGCACCTAAACCTTGTCAGTTTTGCTCCTTGCCTGGCACCTAACTCTTTGAATTTGGATTGCAGAACTGACAGACTACCCTTATGTATGTCATTTGTTCCAACATGGACAATGACAACTGGATCCAACCCCGCTCTGGCCAAGAGCTTATCCACCCTTCCATGGAGGACTCCCACCTGTTCACCTAGAAGGCAACATTCCATGCCAGACTCTCTGTCTCTGGATCAAACCTGTGCTTCAGTCCCTCTTATGACTGAGTCCCCAACTATCACTTCCTCTCTCTTTCTGGGACTGAACTGGTTTTGAGGTGGCCTGTTGGGGCTCCTTATCCCTGCCTACCACCTCAGAATCATCAGAAATACCGTTTCGCTCTTCAAGGATCTGAAAACAGTTTGACACTTCCAATTGTGTGGTTGATGCCCCTGGAAAATATGCACCTTTTACTGTGTGACCGTGACCCACCTATCTCTACCTGTCTGGTCTAGGATCTCCTCCCACACCACCTTATGGGTGGGTGCACACTATCTCTCTAAATGACTATAGTAAAGCCTTATCAGGCCAAGATTGTTCTCTTTAACATGGGGTAGTCTTTGGCTGCACACTCCTCCATGTCACTGAGATGCACCTTCCTGGTAAGAAAAGGGGATAAGATCTGCGCCCAGTCATTATGTGGCCAGCAGTGCCAGGGTATGGTTTGCTCAAACATTAGAAGATACAGCTACACATTTTTCTGTCTGCATAGCAGGAGAAACAGAGACAACCTACCTGTGGCACTTCAGCAGCCTCACATTGGGCCTCTGCTTCAATTATGTGAATTTCCCCTTGGGATTAATAAAGTATCTATCTATCTATCTATCTATCTACTACATGGCCACCTGAGTTTGTAACTGAGTAACCTGCCTCACTAGCTGTTGCACAACCTCTGCAAGGTCCACCGGGTCACTCGTCTTTGCCTCAAATAAATCCTGAAGACTACGCCATATGTGACTGAGAGACCACAAGGACCACCCTGAGAATGTTGGGGCCAAATAGGTGAAACCTTGTTTATTTGAATAAAAAAAAATAACAGCAGCTCAGCGGCACATCAAAAAAGTTGGCTGTAGTAAGCCAAAGCAGTTCTGTATGTGAGCTTTCACATGACACAAACAGGATCTGTGTTTCTGTCCATGGTCATATTCCAAAAAGAGACCTCCTTCTAATCGGTTATTCTGCTTTATAGCAGTTGGTCAGGAAGGGTCAGGACTTGTGCAAGAAATTGTGGGCAGAACTACGCATTCTCACTTAGCAGTCTTTCAGAGCTATAAGGGAAAGAAAAGAGGTTGTAAATATTGGTGCCCCCTCTTGTCCCCGAGTAGTATCACTTACCTTAGAAGAGAAAATGATGATTCAAATCCAGCCTATAGTTAAACACCTTACAAATGTTGTCTAGCCTTTGCAGCAGTCTTTTCAGAACATTAACCTACACAGAATTTGAAATCTATGCCACTTTTGTTAATGATGTAGTTACTGAAAGTTGTAGTGTTTTTGTTGGTAATGAATCAGAATAAAGTAATCATTTCATCAAATTATCCTTGTTTAAATTACACATAAACCTTCAGAATTGCCATTTTTGCAGCATCTTATATTCATTTAGTTATAGTATGAATTACCATTTTAATTTATATAAGCTCATCTTCCATATCATGAACTGTATCTTATATTCCTTGGACTATAGTGACATTTGAAAGCAGGAGCTGAACTACTTTCTGCCACTAGCTTATCTACCATTTTCTTGGTAGATGTCTTTAACACAGGATTTTTTTTTTGCTCTTTATTTCACCTTATACAGTTTTTGCATACCCCTTGGGGTCAGAGCACAGGGTCAGCCATTGTACAGCACCCCTGGAGCAATTACAGGTTAAGGGTCTTGCTCAAGGGCCCAGCAGAGTAGGATCTCTTTTGGCAGTGATGGGGATTTGAACCGGCAACCTTCCGGATACCAGCACAGATCCTTAGCCTCAGAGCCACCACTCCGCTTTTACCAGATTCTTACATATTGTGTATCATTTATAAGAAGCATGGAACATCTACATATTTATGTGTGATATTTTGAAGATTCCTTTCTGATGGCTTTTTAAATCAACCTGCATTGTTACAAAGAATTCATTAGGGTTCCGATTGATTGCTTCATGCTTTGTAGGTAAATGCCTCTTGACTTTTGAGGGTTTCATTGCATCGTTAGCTAATATACCTGCACAAATGACAAACTGCAGTTTTGGATTTCTTCCATTGTTTATGGCTGCTGAATATTTGAAAAGTCATACTTCAGAATAAAAGTAGTCAATATTATTTTTGCTTTTGTTGAAGCATCAGTTTTATTCTTGTTCATATCTACTGACTGTAATTGTTCTCATACTCGGCAAACAGATTACTCTGCTTGATAAAAAAAATGTCCATTGGTTCTCCCTATATGCCATCTGCATATCAGTGATAAAAATAAGTCCCCATGATAGCTCTTTCTTTCTGGTGTTTTTGCTGTTTCATGAAAGATAAGCAATCTACTGATCTTCTTTCAGTGGAGGCTCTTGCTTCCTAACTCAAGGAGTATTTCTACTGTATGCTTTTTTATGACTTATCACAAATGTTCAATGTTTGTAAAGTCAATAAGGAAAAATCTCCTATTTTGTATTTTCTATGAATTAACTGTCACTGTTTTCTTAAGAATGGCTAATAGACCAGAGCTGTGCCATGTACCACAAGCAGCACTTCACAGAAAGCATTAGTGTTTCCGCATTGTCTTAGAAATGCTGCTCAAGCTGTTCGTATTGATTTTTAGTAACTGTAGCACTCACTTTAAATAGCAGTGACTACATTTTTTCTGATTCTTTCTCTTTTTGTTGTCTCATTGGAGAACTTGATTATTACTTCCAAATTGATCTTTTTTCTGTCCTGCTCTTGAAATATGGTCTTGAAGTTGATATAGTGTCACCATTGATAGCTCCCATGTTTCTTGAACTCACCCAGCACATTATCATACCAATTGCTCATTGAAATGATTTGCTGCTACACAAGTGTATTGGACACTCTTAATTTCTTGACCACAATTCTACTTTTTTGAGACCATCTGTCTTTGGTCCAGATGCTGCATGTTTTTGACAAGCAGATAGTTTGCTGAGTCCTTTTTAAAAAGCTTGTCCAGGAGACCATCAGAAAGTGTTTAAAGTCCACCCTTAAGATAAATACCTGCACCTTTTAGATCTCCTTTTTAGACTTAAGTTAATTGAAGGTCATGTCAACCAGAAACTGAATATCCAGCACAGAGGGATCCTCATACTTGCTGGTCTCCTGAATAGGGCCTGCCAATAGCTCCACTGTTATCATTGCTTCTCTCAAGGTCTTTTCCTTAACATACTCTTACATAACTTACAAACAAAATTGCATAAAAGAGTCATGACATACGCACTCAAAAATATAATGGATATTTTATCATTTTTCAAAAAATTGTCCTAAAGGGACTCATGAAACAAACAAAATTGAAGATCTTTTTAACTTCAAAGAATGACAAGTGCTTAGTAATATTTGTGACTGAAGCATTTTTTAGATCCTACTATAAGACCAAAGGGAGAACTTGGTCAGAATAGCAGAGGCACCAAAACTGGAACTAAAATGAGATAATAAGAAGGGTAACAGCCAGTCATTATAATTGTAACATCATTCATTAATTTCCAGTATCTGTTTATTCCATTGCACATTCATTATTAACTAAAGCTTTACCAGGTGCAAGACAAAAACCAACCCTGGATGGAACATCACTCAGTGACATTACAAACACATGTACACATCCAGTTTAACACTAGAATCCCTGAAACCTATGAAAAAACTTGAAATCCCAGCCCACCTTAAATTCCTTCACACCTCTCCATCAGTGTCTTTTGTTTTGTAAATGTGTCAGTTAGAACAAGCAGCCTGCTATCCCACACCCGACCCCCCGACATAGCTCAACTTGGGCAAAAAGTTCTCCCAGCTCAAACCAAGGCTCCTTATCTGTGTGTGAATTGCCTGGAGTTGTATTGGGTAAATAATACAGTATATTGTTATTTGGAATAAATGCAACTCCTCTGGGAATGTGAGACAGCAGATTTAACGAAAGACACTCTGTGCAAAAAAAAAAAATAAAACTTTTAGCATACAAATGCAGCAACTTTCTCATGATTGATTTAAAAACTGTAAAGTGAAACCTGATTTATGACTAGAAGGTGAAGATCTGGAATTGGCTTTGACTTTGAAAATTGTTTTTGTCCCCATGTCTACAAGACATTAGATTATATAAACTAGAGAGGGAGCGCCACACAGCCAAACCTGTAGTTTCTGAGGAAAAAAATGGGAGTACCTGGTCAAACAAGATGGTTACACAAAGGTAAAAATCCTTTCTTCTCACATGTCTTCCCATGAACCTCATATAGATTTTGCGTCCAGTCAGATACAAAATAAACAACCATACTAATATTTTACAAGAAATTAATGTTGTATAGTTCCAAAGGCTGTCTTATATTTTAAATATTTCTATAAACGGCTAAAATAATTTGGCAGGATTTAAGCAAAATATAAAGTGGTCTAAATCATGCTAAGCATGTAAATATTTCCCATTTTTAGCTCCTCAGGTGATCCGAAAGATTCGAGGTGAGCAATTCTCAGATACTTCAGGACACTTGAAACTGTGGTGCCAGTTTTTCAATATACTGAGCGAATCCACCATAATATGGTACAGAGATGATGTTCCAGTGGCAGAAGTAAGGAGAAGGTAAAATTAATTTCTTTTTTACCTTTAGCCTTATTATGTATGAATCTTCAGACTTTGGGTTTTTTTTTGCATTATTTATTAATGTGGTTGTAGCTCTTTTAGATTTAATAATAATGTAATGATGATGTTGATTAGTTATTATTTCAAATATTGTATTTTACAAAGAGTGCCAGAGTAATTTACCTTTTAGAAACATAATAACATGAGAAACGATTCATCAGATATACCAACATACAGCAACAAACATACAGCATGTTTGTATACATATAACTGATATATTTAGAAATGTGCCTAGTGCTTTTTTTAAAATATAAGGTCATTACAGGTAAAATTCCATTACAAAGAACTGCCAGGGACCTAAAAAATATTTTGTTGTAATGAAAATTTCGTTGTAATGAGTTTCTGTATTTCTCACTATAGTGCTTTCTTTAACTTGCGTCCAGGCATTTATAATAATTTCAATAGCTTCTTTTGTGTTAATTTTAATCTTCTCCTGTCTACAAATTATGCTGACGAGAATTTTTCTCAGCATTTCCTTTCGATAATACACGTTCAGGGTGCAAATGATGCCCAAACCCAATGGGTGAAGCACTACTGTGCAATTGGGTGGGAGGAATTCAACGAACATTATCTAAATGTGGAAGCATGTTGTGGGCAGCACAGTTATCAATCAGAAGCCAAATAATCCTTTTCTTCTTCTTTGTATTGTGAGGTTTCTGAACTCTTTTGGGAGTTGGGATCGCACTTCGGGACACTCTTCGGCGTGTTGTCCACTTGTGGGATGTTGCAAGAGAGTTTAGAAACCTCACCTTTTCTTGAATGAGTGCCGCGTTAATTGGAATGTTTCTTGAACGAGCATCACTTAACCACATAAAAACTGCTTTTTCGACATCTTCAAATGCAGCAGTTCTTATACATTTGCAACCCAAGATTTTTCTTCTTTTTTGGTTCAGTCCTTCAAGAAAGTTGACAGTGTTGATGGCAAAATTTCGAATTCACTGGCACCGTCTTTTCTCTTTTTGCCGCAGTCGAGAGCTGCAAAAATGTAAAGTTTTTTTTCTAATGTGAACTGTTATCATTTTTTTCGTGTCTGCCGTTTCTATAGGAGGGTGACAATGAGTTAAATTCCAATGGATGTTTTTCAAATGCTGACGAGCATTAAGCAAAAAGTATCACTGAAAACCACTGAAAACAAAAACAGCAAAATAACAGTACGAGGAAAGTCCGAAGAAAGAAATTTTTTTTTTACAATATTTCTGTTTGGGATCGTTGTGCACAACTGAGCTGCGACCACAGAACTAACTGTTCTGTGGCTGATTCATTCAGGCATTTCAAGGTCTTTTGGGCACTTCGTTGTAATGAAAGTATCTGCTGAATGTACTTCGTAGTAACGGGATTTCTATAGACTCGTGTCATATGGGGAAACTGTCAGGACCATAAAAATACTTTGTTGTAATGAAGTATTTCATGTTATAACGGAATTTTACCTGTATTTATTTTTCCTTAGTTCTGGAGATGAAGATCAGGTTGCCCTTGCTATTGTGCAGGCATCGTCAAAAGACTGTGGGGTATATACTTGTGCAATAAATAATGAATATGGATATGATTCCACAGATTACCTCTTAAGTGCAGAAAGTAAGTATTGAATTCAATTTTACATTGTGGTTTGGTTCAGCCCCTACGCTTTAAAGGATAACTTTGGTATTCTACAAGCTGAATTTCTTCACAAACATGATATATATGCATTTGCCACATCAAATTTTGTTCTAAAGTTATCTATCTATCTATCTATCTATCTATCTATCTATCTATCTATCTATCTATCTATCTATCTATCTATCTATCT
>JANRMT010062829.1:2072351-2092771 GCA_026402145.1 Polypterus bichir lapradei | reverse complement strand
CAATCATGTTACGTTATTTTTAAAATTTTTCTTTTTCATAACTTCTTTAACACACTACTTCTCCGCTGCGAAGCGCGGGTATTCTGCTAGTCACATATATTTACTAGGTTTTGAAAAAGAATGCACACAAATAAAGGGTATCATGCATGGGATAACTAAATCAATAACCCGGGGTGATTAGTAAAAGTATGTTGAATATGTGCTGAAATGAAATAGGCTTTTTGAGCGAAATAACGTTTTCCAAATAATTAAATGTATTTCTTTGACTTTACTCAATGTAGGATTATACCTCTACATCTTATTTATCGACCTGCTAATAGCATTCCTTATGCCACAGTGGAGGCGGACTTGGAAGGTTCCTTTGTCACATACAGTATTATGGATAATATGGGAAATATAGTAAGCAGGAATACATCAGAAGAAGACCAAAAATGTTGTGCCTTTCAGCATTGGATTTATCAGTGGACAAATGGGAACTTACTAGTCACTGAGTTAGAAGGTAAGAAAGAATATATAGTAAACACAAATGTAATAATGATTTGAAAAAGCAATGCTTCAAGTTGTAGCATTTACTAGATAATATTAATCTAGATATTAACAATAATGTATTCTAATGGCAGAAAATATTCACAATTATGTTTTGTGTGTATTACTTAACTTTATTTATTGAAAGATCCGTTAGAATGTAATGTTGGGGGAATAAAAGAAGCAGTTAGAGCATGTGAATTATACAAACTTTGCTCAAAAAGGGTTCATTTTCAATATGTAGATGCCTCTTAAATGTGTATTACGTAATCTTTGTTTTTCAAAAAATAAATAAAAAAACTTATTATCAGTCTAAGAAAAATTACATTATTTTGTAGTTTGATTCAGTGGCTCATGACCTTTTAAACAGTTTTCTAAAACTGCACCTTTATTTTAACATTGCAATTTAGTTTAATCTTTTTTCAGTCCAAATTACATCTTTAAATCTCACCTTCCTGTTGGCATGCTCATCTGTTTTTCTATCTGCATTTGTTTGTCGTTATCTGCATTCTTGATACTGGCCTCAGAGTATTTATATCAGTTTCCCACTTGCTTCTATGAACAGGTGATAGTGACTAATGACAGGAACAGATCTGCTGAAATCCCAGTTTCCTTGATGCTTTTTTTTTTTTTTTTCATTTTTCCTTTTTTTCTACAGCATATAAAAACGTTCTTTGCCGACTATGGCAAGAACTTTGTTTTTTATGAACCATAAACAAGTTCAGGATTCAGGTTTACAACTAGATTGGCAAACCAGTCTCAGCTTTTGAATAGATGTATATTTCAGGAAAATAGAAATGTGAACACCTTTCACTAAAGTCTATAAGACTGCTTTTTCTATCACCCCAGACAGCTGGAAAGTTCCCTTAAGTTCACCTCTCCAAAGAGCAGGTAGTGCCAGAAAGCATGCCTTATTGTTGAGCCACAGGGAATTGGACAGCTATCTCGCATTGAGTGTAAAAGAGCATAGCAATAATAAAAAATTGGAAAGAAAATACAATACATAGACTAGCTAGGCACAGGAGCAATTCACAAAGAGTATCCACAATAAAGCAAATCTCTGTGAAATAGAAGAGGAAACAACAAATAAGTAACATCAGGCTCTTGAGAGACAATAAGAAAAGCTGTCATTTTCCCTCTATTTAAGATCCTCCTTTATAGGGAATTTGCCACCATGTATGCCAATCCTCACATAGCATGTCAGTCATCAGGGTGATGTGTCCTTGGTCTGACCACGTTGGTTTTTCAGAAGAAAATGAGCAAGATAAATTATAAAAAAACAAATGTAAATAAAAAATTAAAACAGAAAATTATGCTCAATTGGCTGTTGAGTCCAAAATTTACCTTTCACTTTCTTAGTTTACCTATCAAACATTCTTTTAACCAGTTTTTCCATAATTTGAATGCAAAGAGTCAAAGCCTATCTTGGCCTTATTGGTGCAAAGCAAAGATTGGTTGGCACACACATACCTGCATTCACACTAGGCCAATTTAGATTCAGTTATTAACTTAACGTGCAGATCTTAATATGTGGTAGAAAACTGAAGCTCACTCAGGAAGCTCACACAAACAGAGGAAAATGCAGTTTTCACATAGAGAGTGACCAGCTGTGAGGCTTGTTTCCATATCAAGGTGATATGTAATTTGGTATTCTGTATCAAACAGAGTAACATTTTCATAAAAATCATAATGTCTCATTGTATGCTTTCCATACATTGTCTTCTTTCAAACCCTGAAGTATGCTATAGAGCTGGACTGAAAGACTATCATAGCATAGGTCTACTCATCTATTGTCTATCCTACTTAATTGAATTCCATTTCCAGAGCCCATTCTAGTAGTATTAGGCACAAGGCAAAAGCCTGCTAAGGAACTATGAACCAGGACACACACACAAACAAACAAACCATTTAAGGTCAATGATCATCCCAACAGTATGTACCTGTGTTTGGAACTTGGAGGAAAGATCTAACTTCCCCTGAGAAAAACCTACACAAACATGACAAAATGTACAAACCCTACACAGACAGTGACAACAGTTTTAATATATGAATTTGAGCCTAGTCTCATGGAGGTGCAAGAGAACAGTGCTAACCACAGCCTTGTCTCATCTAAGTTAGCAGTTTGCTGTTAACTATTTTTATTTAGCCCAACTGATACTTCCTTTAAGGCCATTCAGCATAAATTGCAGTGCCAGTTTAGTTGTTTCATTGATATAAATTAGCATTGCACAATTTAATATTTTTTTTATCATTTTCAACTTCCTTCTGGACAATGTTTTAACTCAAAATGTTTGTGTATTTTACTGTATGCTATTTTCATTCACCATATCCTGAAAGAAAATAGTGAATATTTTCTTCAGTCAATTTTATCCCTTGTTCTTTGAAACTGACAATTTTATTTTTTAATTCACCTGTTCTTTGCCCACTTTCATAAGCTACATTTTTGATTTTAAATTTTACATTTTTTTCATTAAAATCTGTTGGGATTTTAATGGTACATCCTTTTAAAATTTGTCAAGTATACTTCATTTCTACTACTTAAGTCTGCCTATACTTTTTCACTTGGATTTTACTATTTTTTCTTTTTACCATACTGATTAGTTTGTATGTATGATCTTGTATTGTAATCTTATTAATCTCATGGCACAGGACTTATGAAGGTGTATGTGATTAATATGGCCAACACATATCATAATTATAACTTAATATTACCTACAACTGTTCTGTAAATTGTAAATAAGTGACAACTACTATATAAAAAATGTATACTGTTATGTATAATTTATGTTTTCAAAAATTATTTATGATGATATGTTGTGAATGTGAGTATACATGATTGATGCTTCTGAAGCCAGAAATTAAAAAAGGAGACATGCAACTGTTTAAACATTTTTGGATTTTCCCAGCCTGACCATCATGTTCTGTATTTCACACTTCTGTTTAAACGCTGAAGTTAGACAGGAAGTAGCCACCCTCTAAACCTAAATATAGTAAGCTGAAAATTAAAATAAACTCATATATAGTACATGTGTGACCACTAATTCAACAATCTTAACACAGCAAATTGAATATAAAGGCAAATGTATGCCTCACATGTTTTACAAACAGCAAAAAATAAACTGTAGAAATCTCCAGATATAGTTGTGAAAGTTTCTAGGTGTCCTTTTAACTGTAACAGTAGATCACACACTTCTCTGAAAACTACAGGTACTGTGTCATATTTCCTTTTATTTTGCCTTTTGATTGCAGTATTTTATCATCTATGATAAGTGAATTTGAACATTATGGTGTGTTATGTACAGGTTCTAAGTTCCAATTCAAATAAAAAAAATAATAAAATAAGTGCATTCTTGTTTGTTAAAAAGTGTTACTTGAATGAATAAATCATTTAATCAATTAATTGGTTAATTATTTAACTGCTTGTTTCTTCTTGTTTTATAGCATTTATTCTTCTTCATAGGTTTAATAAATTAAGGTTGAGCTCAGTTTCAAAGGGTTTTTTTCTCTTTGTTTTCCAGGAGTTGGGCTGAAGCTCACAAATGTTGGAATCATGACAAAGTCTAAAGGGTTTGTAAATTTCAATTTTTAAATGTGTAAAAGTATAATATGCAGCTTTTAATTCTCATTAATGAAATTGCGCCACTTGAACTAGAATATCCAAATACACAAGTCAGTGATGTACTACTGATGAGAAAACTATACGTATCATTTAAAAGTAAGATGGACAAGTCAAAATGGGTTAACTACCAAACTTTCATAGAAATTTTAATGACAAGTCAAGTAAAATGACACCTTTTTTTGGCTAACTAGAAAATATTAGAATATGCAAGCTTTTGAGGCAACTCAGGCCCCTTCTTCAGGCAAGATGTAATCTTATATTACATCTTGCGGGGCTAGGCAGAATCATACCAAGTTTATTCGTAAGACAAGGATTATAGAAAATGGGCTTATCTTGTCAGATACAGTAGAGCAAACAAACAGCACAAAATATAAATCTAAGGTGACTTGGTTACTTTCTGTATTTCTTTTATGATGAGAACACAGGTGTATGAATTCAGTTTTCACTTTTTAATTCCTGTTCAAAGAATTGCTAACCCAACACTATTTATTCATTTGAAACCAACTTTTAAAAGCTTTTGTTGGATTTCCATTCTATTGGAATATTATTTTGTCAGTCTTTGTCTTCTTTTTATTTACCTAGTGCCTGTATACTTTAATGTAGTTGTGTTTGTTCTCAGATTGTCTGTGAGGATGTCAATGTGTGTTACTTATAAATAGAAGTTGCTTTATGTTTTTTCATTAGAAGCTGGCTATTTATGATTTAATGAATTAAGTTTTCTATTAAACTGGTGGGATAGACTTGTAAAAGGCAAAGGTTTATCCAAAACAAATATTTCTTACTCAGAACTTAAGTAACACTAACAATCAGAAAAGAATATGAAAATATGCTTACACAAGTTCATGCCAGAGCAAAGTAGCTGTGATGACAGGTATCTTATAGAGCTTTTAGGTAATTGCTGATTTACTCAAAGCAATGCCTGAGAGCCAAACATGACCAGACCTGGGGTAAGGAAAATGGGCAAAAATACTAAAACAATGCAAAACATAAACCATCAGCAAACAAGGTTAAAAAAATAAAAAACAAACCAACAACAAAACTTAACTATGACCCTGAAAACATGGAGTTAACAATTTCTATTTCTTTGTTCAAATGTCTTTTTGTCAGTTTACTTGCATTGCTGCAGTTACAGTCTTTGAGGTTTAACACTGTGATCCTTGCTAGCATAAAATACAGTATGTCAACTGAGAGGTGGTAATCAATTATTTTTGATCTTTAGCAAGATGAACATGCATTCCATCTGCTCACATGCTTGTGAATCTCATTGTCATTTACAGAGGAATTAAAGCCTATTTCTATTGTTGGCTGCACTTTGTTATCTAAGGTCTGGTACTAGAATTACATTTGTTTGAGACACTTCATTCTTTTTTATAGACCACACCCAAGGCAGTAGTGAATCTATTGGGGAGAGCATTAGCTGAGCCCACTCTGAGTCGATAGAGAGAAAAAACAAGGGCTAGTGCTGATAGTGGGTTATAAAGGAAGTAGTGGTCATTTTACCCTTGATTCATTGGGTGCACATAGCCCCAACATTTTGGTTGATTACAGGTTTGTTCATCAGGGTTGGCAAAGATAAATTACAGTTATTCTCCTCATGAACAAAGCAAAAAAATCAGGTTACCTTAGTGTTTGAAACATACTTGCAAGAATGACATTTGACTCTGATTCATTTTGCTTTATTGAATGGAGAGATCCAGATATTGCATAATAAGATGCCCACCTCCTCATTCCTCAGAGAAACTAACCCCTTAATTTCTGACCAGTTTCACTTTGGCCATGGTAGGAGTTGGTGTTAAATGTTAATGATTTCACCTTAGGCCTGCAGCAAATATGGATGTTTCATGTGCCAAAGGGTAGCAATAACACTATTCTCCTGCAATGTTTTTGTTTTTAATTATATATATTTAATGTATGGTTTTTATTTTAGTGAAGGCTAACCAAACATTTTTCTGTGCTAATAATGTTGGGACTGTATTTAGTTCTATAATGTTAATTACTTTGCAAATTAATACGATAATCTTCTTCTTCTTCTTTCGGCTGCTCCCGTTAGGGTTTGCTACAGCGGATCACTTCTTCCATATTTTTCTGTCCTCTGCATCTTGTTCTGTTACACCCATCACCTGCATGTCCTCTCTCACCACATCCATAAACCTTCACTTAGGCCTTCCTCTTTTCCTCTTCCCTGGCAGCTCTATCCTTAGCATCCTTCTCCCAATATACCCAGCATCTCTCCTCTGCACATGTCTAAACCAACGCAATCTCGCCTCTCTGACTTTGTCTTCCAAACGTCCAACTGGAGCTGACCCTCTAATGTACTCATTTCTAATCCTATCCATCCTCGTCACACCCAGTGCAAATCTTAGCATCTTTAACTCTGCTACCTCCAGCTCTGTCTCCTGCTTTCTGGTCAGTGCCACCGTCTCCAACCCATATAACATAGTTGGTCTCACTACCGTCCTGTAGACCTTCCCTTTCACTCTTGCTGATACCCGTTTGTCACAAATTACTCCTGACACTCTTCTCCACCCATTCCACCCTGCCTGCACTCTCTTTTTCACCTCTCTTCCACAATCCCCATTACTCTGTACTGTTGATCCCAAGTATTTAAACTAATCCACCTTCACAAACTCTACTCCCTGCATCCTCACCATTCCACTGACCTCCCTCTCATTTACACACATGTATTCTGTATTGTTCCTACTGACCTTCATTCCTCACCTCTCTAGAGCATATTTCTACCTCTCCAGGGTCTCTTCAACCTACTCCCTATTATTGCTACAGATCACAATGTCATAAGCAAACATCATAGTCCACGGGGACTGCTGTCTAATCTCGTCTGTCAACCTGTCCATCACTACTGCAAATAAGAAAGGGCTCAAAGCTGATTCCTGATGTAATCCCACCTCCACGTTGAATGCATCCGTTGCTCCTACCGCAGACCTCACCACAGTCACACATTCCTTGTACATATCTTGTACAACTCTTCCGTACTTCTCTGCCACTCCCGACTTCCTCATACAATACCACAACTCCTCTCGAGGCACCCTGTTATATGCTTTCTCCAGGTCCACAAAGACGCAATGCAACTCCTTCTGGCCTTCTCTAAATTTCTCCATCAACATCCTCAGAGTGAACATTGCATCTGTGGTGCTCTTTCTTGTCATGAAACCATACTGCTGCTCACTAATCATCACCTATGCTTTGTTACTGCTGCCATTTTATTGAAAGATTACGCGTGAAGCAAATTATTTATAAAGAAATTATTTTACACTAGGGTGTTTAAATATTTTTTATCAGTTTAATTATAGGACATTGTTGCTGTTCTAATAAAATCATTGGGAACTTACTGTAGAAGTAGGGCTTTTAAATGTGCCCTTGTTGATCACATTCATACCAAGAAGTTTTTTTTAGAAAGATAACAATTTGTTACAACAATTTCAATCAGCTATACTTCTACCTTGTTCTCTATCCTTCATTGTAATGGGGCGGAAATACCAGACTCCATGCTGGCCCCTAACTAAAACCCTTCTCACTTGTTGCCATCAATCAGCCTGAATTAAATACCCGTGACTCTTGAAATGTCACCACTACCTCTGTTGTTGTGCAGAGCTAAATACATTAACATTTCTGCAGCACAGGCTGAATTAATGGTAGTTCATTCAGTTCAGCTCCCTAGCTAAGGCCTTACCTGGTAACAACAGAGTCTAGTTTAGGCCACTATATGTTAGTTTTCGTTCCTTGGTCTGCTGTTTTTCTCATTGCTCTTTTCTGGAGCATTATACTTCTTCTACTCCCACTCTCTTTGGATTTATGTTATATCTTAATGTGGAGCCACTGATTCTACTGCAGTTTAGATTTCATTATGGAACACGTCTGATCACTATATCAATATATGAGTGATCATCTATTCTGCTTCTAGTTCTGATTTTTTTTTTTTTTGAGTCCTACCTACACAGAATCAGTAGCACAAAGAAGTATTTCCTCTTATGATAACTTCTCCTGAACCTCAAAAATGTTTTCTTGACTGCTATCAAATTTCCAGTTTCATACACTCATAGGATCCTTTTGTTAATCCTAGATTTTGTGGTACTTTTTCCCATTATGCTTAGGATTCCCCCTTCTATTGCCAGCCCCCTCGTTTGCTTTTTTTTAAATTCTTTAAGCGGTTAAAAATGTATCTGGCACAAAACGTGTTGCTACTGTTGTAGTAACAGTATCCTCTCTTTGGTACCAAGCTGATCAAGTGCTGACACATTACAAAATGCCACCTGAGACAATGTGAATTTTTGACACCTATTTCCATTTATAGTCCCTCCCCACCCACAACCTTTAGAATTTCTGCTCCATATTCTTAGACAGTATGAGACGATGCACTTCATTCACATATAATACGTATTTCTATACAGAATTTGTGATACAGAGCATTCTGTGAACATTAGACAAAAATATAATATTCATTACAATAACATTAAAACAAAAAAGCACAAAATAAGCATTAAAAAATTTAAATGTAAATATAATATATACAAAATAATATATACAAAAGTCACTGCAAGACAAACCTTGGCTTTATTGCTCTTCCTGCACAGCTGGCTGTGTCAAACTGTCTTACACCCTAAAACAGGGGTGCCCAATGTGTCGATCGCGATCGACCGGTAGATTGGAAATGGAGTGCAGGTAGATTGCGTTGCATTCAAAAAAATTTTTTAAATGTTAGTCTATCATATATCCTCCCTATGGCATTTGCCACTTGATTGATATACAGGGCGGCCAGTCTGAGATCTCTTTCCTTCTAATGCACTGGTCATCCCGCATGCACGATCAAAACGCGCGAGCTACTGCAAAACTCCGGCTGTGATCTAGTTAGCCTTCCAATTTATATCGACTAAAGAAGGGATTTAAAAAAAATTGTTGTTTATGGGCTGGATGTGGAATTGGAAGAGGATTTTTATCTCTCACAATATCAAAATCGAAGTTCATTTGTCTGATCTGCCAATCTATCATTGCTATTCCAAAGAAGGAAAATGTGGGAAAGCACTTTCGAACTATTCATAAAAACTACGAAACTGACTTCCTTCCGAAAAGCGATCTGAGAAAGAGAAAGAAGAGGGAATTAAAATCGCAGTTAATCGGACAGCCGTCATTTTTCACTCGGCTGAATTCAAAAGCAAAGGTAGACACACCGAAGCATCGTTCTGGGTGAGTCACTCGATCATTAAGCATAAGAAGTCCTTCCAAGATGGAGAGATAATAAAAGATGCCTTTGTTGAGGCAGATGGCAAAGGAGAAATTCCTGCTGAGATTTCAAGACCCCTGGCTGGAGAAAAAGGAGTTTCTCCTTGTCATTAAACATGCAGAATACAAGCAACTTAATAACAATCAATGGCTGCTAGACTTGGCATTTTTTTTTCCGATCTGACCAACATGTTGAATGAGCTTAATTTACAGCTGCAAGGAAAAGAGAAAACCATGGTCAATACGATTAGGTCAGTTAATACTTTCAAACGAAAAATGCAACATCTATACTCAAAGCTGCAGCGCCTTGATTTGGGGAACATCCAAAACCTCGCATCAGAGCTGGAGACGCAATGGAAGGCGTGTGCGCAACTTGACAGCATACGCTACAGAGCAGATTGAAAATTGTCTGTCAGACTTTATCTAATGGAAAAAAAGTAACGATTCGAGTGTTGCCCAATGTAGCGGAGTAAGAGTAGAGTTTCTTCTTCACAAATGTACTCAAGTAAAAGTAAAAAGTATGGTGCAGTAAAACTACTTTTAGAAGTACAATTTTTTTAAAAAGTTACTCAAGTAAATGTAACAGAGTAAATGTAACTCGCTACTACCCACCTCTGATACTCAGTATATATATATATATATATATATATATATATATATATATATATATATATATAATTTTTAATGTAGGTAGTTCATTTTGACCTGGTCATTTTAAAAGTAGCTCGCAAGCTGAAAAAGTGTGGGCACCCCTGCACTAAAAAATGCCTGCCCTTTTAATTAAACAAGTGCGATTTGAACTTAAAGGGTAAGTTCAGTATTTTTGGAGTCAAAGTTATTTCTTCACAAACATGGTATATATGCATTTGCCATGCAACATTGTGTTCTGAAGTTATGTATTTTCTATAAGTTTAAAAAAATACATAACCGCTCCTGGAGTTTTATAATGAAACCTTATGGGGCATGTGTTGCCTGGAAAACAAAAGACTGAAAACTTACAGGAAATGTCCATTTCTCAAGATAAAAAAGTTGTTGAGCAGTTGATCTGCATCCTGAGGTTACACACATATTGTAAGATAGCTTATACATGTCATTGTCAAACAAAAAAAAAACAGCAAAATTATGAGATTCAGACATTTTATAAAAGTCCAGCATTCTAGCTCTGCATTTGCCTTTTTTCATAACAACATGTCTCCCCAGGGGCATGGTTTCCTCTCAAAAGACAAAATTACAGTAAACTGTTCATGCCATCTGTTGATTTGCTTTCGTATTTATGTGAGACCCAACACCCCCAAGGGGGGTTTGGTATTGCACAGGCAAATAGAAAACGTATCCTTACCTTAAGAAAAATAGTTTCAGGAGTTTGCTATAAAGTTTTTTCCAGATCTATTTTGTTGTCACAAACGTGTTGGAAACATGGAAGGCATGTTTTCTTTTGCCGCTTCAAGGAGGACGTATTCAGTAGGTTTTTAGACTTTTATTTTCCAGTGGTGCTTGGTTTACATAAAAAATTGTATAAACTGGTTCATTAAATGTGAATGAATTATAGAAACTACATGCTTCTTCATTTTCTTAAGTTCTAGATGCCAGTATTCTTGGTAGGGCTATGAAGTAATTATAGATCAGACCTGTTTTTCTTTTGCTTAACATCCAGAAGGACTATGTACTCTTAGCTAAAACCAAGGTAAATTGAATTAGCTCAATTTGTTTTATAATATTGCTGATGATTTTAATACTGTACATCTTAAGCATTTGTTTTGGAATTATGTTCTGCTGCAATGAAGCCTAACCTTATACTTTATTTATTTATTTATTTTACAGATATCAGGGCTTTACTAATAATTATTGTGCACATCTACTGGAACAATTTACCAGTTTGCATCAGTGCAATTACTACTGTGGTCTGCTTGGACTGCGAAATTTGAAGAACACAGAAGTGCAGTTGCAAGGTAAAATAAAGGGATCTCGGAGCCCTCTGCTAAACAGAAAAGCTGGATCAGGATCCTCTAGTCCACAGACACAGAAGAAAGGAATGATTAGCCCTCAGGCTCCAAGAAAGGGCCCCGTAAGTCCAAAGGTTATTAAAAAATCGGACTCTGGGGATACTAAATCAACAGCAAGACATAAAACAGTAGAAATCCCTAAATCTGTCCGAATGAGATAAGAAAAATAAACATTTTGAACAGATTTTGTTATCTTTCAGTTTGCTGTGTTAAACAACAGCTGAAGTTTGTAATGAAAGTGTCTTGCAGAACATGCCATCTTTAATATCTCACCAGTGCCTTTACCAAAGCTTGTGATTGACAATGAGAATAAAATAATGCTACCTTTTCACCAAAAGAAAAAAAAAAAAAATATATATATATATATACATATATATATATATATATATATATTTAACATGAAAACGATTTGCTTTGTTTCAGTTAAAAATGGAGATGT
Organism: Polypterus bichir lapradei; assembly: GCA_026402145.1. Classification (NCBI taxonomy): domain Eukaryota; kingdom Metazoa; phylum Chordata; class Cladistia; order Polypteriformes; family Polypteridae; genus Polypterus; species Polypterus bichir. The sequence goes on along the minus strand of JANRMT010062829.1, from coordinate 2,080,950 downwards.
ATAGCAATTAAAAAATGCATGATTTATATAATTAAATATATGTGTCTGGGAAATGTTGAAATTATGAATAACACTATTTTACTACAGTTTTAAGTTTGATGTGATAACATCTTGTGAGACATTTCTCTTCAGTCTTTGAGTTTAAGATATATCTCTTGGTAATGGAGGAGTTAAAGGAGAATGCACTCTTGGATTTCCTGTATCTGTCCAGAATCCAAGACCTGAGAGAAATATGCAGCTCATCACAGATATGAAATTCTGTAAAAATATTTGTTGAATGTAAGTAAATCTTAACCACAAATTATTAACACAAGGTTTTCAAAATTTCTTCCCTTGTTAGTTTTATAGCTTGTATTCCTCTCAGGAGCATTCATGTTTTTTCTGCAAAATATTTGGACTACGAGATGTTTTTAATGGATTAGATCTCACTGTAGAGTATTTGTTTCAGTGATAATATACAATTTTAAATACTTGTGGTCCAAAAAAAATGTAATAGTGGATTTTATTCCACTTTAGAAATGTCTAAAGAGAAATTTTAATTATGTGCTAAAATAATGATTTGGCATCTGATTATCATCTTTATGTAGTATTTCTTGATTAAAATGCTGCTTTATGATTTTGTATTTTTTCATGACTTAACCTTGTTAATGCCATCTGTACACATACTATTATCTGATGGTGCTTGTATTGTATGAATATAGGATGTATCTGTTAACTACAGTGTACATATAAGACAATATAGTATGACATTCACTATGAAAGATGTTGTATAAAATAAAGATTAATTCAGTGACTGAAATATCTATTTATATAAAATGCTAATGTCTGTCCATCTGTTATGCAATAACTTGTAAATTAATGGGGATAGAACCTTGATCTTGGTCTTAATCAAAAGCTTATGACCTGATATATTCTGGAAATTCAAAATATTTTAGATAGCGGCAACATGGTGGGCAGAAAAGTTTATTGTAATTAAAGCACGGTTCGCACAAGCCCACATCAATTGGTAAATCCCCATGGTACATATGTGTTCATAATTCATAATCAAGTGTAAGTTCTTATGTTTGTAAACAATGGATAGAGATTAATGTTGTTTATATCTAGCCTTTTGTAGCATTTTGTTTTAGGACCGTAGGTCTGAGGGTTTCACTAGTTGCTTAACAATGTTATTACACTGAGAGAGATTTCCAAATATTTGTTACAGTATTTATTTATTTATTTTCTTTTGCTTTACATATTTAGGGTAATCTTAGTTGGAAACTAACAGCATTCTTTTAATAGTTATGTACAGATCATTTGCTAAGTTTTTCATCCACAGAGAATCTTTCATAATGAATACTTTCCTAAAGGTTCATGTAAGTACAGGCAGATTATATTGTTTTTCCACTGGAAAGTAGTGAGCTAGGAATTAAGATTTGAACGTGAATCTTTGTACATTCAAGCCATTAAGCAGAATATTAATTAAAGGCAATCAGTTATTCTGAATTTGTGGCACTGTGGTTGCTTCCAACAGACAGTGAAAATTTACTGCACAAGCAAAGTGTTGAGCTACATGTACAAGAAAAAGGTTAATTTGATCTGAATGAAGTCACATCTTCAGTAAAGCACATGGTAACCTCTGATGAAAAACTTTGCTTCCTTACTTTTTTTATATGAATGATCCCCATAGCCTGAATTTGTCATTTTTTTGTGAGTAATCTTATTCCATACTGAGTTATTCAGTGTTTTTCTCAGTGATTGTGATATGGTTATTGAATTAGCCCTGCAAGATCTAGTGTGATGCATTTCTATTATTTTCTTAGCAATGCCTTTCATGTAGCACAGTAATCAGTATTTTAAAATATTTTTTGGCATTCATTGGTTTTGAAACACTAGCTTAAAATGACCAATCTGGTGGAAGTGTTTGGCATCATGTAAACTTTAAATATACTACTTGATGTTGAAGAAATGTTTAATTTTGTGGTATCCTATTTGAACAGAGGTGAGGTAAGCTGGAACTAGAAAAAATTCTTTCTGTTTCAGTTGCAAAAAACAAAAATATTGATCATGACTTTATTTTACTGTATTTTAATTGTATGCCACGATGCTGCAGTGGTTAGCACTACAGGGACCGGGGTTCAATTACCAGCCTGGTCAATACCAATGTGGAGTCTGCACATTCCCATGTCCTCTTCGTCTTTTCTGTGGACATTTGGATTTCTTCCCTAATCCCCATAACTGTACGTGTTAAATTAAGAGGAGACTTGCCATTTGCCCATAATGAGTGAGTTTGGATTACAGGATAGATTCTGCCATCCTGCCATGGAAAAGGTGGGTGGAGAAAACAGAAAGAGTGATAAGAGGGGTGTTGAAAAGTTTCAACCTTAATTTATTAATTTCAAGCTTAATTTATAATTTCCATGCAAGTCTTTGAAGGACCTGATGAATCTTTGTGCCTGAGTGTGTGATATATCCAGTGACCCAAGAGTTGCGAAATGTGCAAATGAGTGGCCGATCATCTGCTTCAAAAACGTCTTGCTTCTTTTTAGTAGTTTTATATGGTAGCAGGTAGCTTGTCCTTGTACTGGAAACTTATATAGTCAATAGGCAGAAAAAAACATTTTCTGGAGTCTGTAAACTAGATTAGCATGTTTGGCAGAAAAATGCCAACTGAGATTTGATTCTTTAAACACTGCAATGCTTTCCTTAGAAACTGAACATACAGCCTTTGTTACAACTACTGTAAAAATGTATTCTGAAGTCTATTCTTTGCCGAAGACACTGAATTCACTGCTAACTTTCAACTTGGTGCTCTGTTCATTTTAACACAGTTTACCTCATAATATGACGGAACCCCACTAACCAGTGAATTAAATTGCTATAGTATAGACAGATAGAATAATAAAATGTAAGAAAACAACAGCATGAAACACAATTTTTTCAGATAAAACTGGCCAGGAAGCCAGATCTGGTCTTTTGGCCATAGTTTGTCCAGCCCCCAGATATATGGTTCGTTTGAGATTACATACCTCATATGGACTACATTTTCAACATCACAAAAAAGCTATGTACGAGTTTGATTACACTGGCTTAAACCTTGCATTTCTGTGGTGTTGGAGGAGTCACAATGCTTCCATTGTATTAAATGTTGTTTGAACTCTGGGTCATAGTAATGAATCCAAGTGTTGTGCCTAGTTATGAAATGTTTCTTAAGTTTCTCCTACTTCAGATTCATTAGGTCGAGATTCTCCTTGCAGCACTGGATTTGGTGATGTTTTATTTTGGGAGTTAACGCTCTGAGAACCCAACATGTAAAGCCTTTGTTCATGTTTAATTGTTCAGAAAGAATGGATTGAATTGACCCAAAATTAATCCCTTTAGTGTCTCCTAACTTTGATACTATCACTTTTTCAATCTATATAAAAATGTGTTCCAAAGTGAAAAGATTTTAATTAGGTAAGAATGAATCTCAAAAAGCATATTGTTCTCTAGTGTTATATACACAATGATAGCATAGTACTTGATTTTATGGTATTTGACATTCATGTTCTAAGCTTTATAACTCACTGGTGAAGCCTCACCTGGAGTATTATGTGTAGTTTTGGCCTCTGGGCTACAAAAAACACAGAGAAAGCACAAGAAATAATACATAGAAGAATGAGTAGACTGATTCCAAGACAGTGGGGAATGAGTTATGAGGAAAGATTAAGAGAGTTGAACCTTCTCAGTTTAAGCAAATGATGACAAGAGATGACACGACTGAAGTGTTTAAAATTTTGAAAGGAGTTATTACAGTGGATCGAGTTACCTTAAAATGAGAACGTGGTGACACAGTTGGAAGGTTACACTTAAGGGTAAACTTCGCATAAACATTGATATTTCTTTTTCACACAAAGAACCATAGTCACATGGAATAAGCTACCAAGTAGTGTGGTAGACAGTAAGACCATAGAGACATTCAAGACTCGACTTGATGTTGTTTTGGAGGAATTTAGGATTGACAAGCATTGTTGGGCTGAATTCCCTGCTCCCATCAAAAGTGTTTATAATGTTCTAATGTTAGCTTAGACCTGAAAAAATAGAGGTACACTGTAAACAAAAAAAACATGTAATTTATATATTTCTATACGCAGAATGCAGTATTTAGCCACCTGCAAAATCTGCACAATGAATTTCCAATTTAGAATTTAGACTCAGAATCTTTTCATCACCTCTCATATACCATCGTTGGGTAGCAGATTAATATAGTGTGTAGTATTGGTGCCTCAAAATGCTTGGTGTCATTTGTGTGAGGGCTTTGTGTTTATTGACCTCCCTAAATTTATTGATACTTAGCATCACTTCTGTTCACAGGAAATGATTATCAGCTTTGTATATGTTGGGCTTCCATATCGTTACTCTTTTAATTTCACCAGTTATATGTTATTGTGTTGCTTATTTTTGTGACCTGATGGATCAAATCATATTTCATAAATCATCATCAATCTATGCATCTTTGAAAATGTTAATTTCTTCACCAGTGTATCCAGATTTTGTTTAATGCACATCTAACTAATGTGTTTAACAGACAATTATTATTGTATCTGGATAAGTCACAAAAATACTGCAGTTAATACAAGCAATAGATACATACCTAAACTTTACTTATTTTATACATTAAGAAAGAAACAAGCAAACATATTTTAAACATAACATTTGAAAAACCTCTGACTCAAGCTAATAGGAAAATATTCTTCATTCTTTTTACAGAAGACCAAGTTATACTATAATAGTTATTAAAGCCTACATTTAATAAAAAGAATTAAGTTAAATGATAATCTGATTTATTGATGTTTGGGCAGAAGAAAATGTGAAAGATCCACAAGACATGTAATAAAAATGAATTATGACAGTTTTTAAAATGTAATTTTTAAGTGGCTGACAATTTGAAGCCCAACATATACAGAATCCACTTATCTGATGAATGTATTTATAATCTGTAGCATTTATGAGTTCTGCAGAGGCTTGTGAAAATTACTATGCTTTGGCACAAATCCAGATCAATTTGATTTTTCAATGCTGCAACCCATTTAAATCTTTATTCAAATATTTTGTTCTGTTAAGGATAGTTACGTGTAATATGGCTTGTGCTTGTTATTCCTCTCTGACACTGTTATACAGTGTAATTAAATGTCTTGCTTTTACTGTATTTGTAAAAATGTACATAATTTGTAAGAATACAATGTCATTTTAACAAAGCTGGAACCTCACTCCAATGTGCAATAAATATTTGAACAAAGAAAACTTGTGGCTGTGTGATTTCCTATGAATCTCAAACTATCCAGAATATTCTGAGATGTTCTGTATTCTGTCTTGTCAAATTATGCACAATTGATAGAGCTCCAGAAAATAATCCACCAATTTATAGTGTCTTTCTCATAATCCAATGGTAAAACTGTAAGTAGCAGTACTCTACAACATTTAAAACTACACAGCGCAAAGGAGTCTTGTTGTGTTTATTTCATAGATCACAAAGTATAAAGCATGTCAACTGTTTAGTATTGTCACTATTATTATTTTATTTTGGAGAGATTATTATTATTATATTATTAAATTTAAGTACTATAGCTTGAGTGAAGAACAACCAGCGCTAAGGTCCTGTGTATGGAGGGAAGTAAAAGGCATGCAAGGTCTGCTAGGGACTTCTGAACTAGGTGGAGGAGAATTGGACCCATTAATAATAATAATAAATAATAATACATTTTATTTATATAGCGCCTTTCCATAACATTTGGACAGTTCTAGTAATGGCATTCTAATTTTGCTGCAACTTTATGCTGGAAAACACAATGAAATTACAAGGCAAAATTTGCTGTATGAAAGAATTACCATATATACTCATGTATAAGTCGGGACTTGAAATCCAAAAAATTGATCATAAAGTCAGACCCCGACTTATATGCCAATTTAAAAATGCGTATTATTTATTATTTTTTTTTTACATCTTCTTGCCTCCTCCAATCTCGCATCAGTTTCTCAGATGCATCAAATTTTGTTGCAGCATTACAGTTACCAATTTCTTTCGCTATTTCAATGACGTTTAATTTAAAACCAGCTTCATATTTTCTTCTGATCGAACGCTCCATCGTAGATAAGGGATGCACTTACGATAAAGGTGTATGAGGATGTGAGATAAAAAAAAACACAAATCAGTGCAAACGTCTCTTCGGAATAGTTCGGGTATTACCATGTGGTCACATAGGCACAATATACTGTATAGAAAAAAAAGCAGTGTGCTCCATGGTTACTCTCTCAGGTGGGCGTTAGCATATCATAATCTCTTGGACCAATAGTGTGAGTTTTCTGCATTCGACTTATATGACCAACATTATAAAATACCAGAAATTATACAGTAAAATCAAGTCCCAGCTTATCCGTGGGAAAACTTATCCGCGAGTATATACGGTAATATGTGAGCATTAAAAGGCATCCAATGTATTATAGGAAGGGTAGGTACGTGAAGGCACCTTAAAGGAACAGTGCATTACACTCTAGATCCTCCAGGGAAGTGTAACAGGAGCTGTTGGACAGAGTGTGATCATGGCCTAATTGTGGACCTATCCAACTACAGTCCAATCTTGATTTGCAGTATGTTAAAATGCATCATAAACAGATGTCTCTAATTGCAGTTTCCTGTTTTTTGGGTTTAGTGTGCTTGAAGACCAGTGAGGCAGGGGAAACATTTTGAAGAGTATCTTTTTACTTCTGTTCCATTATCTGTCCTATGTTGCCAAATAGGAACTATATAAAAAAACTATATAACTATAAACTATAGAACTATATAGAAAAGGGCAGAACAGGCTATTTTTCCTTAGGATATTGTGTTGCTTTAATGTGGGAAGTGACATCCTTCACATCTTCTACAACTCTGTGATGGCAATGTGATTTTCTATGCTGTTGTGGTTTGGGCTATGTGGTGGATGGCTGAGCCCTTGCCCGACCGGGATGTTTTTATAATGGATGAGCCAGAGGAAAGAGTGTGTTCAGGGCTATATCTCCCCCAGGAGGATAGACAGCAGCCCCCTTGGGTTGCTTCAGCACTAAGGATTTCACAGGGCATGCTGGCAGCTGCCCCTGCCCTTGCCAACACACTCACAGATTAAAACAACGACAATGCGACATCTAGATTGTAATTCTGCTTCAAAATTTATAGATACTTTGAGTAAGTTGAGTGTAATTGTGGAAAACCAATTAGATCATTTAACATCAAATGTAAACGTGGAGTACAATTTAGATCAGCTAACATCACATTATAATGTGACCTTGACAGATGCTCTGGATGCAGTGGCTCCCCTTAAAACAAAAGTGATCAAAGCACATAGAAACTCTCCCTGGTTTAATGAAAACACCCAAGCTCTTAAATTAGAGTGTCGAAAACTGGAGCACAGATGGAGATCAACAAAGCTACATGTCTTTCAAATTGCATGGACAGAGAGTGTTAATAAATATAAAAAGCTCTCTTTAAAGCTCGCTTAGAATGCTATTCTACAATAATAGCTAACAATAATAAAAATCCTCGGGTACTGTTTAGAACAGTGGCTAAATTAACAAATGGAAATTCAGATCTACAGTGCAAAATACCAACAGATATTAGCAGTACAGACTTTATGAACTTCTTCAATGAGAAAATTAAAAATATAAGATCCCAGATCTCAGCATCACAGTGCAAACTGCATACTAGCTTAGCAGACCCTGCCTCACGTTGCATTCAGCACTTTAGTAATTTTAATCCTGAAACTGAGCAGGAAGTCTTAACTTTAATTTCTAAAATGAAACCCACTACTTGTTCCCTAGATTCAGTGCCAACAAAACTAGTAAAAAGTGCAATGGATGTTCTTGCATCGCCTATTCTTAACATTATCAATATTTCATTATTGCATGGCACAGTACCTGATGCACTAAAAGTGTCAGTCATTAAACCATTACTTTAAAAGTCAGACCTAGACCTATAGGCCTATTTCAGATTTACCCTTTCTCGCTAAAATACTAGAAAAATTAGTCGCCAATCGGCTTCAGTCACACCTTACGAATTACAATTTATTTGAGAAATTCCAGTCTGGTTTCTGCACTGGTCATATTACAGAAACAGCACTAACGCGGGTTGTAAATGACATTCTGATATCCTGATGAAGGAAACTCCACTGTAATTATGTTGTTAGACTTAAGTGCAGCATTTGACACCATTGACCATTCTATTTTACTGCACAGGCTAGAAAATGATATTGGGCTTACAGGCACTGTGCTCGCTTGGTTTAGTTCTTATTTATCAAATCGAGTCCAATATGTACAAAAATGTGCTGACAGAACTCCATCATTATAGGCAGAAGTGAGATATAGTGTCCTGCAGGGCTCAGTACTGGGACCTTTACTGTTTTCAATTTACATGCTTCCACTGGGATCTATCATTAGGAAACATAATGTTAATTTTCACTCGTATGCAGATGACACCCAGTTACACCTTTCATTTAGATCAAATGAAGTTTCTCCGATGTTGTCTTTAATTAGTTGTGTTAGTTAATTCAAAGAGTGGATGAATAGATAGATAGATAGATAGATAGATAGATAGATAGATAGATAGATA
>JANRMT010062829.1:2056758-2072341 GCA_026402145.1 Polypterus bichir lapradei | reverse complement strand
ATAGATAGATAGATAGATAGATAGATAGATAGATAGATAGATAGATACTTTATTAATCCCAAGGGGAAATTCACATACTCAAGCAGCATACTGATAAAAAACAATATTAAATTAAAGAATGATAAAAATGCAGGTATAACAGACAATAACTTTGAATAATGTTAGCGTTTACCCCCCCGGGTGGAATTGAAGAGTCACATAGTGTGGGGGAGGAACGATCTCCTTTGTCTGTCAATGGAGCAGGACAGTGACAGGAGTCTGTCGCTGAAGCTGCTCCTCTGTCTGGAGATGATCCTGTTCAGTGGATGCAGTGGATTCTCCATGATTGACAGGAGCCTGCTCAGCGCCCGTGCCTACAATAGAGCCTGCCTTCCTCACCAGTTTGTCCAGGCGTGAGGCGTCTTTCATCTTTATGCTGCCTCCTAAGCACACCACCGCGTAGAAGAGGGCGCTCGCCACAGCCGTCTGGTAGAACATCTGCAGCATCTTATTGCAGATGTTGAAAGATGCCAGCCTTCTAAGGAAGTATAGTCGGCTCTGTCCTCTCTTGCACAGAGCATCAGTATTGGCAGTCCAGTCCAATTTATCATCCAGCTGCACTCCCAGGTATTTATAGGTCTGTACCCTCTGCACACAGTTACCTCTGATGATAACGATGAGGGGCCTGGTCCTCCTAAAATCCAGCACCAGCTCCTTGGTTTTGCTGGTGTTCAGTTGTAGGTGGTTTGAGTCGCACCATTTAACAAAGTCCTTGATTAGGTTCCTATACTCCTCCTCCTGCCCACTCCTTATGCAGCCCACGATAGCAGTGTTGTCAGCAAACTTTTGCACGTGGCAGGACTCCGAGTTGTATTGCAAGTCCGATGTGTATAGACTGAACAGGACCAGAGAAAGCACAGTCCACTGCGACGCTCCTGTGTTGCTGACCACAATGTTAGACCTGCAGTTCCTGAGACGCACATACTGAGGTCTATCTGTAAGATAGTCCACGATCCATGCCACCAGGTATGAATCTACTACCATCTCTGTCAGCATGTCCCTAAGGAGCAGAGGTTGGATGGTGTTGAAGGTGCTAGAGAAGTCCAGAAACATAATTCTTACAGCACCAATTGTCCAAGTGGGAGAGGGATCAGTATAGCATATATATGATGGTATCCTCCGCTCCCACCTTCTCCTGGTATGTGAACTGCAGAAGGTCGATGGCGTGGCGGACCAGTGGTCCCAGGTGGTGAAGCAGCAGCCGCTCCATGGTTTTCATCACATGTGACATCAGAGCGACAGGCCGGAAGTCATTCAGCTCACAAGGACATCATACCTTTGGGACTGGGGTGATGCAAGATGTTTTCCAAAGCCTCAGGACTCTCCCTTGTTCCAGGCTTAGGTTGAAGATGCCCTGTAGAGGACTCCTCAGCACCAACGCACAGGCCTTCAACAGTCGTGGTGATACTCCATCTGGAGCCACTGCTTTGCTGGCACGAAGTCTCCTCAGCTCTCTTCTTACCTGGGCTGCTGTAATTGTGGGTAGGGGGAAACTCTCTCCTGGTATCAGCAGAAGGATGGATGGAGGGTACACAACTCCGAGGTGAGAGTGGGTTAGTGTGGTCAAACCTGTTAAAGAAGTTGTTCATCAGGTTTGCTCTCTCCATGTCTTTCTCGATGGTGGCACCCTGCTTCGATCTGCAGCCAGTGATGATCTTCATACCATCCTACACTTCCTTCATGCTGTTATTCTGCAACTTCTGCTCCAGCTTTCTCCTGTACTGCTCCTTTGCCGCCCTGAGCTGGACTCGGAGTTCCTTCTGCATGCGCTTGAGATCATGCTGATCACCACCTTTAAAAGCCCTTTTCTTCCGGTTCAAAAGGCCCTTTATGTCACTTGTAATCCATGGCTTGTTGTTAGCATAGCAGCATACTGTTCTTACTGGAACTACAATGTCCATACAGAAGTTGATGTAGTCAGTAGTGCAGTCAACAACCTCTTCAATGTTGTCATTATATAATCCCTGCATGGTATCCCACTCCGTAGTACCAAAGCAGTCTCTCAGAGTCTGCTCCGCCTCAGAACTACTTGTCTTTAAACACAGATAAAACGGAGATGTTAACTGTTGGAAGGAATGACGCTGATCACAACAATATTCTGTCATCATTTAACTTGGTTGGAATCACCATTAATTTTACTGAATCAGCCCACAATCTAGGAGTTATCTTTGACTCTAGCATGTCATTTAAAGAGCATATTACAAAGTTGTCCAAATCATGTTTCTTCCATTTTAAAAATGTTGGGAAATTAACGCGTTTTCTAAATAAACAGGATTCTGAGAAATTAATTCATGCATTTATTTCTAGTAGGATTGATCTACTGCAGCGGTTCTCAAACTTTTGTATTTCGTGTCCCCCCTTTTCTACCTGGAATAATTCTGTGCCCCCTGCATAATATAAGATAGATGAGAATAACCCATGATACAACTAACAAAGGTATGATACTCGTGCTGTGTCGCGGTATCCTATCATTTTTACTTCCATAAAATTTGCATGTGTTCGGCAAACTTCGATGAAATATTTGCAATTATTTTTTTTTAAAGTGCTTTAATAACTGTTAAAATACCTTGTGTGGTTTTTGGTAGTAATTCTAATCCCCAAAACAAAGAATAAATTATTTATTCTTATTTAATTATTTTTTTATGTAAAGAAACGATTAAATATGTTTTAATTTTTAAAAATCTCATAAACGAGGACATTGATGAAGTCAATCTGCGTGAGACGAACGTATTTTCGCACGACAAATATTATACCGCTGTTAGTTGTATCATGAAAATAACCCAATACGCAGTAAATTATTTAACTCAATTTGGCAATATTGGCTACGCTGCCAATGTGGTGCAGTCGCGCCGCATTATCACCTGATCTACTGTTACCTGAATGTTCGTGACAGATACCGATACGACTCGAACTTTCTGGATTGAAAATACATGATTATATAAGTTGCAGCAGCAGCGCCGCTCATCATAGAAATAAACTTCAAATAGAAAAGGAGCTCAGGGTGTCTGTCTCGAATATCAAACCAAACCTGGACAGGCTGTGTACCCTAAAGCAGACATATATTAGTCATTAGATCTATGCCTTAAAAATGTTTTATTTTAATTTTAGTTATAATACATTCATTGTGATTATATGCTTGAAAATTTAAATTTGAAATAAAAATGTCAAACATTAATTTTGATGTCGTGTTCATTTATTTGATGGCCCCCTTGTACAGCTTCAGCCCCACAGTTTGAGAACCGCTAGGACTACTGCAGCCTCCAGTTAATCCAAAATGCTGCTGCAATAATTATTACAAGAACAAGAAAATATGAACACATAACTCCAGTTCTTAAATCCTTACACTGGCTCCCAGTTAAGTTTTGGGCAGATTTCAAAATCCTCCTTATAACATATAAAGCATTAAGTGACCAAGGTCCGGCTTACTTGTCTAAACTTATCGTGACTTACAAACCAGAGTGCACATTAAGATCTCAAGATGCTGGTCTGTTTATGATTCCAAGGATTAATAAAATAACAGTGGGAGGTCGGGCTTTTAGTAACAGGGCCCATAAACTGTGGAATGGTCTGCCTGCTACTATAAGAGATGCCCCTTTGGTCTCTGCTTTTAAATCCCGGCTGAAGACTCACTACTTCAGTTTAGCATATCCTGACTAGAGCTGCTGATTAACTGAACAGACTGCATCTCTGTTGTTAGTCATTAGAACTAAAACATAAGTAACATGATAGTTACAATTTGTTACTAACCCTCGCCTATTCTGTTTCTCTTCTCGGTACTCAAATGTGGCACTTGGTGGAGGATCGCAGGAATCATGGGGTAGAGGCGTCTTTTCATCAGATTGGCTGGCCCAGGGCTGTTTCAGCTTTGGAATGGCCAAATGTGGAAGGCAGCTTGATGGCTGAGGTTTCTAGGATTCTAAACAAATCCAAATCATATTATGTGATATCATCTACTGTTAAATTCTGCTCCGAACTTGTAAAATTTTTATTTTTATACTGTATTGAGGATTTGTTCTGTTCTGTGTATTGTATTGTATTGTATTGTATTGACCCCCTTCTTTTTGACACACACTGCACGCCCAGCCTACCTGGAAAGGGGTCTCTTTTTGAACTGCTTTTCCCAAGGTATCTTCCATTTTTTCCCTACAAGGGTTTTTTGGGAGTTTTTCCTTGTCTTCTTAGAGAGTCAAGGCTGGGGGGCCATCAAGAGGCAGGGCCTGTTAAAGCCCATTGTGGCACTTCTTGTGTGATTTTGGGCTATACAAAAATAAATTGTATTGTATTGTAAATTGTATTTGCTACAACCCTGTTGGGTTCTGTGGGTTCCGCCAGGAGGTGCTGCAGAGCCTGCACAGCCCTACTACATTGAGCTTCTGGCACATCCGGAACTGCTGCCGGGAGAAGATCACCGAACACCTGGAGCACTTCTGGGTATCCCATAAAAGCAGCCAGCCACCACTATTCCAAGAGCCAGAGTTGGGAGGTGGTGGACAAAGCTTGCAAGGAGGAGAGGAGGCGAAGAGAGGGAGAAAAAAAGGCACTGTGTAGGAATACTGCAGCCATAGGAAGGAGTTATGTGAAATTATAAACGAGGTAACACAGGTTTTGACATGTGCCAAAGTGTGGGCATCTTTTTTATACACAGTAGCTATGCAAACTCTTTAGGATATTGGTGCAGTGCCTTGTTTTAAAATAAGTATATATGTCATAAATGGCAAACTAGTTATTATATTTTTAACATGTAATAATTTGTTAAGAATCTCATTACAGTAATCCCTCGCTATATCGCGCTTCGACTTTCGCGGCTTCACTCTATCGCGGATTTTATATGAAAGCATAACTAAATATATAACGCGGATTTTTCGCTGCTTCACGGGTTCTGCGGACAATGTGTCTTTTTACTTCCTGTATATGCTTCCTCAGTTGGTTTGCCCAGTTGATTTCATACAAGGGACGCTATTGGCGGATGGCTGAGAAGCTAACCAATCAGAGCACGCAGTTAAGTTCTCCTGACTGAGAAGCTAACCAATCAGAGCACGCAGGAGCTATGCAGTGTTAACCAGGAAGTCTCATCTCGCTCATTCAGCATCAACGTGCTTCGCTGTGTAAAGAGTTGTGCTCTTTAGTGTTTATCTTTGTGCATAGTCAAGCCCTTCATTATGGCTCCAAAACAATCTGCTACTGCTTCAGGTGCCGTGCCCAAGCGCAAGAAGAAGATGTTAACGATTGCCGAAAAGGTAAACGTTTTGGATTTGTTGAAGGCTGCGATTCTTTTTATTTAAAAAGCAGGAAAGGAATATAAGATCTACGGCTGCAGCGTCCTTTTAACCAGGGTGCAAAACGAGTTGTAAGTGGATGTAATAAGGCAGTAGTCTGGATGGAATCTGCTTTAGGGATTTGGATTGAAGACTGCCAGAAGAAGAACAACGGCAGTGCTACACAATCGCCTGAAGTGGCTCCTTTACAAGGGCTGTAACGCTTTTCTTTGTTGTGCAGTAAAATTAAACTCATTGTTATCAGACAAGTCATCGTGTCATTGTTGGTGAGTAACCATAATTAATTTTCTTCTTACAGTGCTTAGTACATGTACGTACGTTTAGTGTCACTGTACACACATTTACTGTATACTATTTTTCTTGCATTGTACGTATTTATTGCTGGTGGCCTGTCTATCGTAATGGCTGTAACATATGTGATATCGGAGACACTCAATATCTTTAAAATAATATTTAGGTTTTACTGTAAATAAACAGTGTGTTTATATACATAATTTCAATGAATCTTACCTAATATCTAAGAGAATACAAAGGGATTATGCTGTATAACTCTGCGGGGAATATTTATAAACAGTGTGGGAGAGTTTATAAGGGCTTAAAATATATAAAAATAACCATACAAACATATGGTTTCTACTTCGCGGATTTTCACCTATCGCGGGGGGGTCTGGAACGCAACCCCCGCGATCGAGGAGGGATTACTGTATTACATGGTGCTGTATGCATGAGCAACATGACATTTCTGGAGTGGGAATAAGCCCAAATACACTGAAATCCTGTTTCCAGTAGGTGGCTCTTTGGCTAAAGATCTGCATTGGTATCTGGAAGGCTGCTGGTCCAAATCCTGTTATTGCCAGAAGGGATCCTACTCTGTCGGGTCCTTGAACAAGGCCCTTAATTTGAAAATTACTGCAGTGGTGCTGTAAAATGTACAATGAATAATATCAGAATTGAAGGTCTCCCTGAAAACCGTTAAAGTCCAGACCCAGTGAAGTTCATAGCTGAAGTATTCTCTAAAATAATTGGAGAGGACTTTAATTCAGACATCGAGATATCAGCAGCTTACTGCATATGTGAATCAAAAGCCTCAAAATCTAGAAGCCTCATTGTACGTTTCGAGAAATTACAATCTAAATTAAATTTGATGTCACTTCTCAGACTGAAAAGAGATTATTCTTGAAAATAACTGCATCTGTATTTTCTCTGATTTCTCACTTTCAACAGCTGCAAACGTACCACATTTTGCAGCATTGAACAGTGCTTACAAAAAGCCTCTTGTATCCTGCTAAATTGAGAGTGGATATTCAAGGCAAGTTCTACATTTTTATTTCTCTGGATGAAGCAGAAAAAGAACTAAGAAAATGATTCACAACATGTTTTGAAATACAATCATGAGTCACATCGTGTCCTGGCAAGGCAAAGAAGATTTTACCTGCAATTTGATCCATATACAATGGGACTTTTGCCATAATTATACATTCTATTTCCTTCTCTGTTATTTTTTATATTTTAATTAAAATTATAATTATATTTTTTTTCTCCCCAAAGGGGACTGTTTAACATCATACCCTTGATTTATTGTATTAGGATTGTACTATCATACATTATCTGCTTCTCCATGGGTACTGTTTAAAATCATTCCCTAGATTTATTTTTTTGGGACTGTTTAGGATTATATTCCAGGTTTATAGTATTTGGGCTATACTGCCAATAGATATCTCTACTTTAATCCTTCTACACCGCTGCTGTGTGGCTTGTTTTATTTTGGACATGCTCAGTCTCTAGGTATGTCAGAGGACTGCGACTTTGTGAAGTGTGTTCTGTCCTACCCGTGGACTGTATTGACAATAGATATCTCTACTTTAATCCTTCTACACCACTGCTGAAGGGCTTGTTTTATTTTGGACGTGTTCTGTCTCAAGGTATGTCAGACGATAGGGACTTTGTGAAGTGTGGTCTAGCCTCACGTGGGGAGGCAAAATGGGGGGGCAGGGGGCTGAGGGAGGGAGTACAAGAACAATGTACTTCTAATCTGTCCTTTTTCCCTCCAGCTGTAAGTACCAACACAATAGGCTTCATACAAATAACTCCTGACAAAATTCTAAATTAAGGTTAAAGCCTTATGTAATAATGTACTACCTTAATGTAAGACTACAAAATGTCAACAAAAGTTCAGAAGCAATGTCTCAATGACAAAACAGTGAACTTTGTGAGCTGGAATGTCAAAAGTTTCGCTCACGAATTAAAGAGAAAGAAAGTATTCGCTCATGTAACAGATCTAAACACCAAGATAGTATCTTTGATCGATTTTGGTTGAAAAGAGATTTGACTGGCTAAATATTCTACTCCAGCTATACAAAGAAAACTAGAGGTTTGGGAATTTTAATACGTAGAACAATTTTATTTGTGGTTTCAGATGTAGCATCTGATTCTGGAGGGTGATATATGATTTTTATGGGTAATTTATTTATTTATTATTGTAAAGTGATTTTGATAAATACCTATGCACCCAATGTGGATGATAGACTTTATTCAAAATGTATTTGCATCCATTCCTAATGTGAACGCTTATAAAGTTATAATGGCAAGAGACTTTAACTGTGTTTTAAATCCATACCTGGATAGGTCTTCAGCCAGAGGGTCGATAACATCTAACACTGCAAAAAAAATTATGGTCGATAACATCTAACACTGCAAAACCAATTACACAGTTTGGAATTGATCACAACTTATCAAACCATTGGAGATTTCTAAGTCCAAATTTAAGAGCATATTCCTTCTTCAGTACATAATTGATTAATTGATTATTTCTTTATAGATAATAATTTTTTGCCTACAATCAAATCTTGCAAGTATGATGCTATTGTTATCGCCAATCACGCCCCTCTGATCATGGAACTCAGTTAATCATTATGCCCCACATAGTCATCGCACAACTGGCATCTTTACCCACATTTATTAGCTGAGGAGAAGCATACCGAATTTATATCCAACCAAATTGATTTTTTTAGACAAATACATCCTCAGAGGTCTCTGCAGGAATACTCTGGGAAAGTCTGAAAGCATTTTTAAGAGGACAGATTATTTCATATCTCTCCCATAAAAATAAATTTGAAACTAAGAAGGCATCAAAATTAATCAGTGAAATTACCAGAATAGATCAAGAACACGCCAGGTTCCCAAATGATGCACTTTATAGGAAAAGACAGGCTTTGCATTCAGAACTCAACCTCTTGACATCAAAAGAAATGGAACAACTCATTTTTAAATCACAACATCATTACTATGAATATGGAGAGAAGGCTAAAAAGATCTTAGCTCAGTAAATCCACAAGCAGGAAGTTTGCAATGCAATACCAGTAATTACCAACTCAGATGGAGACAAAA
Organism: Polypterus bichir lapradei; assembly: GCA_026402145.1. NCBI lineage: Eukaryota > Metazoa > Chordata > Cladistia > Polypteriformes > Polypteridae > Polypterus > Polypterus bichir. Next base: position 2,063,639 of record JANRMT010062829.1, on the reverse strand, counting down.
TCATTAACCATAAAAATGTAATGCACATATTTAGAGACTACTATAAATCCTTATATTCTACTCAGTTTAAAGAAGACAAGACACAATCTAATGTGTTACAGATGCCACAGCTAAATACTCTCAATGCAGAGGAATTGGATAAACCTCTGAGACTTTCAGAATTACTAGATGCTATAAATTCACTTCAGACTGGGAAACAGCAGGCCCTGATGGCTACCCTGCTGAATTTTATGAAAAAAAATCAATTAAGTTATCTCTCCTTTTATTAGCAACATTTATAATAAAATAAAATTCTAGCTCAAACTTTTTGCCAAGAATTAATTACCGTCTTTCCTAAGGAAAAAAAAAAACGTACAATGTGCATCATATAGGCCAATCTCACATCTGAATAATGATTTTAAGATACTCTCCAAACTTCTAGCTAGAAGGATTCAGAAAGTGCTTCCTTCGGTAATATCAAAAATCCAAACCAGATTTATTAAAGGCACACACCTCCAAACTTTGATGCCTGTTTAATGTAATATATTTGCCCACAAAGTCTAACACTTGGCAAATCTTATTATCTTTGGATGCAGAAAAAGCATTTGATATGGTTGAATGGGGCTATCTATTCACCACATTGCACAAATTTGGGTTTGGCCTGAATCTATCTGTATGGCTCAAGCTACCAGTCCAGAAGCTTCAGTTTGTATTAGCAGCATTATTTCAGGCTACTTCAAACAATAATGTGGTACTAGACAAGGAAATCCTCTGTCACTACTGCTATTTGCAATCGCCTTTGAGCCATTGGCTATTCCATTTTAAAATGCTCCTGAGATAAAGGGGTTTATCAGAGATGGACCTGAACAGAAAATATCACTAAATTCAGATGATATTGTACTATATACCAGTTTAATAAAAAACTGTGCCTACAGTATTAGCAGCATTACCAGAATTTCAAACGATACCTGGACTCAAAATTAATTTGAATAAAAGTGTGCTTTTCCCAGTGAACTCCCTAGCCCACAATATTAGATTGGACACCTTCCCTTTTATCATTGCAGATCAGTTTAAATACCTAGGGGTAAACATCACAAGTAAAAATAAAGCTCTTTTTTAACAAAAGTTTGCTGTCTGCATTAAAAAACTTAAAACAAGACGTGCATAGATGGTCTACTCTCCATCTCACTTTCGCAGGGAGAATTAACACAGTCAAGATAAATATCCTTCCTAAGCTTCTTTTTCTATTTCAAACTATCCCCATATACATTAACAAATCATTTTTATAAAGTTAGATTCAATCATAGCCTCGTTTATTTGCAATTCAAAACATTCACGCAACCAAAAGCAGAAGGTGGCATGGCTGTACCTAACATTCAATTTTATTACTGAGTGTCAAACATAAAAGCTATAAAAACCTGAACATTGCCAAAATTAATGAACACACACAGGATTGGTCTGCAATAGAAATAAAATCCTGCAGTACTTCTTTATATTTCTTGTTTTCTGCCCGAGTAAATACAAGTTATCGTCAGTATACTAACAACCCAATTGTCCTTCATTCACTCAAAATATGGAACTAATGCACTTCAGGATAGAGAAGCTTGTATCTGTGGTACCTCTAAACAATAACATCCTTTTCCACCCTTTCAAATTTACACAATTTATAATATTTGGAAAACATATCGGATTAAGTCACTTAGAGATGTGTATATAGATATTGTCTTTGCTTCCTACAAAAAATTACACTCCAAATTTAGCTTCCCATCTACACAATTTTTCCACTATTTCCAAATTAAATACTTTGCTAAACAAAATCTGCCCAATGTTCTTCACCTCCCACCTATTTATATCCCGGAAGAAATATTAATCAGTCTTGAGGACTCAGACATAATTCTATAATGTATAAAAACATCTTAACACTAGAATCCCTGAAGCCTAGGAAAAAAAGTTGTAATGCCTTAAATTCCTTTACACCTCTTCATCAGCATCTTTGTTTTGCAAATGTGACATTCAGCACAAGCTTGTAAGCAGCCTGCTATCCCATTCCCCACCGATGCAGTTCAAGTGAGACACAAAATTCTCAGAGCTCAAGCCTGATTATCTGGGTATGAAGTTCCTTGAGTTATATAGGGTAAATAATATAACAGTATTTGGAATACATACATTTCATGTGTGTTACATTTCTACAATAATCTGGATAATTGTTGCATGACAGGAAATGCGAGGCAAGAAATATTGAACACATAGCAAGAAACAGAAACTATTGTCTTGAATAATTGATAAAATGTGGACATTAAATGTATTATATGTGAAGACTGAAGTTCAAATATTAAATAAACACTTTCACAAAAGGTATAACAAAACAAGTGCACTTTTATTCAAGAATATAACCAAACAAAAAGAAACCATTCAATTTACATGTTGCTGTCAATGAGTAAAAACCTAAGTCCAAATATCAATCAATGTAAATTCGAAGTGTGGCTGGTGCAGAAGTAAGAACTGCTATCTCGTAATCAAGAGGTTGCGGATTTGAATCTGTCCTCTTTCTATTTTGAGTAGTGAGCTGCTATTATTATTACTACAATATAATAAAAATATACATTTGATTTGAGAATGTAACACCCTGTGGGGTCGGGCTCATGTAGGTCTTCTGTCATTGGTGCGAGCCTCGACGTGACATCACAGGGGCCGGAGCCGGCAAGGTCTCCTTCCCTTGGCTCGGTCCCGGAAGTGATGTCAAGAGGACCAGGTGGAACTCCCGTGAATGGTCAGCAGGCAAGGGAGAAAAAGAGTCAGTGCACTCAAGGCCTTAAGCTGCCTCCCATGCACACGTGTGTGACAACGCTCATGCAGAACGTGTGAAAAACAACAGATTTGCTGTGATCTTGGACATCTGGCAACATTTTGTTGAGAAGTGTGTTTTGAATTACAACCCAGGGCAACATATTACTGTTGATGAGTAACCGTTGTACTTTCTTGAAATACATCTCAACCAAGCCTGACAAATTTGGCATAAACTTTTGGATTGCGGCAGATTTGGAGACAAAGTATATGTGCAATGTCATTCCTTATTTAAAAAAAGATCCCAGTCGTCCCACTGGAGAAAGACTTTCTGAGACTGTGGTTTATAAAGCTTATGGATCTGTTTCTGGACAAAGGCAGAACCATAACAACACACAACTTCTTCACATCGCTTTCACTGGCTAATAGATGGCTGCACCAAAAACAACTCTGCTTAGTACCACAAATAAAATGGGACAGAAACTTACACCTGCAGCTAAAGTCACTTTAGTATGCAAGTAATTCTCCACGCTAGTGTTTTAGATCTGGCAGTGCCATACTGGCAGTGTATGTGCCCAAAAAGAAGGAATCTGTCTGCATTCTCATTACCATGCACCATAACACAGATTGCGGGCAAGATCGAAAAAAAAAACATGTTCAAATGACATAGCATTTTTAAATAATAACGTTTTTTTGCATTGATGTGTGTGTGCACGCGTGAGAGAGGCAGAGACAGATTTGATCTCATTCAAGTGGTTACTGGAATATTAAATAAATACTTTCACAAAGGTATAACAAAATAAGTGTGCTTTTATTCAAGAATAAAACTGAGTAACAAAAAATTCAAGTGACAACAAGGTACCAAGGAGACATGATCCACCAGCGTTTGTGTGTCTTCTTATATCCCTTCAGCGATATCTTTTACAGGTAGCAAAACTTTACACCGGCTGTTACAGACTGAAATCAAATGTAAGTATTTATTATATTATAGTAATAATAATAATAATAATAGCAGCTCACTAGTCAAAACAAGAAACACATGGTTTCGAACCCACAATCTTTTGGTTATAGCGCAGCAGTTCTTATCTCTCCACCATCCAAGAAGGCATGTCAACCTTCTGTTGACTGACATTTGAGCTTGAGTTTTTAACTCATTGTCAGCAACATGTAAATTGAATGATTTTTTTTACTTGGGTTATACTCTTGAATAAAAGTGCATTTGTTTATTAGATATTTGGACAAAACTCTTCACACATTATACAGTATATACTTCATGTCATTATTACTATAACATGAAAACATTTTCTGATTTAGTTATGTATTCAACATTTCTTGCCTCGCATTTCCCGTCATCCAATATTTACCCAGATCTTTGTAGACACAGAACACACATGAAATGTATGTATTACAAGAAACAGTATATTATTCACCCTATACAATTCCAGGCACTTTACTCCCAGATAAATAGACTTGAGCTGGGAGAACTTCAGCTGCGTCGTTGTGGGATGGGATAGCAGGCTGCCTACTGCCTGTGCTGATTGACATATTTGCAAAACTAAGATGCTGATGAAGAGGTGCAAAGAAATTTATGGTGGTCTGGCATTGTGACTTTTTTTTAGGTTTCAGGGATTCTAGTGTTAAAGTCCTTACCTTTCAAAGATCACAGTGTACAGTGGGAAAAGGATCTCTCACTCAACATTTCAGAAAAGGAGTGGAAGGCAGCCACACACAGAATTCAGTTTAGCTTCATATGCGCAAAGCATACAGTTATTCATCTTAAAATCTCTTATTGTGCACATCTATCTCATTTAAAATTGTCCAAAATTTTTTAGTGGCAAGGTCCAACCTTTGAACGTTGCAATTGAGTTCCAGCCGCACTAGGCCACATATTTTGGGTGTGTACCAAATTAACATAATTCTGGACCAAACTTTTTAAATGCCTATCAGACAACCTTGGTGTCACAATCCCTCCTAACCCATTAACAACTGTGTTTGGTGTACTTCCAGATGGACTTACAGTGGAGAAGGACAAACAAACTGTAATTGCATTTACTCCATTATTAGCACATAGATGTATCTTGCTCAGCTGGAACAATCCTAAGCCATCTCTTTTAAGTGACTGGCTACCTGAAGTTGTATAGTATTTGAAATTGGAAAAATTACTTAGAGGATCTAGTCAAAACTTTTTAAAAACCTGGCAGCATCTAATCAATAACATTTTAGAATAAGTTTTTATATTGGAGAAAAGGATTCTTGTACTTGCTCTAACGACCCGACACAGATTCACACAGGAGGCACGTATAAAATAAATAAACTTTTATTTTTCTTCACCTGTGGGGCACGTCTACCCAGTTATTCTCACAGGCACAACACAGTCCCAAGTGTAACACAAACACACCAAAACACCACACTCCACTCTTTCTTCCACCACCACTCCTCCTAGGCAACCTTGTGCTCCTCCACCCGACTCTGGCCGCTGAGTGGTGGTTGCTGGCTCCTTTTATTGGGCACCCAGAAGTGCTCCAGATGCTTGATTGCCGACCTCCGGCTGCACGTCCGGGTGTGTTGAAATCAGTGCCCACAAGGGTCCATCAGCTCCTGCTGCAGCACCCCCTGGCAACACCTGTGGAACCCAACAGGGCTGCACAACACTCCAACCCCCATGAAGCCCAGCGGGAGTCCGAGGCATCACTGCAATCCAGGGAGGCTGCCATCTAGCATCCAGGGGGAGATACTGGGTTTCCCATCCTTGCTCCCCCGGGAACATATGCTGCAGGGGTGTCCCGGCCAGGCATGGGCCCCGGCCGCTTGCCACACTGCGTTTTCCTAAAATGACCAAAGTTCAGTAGCTCTAGCATAAAAAATGTGATTCAACAAAACCCAGACACGTTGAAATGATTCCACAGACAAAATATCTTTGTTTTTAAAAAGTTTTAGTTAAAATTCAAAGTAAAACAGTTCACACAAAAAAAAAAAAATTAAAAGAGCAAAAATTTGAAAAGTTCTTGTTTAAGTGAAGTTCTATTCAAAGCTTATAAATCTTGTTAAATTTATAATTGTTACAAATCACGTGTCTGAACCATTTCAAAACACTCAGAAAACTGTACGTCAATTCCATTTCTAAGTTGAAAATGGGTCTTCAAGTCCCTGTGCACTGGGACCTGTTCTGAACAACAAGTGGCTCAATTATCACACTGTATCTCAGTTATAGCGACAGCTCTATCTCATACTAACTTACAGGGGGAAAAGACTATACCATTGTCGATGACTATGAAAGACATGCATATTCTATTGAAATTAAGCAAACACTAATATGAGTTTAACTCAAAGTTTTACCTTTCTAAAATTGGCTCTTGCAATTCTGTTCCCACTTTTCTACTCTTAAAGTTTAACTCTGGCTGTTGGCCTTTCTTTCTCTTGGATGGCGGTTGAATTGAATTTAGTTTTGTTAAGTCTGACTTGTTTGCATGGAATGTTACTTGCTTTTAATAAATTCAATAAAAAATAGTTACATGTACCAAAATTGATTCATTCTGTTTGTTTTTCTGTGTCCTATGAAAAATAAATGCATATTGGAAGATACAAATTCTGTTTTTTATGGCAGGTCAGGGGTTAGACATACTCTATATTCTGTTGATTGTTGAAGTGCTTTCAGAATAGTTAATTTTAACTGTTTTTTTTTATTTAAGCAGGACAGTTAAACTGGTAACGTACAGTTGGCCTCTGATATGTATGTATGTGTGTGTGTTCACCTTATGCTAGTCTGATGTCCTCTCCAGCGATTATTCCGGCCTTGTGCCTGACACTCGCTGAGACAGGCTTCAGGATAAGTGGGTTCAGTTGCCACAAGAAAGTGAGGTTTGAAAATATTTTCTCTAGATGTTTCAATAATTTTCTTTTAAGTTTTATTATGTATGGCAATTTATAAAAGATCTATGACATTTTCACCATCTCAGCAGCTAATTGTTCTCTTGCATGAAATTTGGTTATTAGCCTCTCATTAATAGATATCATAGATTCATAGATATCATATATATATATATATATATATATATATATATATATATATATATATATATATATATATATCTATACTAATAAACGGCAAAGCCCTCACT
>JANRMT010062829.1:2027462-2039011 GCA_026402145.1 Polypterus bichir lapradei | reverse complement strand
GTATGTGTATATATGTAGATATATATGTATGTATATATGTGTGTGTGTATATATATGTGTATATGTATAGATATGTATATATATATGTTTATATGTGTGTGTGTAAATATATATATATATATATTTATATATGTATATATATATATATATATATATATATATATGACAGCAACACTCATCACTCACAACAGTGACAAAACAATTACATTGACAATCATGTTACGTTATTTTCAAAATGTTTCCTTTTCTTTTTCATTACTTCATTAACACACTACTTCTCCGCTGCGAAGCGCGGGTATTTTGTTAGTACACTAATAAAAAGGCAAAGCCCTCACTGACTGACTGACTGACTGACTGACTGACTGACTCATCACTAATTCTCCAACTTCCCATGTAGGTAGAAGGCTGAAATTTGGCAGGCTTATTCCTTACACCTTACTTACAAAAGTTAAGCAGGTTTCATTTCGAAATTCTACACGCAACGGTCATAACGGTTGACAACGTCCGCCATGTTGAACTTTCTTATTTATGGCCCCATCTTCACGAAATTTGGTAGGTAGCTTCCCTGCGCTAACCGAAACCAATGTACGTACTTATTTCAGTGGTATGATGCCACTGTCGGCCGCCATATTGAACTTTCCAACGTCGCTAATTCTCCAACTTCCCGTGTAGGTAGAAGGCTGACCCCATCTTCACGAAATTTGGTAGGTGGCTTCCCTGCGCTAACCGATACCGATGTACATACTTATTTCGGTGGTATGACGCCACTGTTGGCTGCCATATTGAACTTTTCAACGTCACTAATTCTCCACCGATTATGACAGCAGCAATCCAAGCTGTGAGATTTGAAACAAGATTACTTTTCACATGGCCAACCGTACGTTGCATGCTCAAAAGTAAGCTCAGCACACAGCTTGGTCATATTACAACCGAAGGGCCAAACTGACAATGTGGTATACAAAGAGATCCTTAACAAATAATTATTGGTATATTTTCCCTTAGTTTAAAAAGGTTTAATTTTCTTCTTAATAAAAATTTTAAGGCAGTACTATGCCGCTGCGAATCGCGGGTATTTTGCTAGTATATACAGTATATATGTGTGTGTGTGTGTGTCTATTTATATGACAGCAACACTCATATCAGTGACAAAACAATTACATTAACAATCATCTTACGTTATTTTTAAAATGTTTCCTTTTCTTTTTCATAACTTCTTTAACACACTACTTCTCCGCTGCAAAGCGCGGGTATTCTGCTATAGTCAATATAGTCAAATTAAGTGGGATAACCTTGCAGATGGAGGAGCACAAGAGCAGGAGTTTTTAGAAGTAATCAGCAACTGTTTTTTAACACAACATGTTAGAGCACCAACACTGGGTGAAGCCTGTCTGGATTTAGTATTCTGTCATAATCAGGATAGAATTGAGGGTGTAGAGGTGATTGAACCACTAGGGTCAAGTGACCATAATGTAATACAATTCTCAGTATTTTGTAAGAGTGCAGATGCAAAGACTAAAATTGTGAAGTTGAACTTTGGTAGGGCTAATTTTGAGCAGTTGCGACAAAGTCTAAGGAGGATAGACTGGGATAAACTTTTAAGTGTGGTGACAGTCAAGGAGCAGTGGAACAGGCTTAAAAATGTTTTACATGTAATGCTGGAAGGTGCATACCTAAATGTGAAATTAATAGGAAATTTTAAAAAACTCCACAGTTGATTAATAAAGATAGTAATTAATAACTGCTTTATATGGCATTTAAGACTAATGAATGCAAAGCGAATTTTAGAGCATATTAGAACATGAGAGCATCCATTAAGAAGGATATCAGGGAGGCTAAACGACAGTTGGAGAGGAATATAGCAGATAAGGTGAAAGACGACCCTAAGATATTCTTTTAGTATTTTAGTAGTAAAAGAAAAATCAAGGTGGAGGTGAAGTGCATCAGAAATAGCAAAGGGGAATTAACATTAGAATTCTTGAAGCCTACAAAAAAACTCGTAATCCCAGCCCACCATAAATCCCTTCGCACCTCTCCATCAGTGTCTTTTGTTTTGTTAATGCATCGATCAGCACAAACAGCAATCAGCCTGCTGTTCCATCCCCACCTTAATGGAGCTCAGCTCCAGCAAAAGGTTCTCCCAGCTCAAGCCAAGGCTCCTTATCTGTGTGTGAGATCTGGAGTTGTATAGGGTAAATAATACAGTATATCATTATTTGGAATACATGCATTTCATGTGTGTTCCATGTCTACAAAGATCTGGGTAAGTGTAGGATGAAAGGAAATGTGAGAATTGGAAGAAATGCTGAACACATAACTAAAGCAGAATCTTTTTCCAAGTTACACTAATAAAGATGTGAAGTGTATAATGTGTGAAGACTTTAGTCCAAATATCAAATAAACACGTGTGCTTTTATTTTATAACCAAAGAAAAAAAAAAACATTCAATGTACTTGTTGCTGTCAACGAATTAAAAACCCAAGCTCAAAATACAATTAACAGGGAGTCTATACATGTTCTTGAATGGTGCAGAGGTAAGAACTACTGCCTAATAACCTGAAGGTCCTGGGTTTGAGACCGGGTTCTCCGGTTTTGAACAGTAAACTGCTATTATTATTTCTGCAATATAATAAAAACATACATTTGATTTGAGTCTGTAACACCCAGTGTAAATTTTGGCTACTTGTAAAAGTTAGTGCTTGTTTTTTTTATAGTTTAGTTTTATTCTCTCAGTGACGTTCATGTGGTACAACAAACTTGCCTCTCCCTCTCTGACTTGATGGCACTTATATCCATTCTTTTCACAAGAACAGTGCTGTGGCTGATGCCTGCTCAGAAGTATTTGTTGTACAGGCAATCAAAGATACAATGTCCCGTGACTGCTAACAGACTGGACAAAGGCAGGACCATAACAACAGACAGCTTTCTTCTTCACAGCACTTTTGCCAGCTAATAGACTGCTGCACTCTGCTTGGCACCATTAGTAAAATGGGACTTCCACATGCAGCTAAAGTCACTTCAGTACGCAAGCAATTTGCCACGCTAGTGTTTAGATCTGACAGCGTTGTGCTGATGGTATATGTGCCTAAAAAGAAGAATCCTTTGATTTCAGTCTGTAACAGCCGGTCTAAAGTTTGGGAGCATACACTGTCAGCATGACGCTGTCAGATCTAAACACTAGCATGGCGAATTGCTCGGGTACTGAAGTAAACGGAACTAAATAGACCAGAGGTGTCGAACTCCAGGCCTGGAGGGCCGCAGTGGCTGCAGATTTTCATTCTAACCCTTTTCCTAATCAGTGACCAGTTTTCACTGCAAATTTCTTTTCCCCTTCATTTTAATAGCCCCGTTTTTTAAGGATTCAGTGCTCTGAATTCATTCTTTTCTTCATTAAATGACAGCCAAACAGAAATGAGACGTGAAACGAGCCAACAGATGACCAGCTAAATTGGGGCTTCAAACTCCAACCAATTTCACTCCAATCACTTTCTTAATTAGAAGCTAATTGTTGCTGTTAATTAAACTCATTATTTAATGCCATGGCTTGTTGCTGCTCTCATTCTGCCACAGCAGATATTTCCAAAATAATTTTTCAGTTTTTTCTAAGAACATCATCAAAATGTGTTGGTAAGCTGAGAGATCAACCTTACTGAGACTATCACCTTTCTTTACTTTCAGATATTGTGTGATGGGCACAGGTGAGCTGGTCATGTGGCTTGTTTTGTGTCTCATTATTTGGCTGCTAATTAAGGACAAAGAAACAACAAAGAGGCTTGATTCAAATTAATTAAAATTAAGGCAAAAGAAGTTCATTAGCAGCAAAAACAGGTCACTAATTAAGAAGATGGTTCGAATGAAAACCTGAAGCCACTGCGACCCTCCAGGACTGGAGTTCGACACCCGTGAAATAGACTGAAATCAAGCAAATCACCAGGACCAGATAATATTTATCCTTGAGTTCTTACGGAGGCTAGCAAGTACAGATATAAACCCTTAACACATATTTTAGGAAGTCACTGCACACTGGAGAGATTCTGAAGGACTGGAAAATGGCAAATTTTGTCACATTATATAAAAAGGGTGACAGGGCAGATCCAAGCAACAATAGACCAGTAAGCTTAACATGCATCACAGGAAAATTAATGGAAGGAATTATTATGGATAAGATTGAGCAACACCTGGCAAGTTATTTGGAACAGTCAGCATGGGTTCAGAAGAGGGAGGATGTGTTTTACTAACATGCTGGAATTCTATGAATAGGCAACAAAGAATTAACATTGTTAAGATGAATATCCTTTCTAAGCTTCTATTTCTATTTCAAAGTATTCCAATACACATCAACAAATCTTTTTTTAAGAAGTTAGATTCAATCATAATTTATTTGGAACTCAAAACATCCACATATCCAAAAGGCGACCCTACAAACTCGTTAAGTAGAAGGTGGCATGGCTTTACATAACTTTCAGTTTTTGACTCCCTAAGAAGACAAGGAAAAACTCCCAAAAAAACCTTGTAGGGAAAAAAATGGAAGAAACCTTGGGAAAGGCAGTTCAAAAAGAGACCCTTTCCAGGAAGTTTGGGCGTGCAATGTGTGTCAAAAAGAAGGGGGTCAATACAATAAAATACACAGAAGAGTACACAAGTAATCCTCAATACAATAGTAAAATAAAAATATTACAAGTCCAGAGCAGAATTTAACAGTAGATGATATCACATAATACGATTTGAATTTGTTCAGAGTCCTGGAGACCTCAGCGATCAAGCTGCCTCCCCCTATTGGCCATTCCACAGCTGAGACAGCGCTGGGCAAGCCAATTCGATGAAAGGACCCCTCTTTCCCATGATTCCTGCGATCCTCCATCAGTGATGACTTCACCTTAGGTAGGCAAAACAACTTGGCAGCTGGGCCGTGGCACCAAGTGCCATATTTGTATGCCAAGAAGAGAAACAGAATAGGTGAGGGTTAGTATCCAATTATAACTATCATGTAACTTATGTTTTAGTGCTAATGACTAACAACAGAGATGCAGTCTGTTCAGTTAATCAGCAGCTCTAGTCAGGATATGCTAAACTGAAGCAGTGAGTCTTCAGCTGGGATTTAAAAGCTGAGACCGAAGGGGCATCTCTTATAGTAGCAGGCAGACCATTCCACAGTTTAGGGGCCCTGTAACTAAAAGCTCGACCTCCCACTGTTATTTTATTAATCCTTGGAATCATAAGCAGACCGGCATCCTGAGATCTTAATGTGTACTCTGGTTTGTATAGTCATGATAAGCTCAGATAAGTAAGCCAGACCTTGGCCATTTAATGTTTTATATGTTAAAAGAAGGATTTTGAAATCTGCCCTAAACTTAACTAGGAGCCAGTGTAAGGATTTAAGAACTGGAGTTATGTGTTCGTATTTTCTTGTTCTTGTAATTCTTTGGATTAACTGGAGGCTATACAAAGAACAGTTTGAGCATCCAGTGAACACCGCTTTGCAGTAGTCAATCCTTCTAGAAATAAACACATGAATTAATTTCTTAGAATCCCGCTTATTAAGAAAACACCTTAATTTCCCAACATTTTTAAGATGGAAGAAACATGATTTGGACAACTTTGTAATGTGCGCTTTAAATGACATGCTAGAGTCAAAGATAACTCCTAGATTGTGGGCTGATTCAGTAAAATTAATGGTCATTCCAAACGAGTTAAAAGATGACAAAATATTGTTGTGATTAGCATTATTCTCTCCAATAATTAACATATGTTTTTTTTAATTCATTAACACAACTAATTAAAGACAACATTGGAGAAACTTAATTTGGTCTAAAAGAAAGGCATAACTGGGTGTCATCTGCATGTTTCCTAATGATAGATCCCAGTGGAAGCATGTAAAGTGAAAACAGTAAAGGTCCCAGTACTGAGCCCTGCGGGACACCATATCTCACTTCTGTGTATAATGATGGAGTACTGTCAGCACATTTCTGTTCATATTGTAATCGATTTGATAAATAAGAACTAAACCAGGCAAGGACAGTACCTGTGAGCCTAACATCATTTTCTAGCCTGTGTAGTAAAATAGAATGGTCAATGGTGTCAAATGCTGCACTTGAGTCTAACAACATAATTACAGTGGAGTTTCCTATATCGAAGGATATCAGAATGTCATTTCCAACTCGCGTTAGTGCCGTTTCCGTACTATGACCAGTGCGGAAACCAGACTGGAATTTCTCAAATAAATTGTAATGCGTAAAGTGTGACTAAAGCTGATTGGCGACTACTTTTTCAAGTATTTTAGAGAGAAAGGGTAAATTTGAAATGGATCTATAATTATTAAGAATGTGTGGGTCTAGGTCTGACTTTTTAAGTAATGGTTTAATTACTGACATTTTTAGTGCATCAGGTACTGTGCCATGCAATAATGAAATATTGATAATGTTTAGAATAGGCACTGCAAGAACATGTATTGTAATTTTTACTAGTTTTGTGGGCACTGGATCTAGGGAACAAGTAGTGGTCTTCATTTTAGAAATTAAGTTACAGGATTAAAGTTTCTAAAGTGTTGAATGCAATGTGAGACGGGGTCTGCTAAGCTAGCATGTGGTTTGCACTGTGATGCTGAGATCTGGGATCTTACATTTTTAATTTTCTCATTGAAGAAGTTAAAGTCTGTACTACTAATATCTGTTACTATTTTGCACTGTAGATCTGAATTTCTATTTGTTAATTTAGCAACTGTTCTAAACTGTACCCTGAAGATTTTTGTTATTGGTATCTATTATTGTAGAATAGTAGTCTGAGCGAGCTTTAAAGAGAGCTTTTTTTATATTTTTTTTAACAGTCTCTGTCCATGCAATTTGAAAGACTTTCAGCTTTGTTGTTCTCCATCTGCGCTCCAGTTTTCGACACTCTAATTTAAGAGCTTGACCTTTCTTATTAAACCAGAGAGAGTTTCTATGTGCTTTGATCACTTTTGTTTTAAGTAGAGTCGCTGCATCCAGAGCATCTCTCAAGGTCACATTATAATGTGACGTTAGCTGATCTAAATTGTTTTCTACGTTTACATTTGATGTTAACTGATCTAAATGGTTTTCTACAATTACACTTGACTTACTCAAAGTATCTATAAATTCTGAAGCAGAATTACAATCTAGATATTGCACTGTCTTTGTTTTAAACTGTGAGTGCGTTGGCAATGGCAGGACTAAATCAAATGTAATTAAGAGGTAATCGGAAATAACTTCATTTAATGGAGTAATATTTACATTTAGAAGTTCAACTTTGTAAGTTATAATTAAATCTAATGTGTGGTTTTGATTATGAGTTGGATCTTTGACAATCTGACAAAATCCTACTAAATTTAACAAATAAGTAAAACATCTGCTGAAAGTGACAGTTTCCACATCAATTTGTACACAACGTGATCATAATTTATAGCGAAATCAGATAAAAGGTTGCTGAATTCAGTCATGAACAATGAATATGGCCCTGTTGGTCTGTAGACTAGAACTACAATTGTGTTGAAATCTGTTTTAATATTTAAAATGAATGCCTCAAAGGATATATAGTCACCTACTTTGGGGTCATTTTTATTATTTTCTTTTATAACTCTTGCATGGGAAAAAAGAAATGGATGTCCACCTGTTAATGTACATCATCATGTACATTCACTTGGATTTGTGATTTGTGCCAACAATTTAATTGAAAAAATAATGCTATATTTACTTTCCTTCACTCAGCACACCACTTAACTGCAAGCTTCCCCTTTAGACTGACAGACAAACCTTGCCACCAATTAGTTTTCTTTAGTTTTGCCAAGGTACCTACTCTTTAAGTACACTTTGCTTGTTGTCACCCCTCTGATTGTAAGTGCGTCATCTCTAATTTGGCCTGGCATCACATTTAATTTTGCGTGTCACCTTAAGTGTTTGCATTACTTTGTTTAATTGTGTGTGCCGCCTTTTGTATTGTGCGCGTCACACCTTTAAATTTTTTTGTCACTTGCCCTTCGGGGCCTCCATAGAATTCTATGCACGAGCCGTAGAATTATACATGAGGCCCCACATTGTTTATTTGTAACATTTTTGTTTTCTTTATTTTTACTCAAAAATTATTTTAAAGCATTTGTCTTTGTTTTTATCAACAAAATTAACACTGATGTGGAGGTGCTGATCCTCATCCCTGCCTCTTTACACTCTGTTACAAACCATCCCAATGTGTGTCGCAGTTCACTGCCCAATGAAGCCAGCAGGATCACATCCTCTGCAAAAAAGCAGTGATGCAATTCTAAGGCCACTGAAGTGGATCCCTTCTCCAGCTGCACCTTGGTATCCTGTCCATGAAAATCACAAACAGAAATGGGGACAAAGCACAGCCCTGGCAGAATCCGACACCCATTGGAAACGGTGCTGTTTTTTTGAATATGTGTGCTGTTTTTTTGAATATGTGGACACAGCTCTCACTGTGATCATACAAGGGCCAAACATTCCTTATTAGGGACCTCAGAACCTCATACTCTCCCAGCACATTCCACAGAATCCCTCAAAGAACACGTCAAACACCTTCTCTAACTCCATGAAATACATGTAGACCAACTGGCTATTCTCCCATGGCCCCACCAGAATCCTTTTGAGTTTAAAGAGCTGGTCCACTGTTTCATGGGCTGATGGAATCCACATTGCTTCTCCTGGACTGAGGTTCCATTACTGGGCAGAGTCTCTTTTCTAGTACCCTGGCATAAGCTTTGCTAGGAAGGCTGAGAACTGTGAACATTAAA
Source organism: Polypterus bichir lapradei (assembly GCA_026402145.1). NCBI lineage: Eukaryota > Metazoa > Chordata > Cladistia > Polypteriformes > Polypteridae > Polypterus > Polypterus bichir. The sequence continues at coordinate 2,030,256 of JANRMT010062829.1, read as the reverse complement.
ACAGAAAAACGGAATACCATTTATCTGCTTTCTGGCTTTAATCAGTTTACACTGAGGTTTGTTTCTTTTATCTCTTCCTAAAAAGTAGGTCACTCACAGTTTTATCAGAGCACTTTAAACTTCCAACCCACACTCTGAATGTTGCTTTGCAGAGAAGAATTGACATCAGTGTTACTGACCTACATTTTGATTATTTGCACAATATGAGTCGGTGCACCTAGGGAAAACAAACAGTGGGTTTACTGATGCTAAAACAGGAGATCAGCAGCAACAACAACAACAACATTTATTTATATAGCACATTTTCATACAGATTATGCAGCTCAAAGTGCTTTACATGATGAAGAAAGAGAAAAAAGACAAAATAAATAAAAATTAGAATAAGGGAATACTAATTAACATAGAAAAAAAAGTAAGGTCCGATGGCCAGGGAGGAAAGAAAAAAACAAAAAAAAAACTCCAGACAGTTGGAGAAAAAAATAAAATCTACAGGGGTTCCAGACCACGAGACCGCCCAGCCCCCTCTAGGCATTCTACCTAACATAAATGATCAGTCCTCATTGTATTCAGGGTTCTCATGGAAGGACTTGATGATTACGGTCACATGGACCTCTGGCTTTTAATCCATCAATGTAAGAACATCACGGTGCTTTGATTAGGTGGTGGTGGTGCAGGTCGCCACCACAGAAAACCGGAAAAAGAACAGAAGAGAGAGTAGGGGTTAGTACGGATTTTGGAGCCACCATGAATAGTAATAATAATTAAATGAATATACAGAGTATCAGGATTAGACTAAAATGAAGTTATGAGAAAGTCATGTTAAAGTAATGAGTTTTTAGCAGTTTTTTAAAGTGCTCCACTGTATTAGCCTGGCGAATTCCTATTGGTAGACTATTCCAGATTTTAGGTGCATAACAGCAGAAGGCCGACTCACCACTTCTTTTAAGTTTAGCTCTTGGAATTCTAAGCAGACACTCATTTGAAGATCTAAGATTAGGATTTGGAGTGTAAGGTGTAAAACATTCCGAAATATAAAATGGAGCGAGATTATTTATGGCTTTGTAAACCATAAGCAGTATTTTAAAGTCAATTCTAAATGACACAGGTAACCAGTGTAGTGTAGATTCTAGTAGCTGCATTCTGCACTAGTTCCAATCGATTGATGTATTTTTGGGTAGTCCTGAGAGGAGTGCGTTACAGTAATCTAGTCGACTGAAAACAAAAGTGTGGATTAATTTCTCAGCATCTTGCAATGTTATAAGGGGTCTAACTTTTGCTATATTTCTTAAGTGGAAAAATGCTGTCCTAGTAATCTGATTAATATGTGATTTAAAATTCAGGTTACAGTCAACAGTTACCCCTAAGTTCTTTACCTCCGTCTTGACTTTTAATCCTAATGTATCAAGTTTATTTCTAATAACCTCATTATATCCATTATTGCCAATCACTAAAATTTCTGTTTTCTCTTTATTTAGCTTGAGAAAATTACTATTCATCCATTTAGAAACACAAGAAAGACGTGTTAGTGAAACAACAGAGTCGGGGTAATCAGGTGCTATTGGTAAATACAGCTGCGTGTCATCAGCATAGCTGTGGTAACTCATGTTATGCCCAGAGATAATCTGACCTAACAGAAGCATGTAGATTGAGAAGAGCAGCAGACCCAGGATAGAGCCTTGTGGAACACCATATAGAATATCATGTGTCTTTGAGATGTGATTACCACAACTCACAAAGAATTTTCTACCTGCCAGGTAGGATTCAACCCAATTTAAGACACTACCAGAAAGGCCTACCCATTGACTAAGGCGATTTCTAAGAATGTTGTGATCAATGGTGTCAAATGCAGCACTCATATCTAAGAGGATGAGAACAGATAAATGGCCTCTGTCTGCATTTACCCGCAAGTCATTTACTACTTTAACGAGTGCAGTTTCTGTGCTGTGATTTGTTCTGTAACCTGACTGAAACTTATCAAGAATAGCATGTTTATTGAGGTGGTCATTTAGCTGCATAATGACTGCCTTCCCTAGAATTTTACTTAAGAAAGGCAGGTTTGAACTACAGTAGGTCTAAAATTTTCAAAAGCAGAGGAGTCAAGATTATTTTTCTTGAGCAGGGGTTTAACTACAGCAGTCTTAAGACATCCTTGCAGTCACCATTGTAAAACATTAGCGATAAATGATTCTAATAGAGAACGTCTCAGAGTACAAAAGCTAGATTTCTCAAACTGAGGGCACCTCAACAAGCTTTAGATTTGGACATAATTTTGAGCTCTGTGTGTGTGTATGTGTTCATATGAATTTTAAGCATTTGTATATTATTAAAATTGACAACAAATGGCAATAAAATATAATCAAACTTTTAAAGAAGACTCCTCAGTGCTCATCATTTTTATTCACTGAATGATATGTTGTTCTTGGTAACTCCTGGTCAGTTCTATTAACATTCATGTGTTGATTTTATTATGAGATGCAATTTACCAACACAAGTTTCCAATTTTCCTTCCTCTAATTATGTTGACTAAATTTACTTTAGGTCTATTATTATTAAAGAAAACAAATAATAATTGTAAAATGCATATGCAAAAATATATATCTAACTAGCAGAATACCCGCGCTTCGCAGCGGAGAAGTAGTGTGTTAAAGAAGGTATGAAAAAGAAAAGGAAAAATTTAAAAAATAACGTAACATGATTGTTAATGTAATTGTTTTGTCATTGATATGAGTGTTGTTCCCATATCTATATATATCTATATATCTATATCTCTATATCTATATATCTATCTATATAT
>JANRMT010062829.1:2008793-2027362 GCA_026402145.1 Polypterus bichir lapradei | reverse complement strand
ATATATATATATATATATAGCAAAATAACTGCACTTCGCAGCGATGTCGTGTGTTAAAGAAGTTATGAAAAAGAAAAGGAAACATTTGAAAAATAATGTAACATGATTGTGAAAGTAATTGTTTTGTGTATTTGGCGGCAGCGTCACAAAGTTGTTTTCGTCTAGCTGCATTAGAAAATGTACCACAACATCTGACACGCCTCCTTTTTACTGTTTTCTCACAGCTTGGATTGCTGCCGTCATAATGGTTTTGAGTCTATATATATATATCTTCATTTTTTATATATAAAATGTAGATAGGTGTGTGTATATATATATATACACATACATACAAACATACACACAGGTATATATATGTGTATATATATGTATGTGTCTATATGTGTGTGTATAGCTTTGGTCACTGAGTGCAAGGGAAAAATAATAAAATATAGTCTATTAGTTATTAAACAGTAAAACATTAACGTTTTAAGAAGTACAGGTACATTAAGCACTACTCGAGTGGTTGCGGGTAAACTACATTTTAAAGACGGTATAACAGAACAGGTAAGTAGTACTAACAGCAGCTAAAATGTATATGGATCATCTCTCGGTAGTTGATCCCTTTTGAAAGGCGCTACACGACGGCTGTGGTATAGAAATTACATTTTCTATGTGAACGTTCAAATTTCTGCCTCTGGTAATGTGCCTTAACGGTATTACCAGTAATTAAAGAAAAATTGTTTTGTGTCCTCTGCAGTGTTAAGAGAGAAAGGCTTTGGTTTGGGATAAAATGAAAAAAGGTGTAAAGAAAGGAAAGTTGCATTTTTCTTTTATATAGTATAGAGAGATGTGTTCGGTGACGTTATGATCGCCTTTTGGGGACAGTCGCGGTGGGTCTTGTGTAGACTGGTGAGACGTCTCTGCCATTAATCGGCTGTGATGGCACTGTCAGTCCTTCACTCGTGTGCATGTCTTCATAATCCGAGCTGAGGACTTTATAATCGTATACGTGCAAAAGAAAGTGTGAATCGCCTTAATATTATTTTGCCGTGGTGTAGAAAAGGGGTCCCGTGTTTGCAATTTTCTGGGCTATAGCTCAGGGGGAGGATGAAAAAAATTAAAAGTGCTCACTTTGATTTAAGGCAGAAGCGCGCCGGCTGCTCGACTTTTGCTGGGAAGGAGACCCCAGTTTTTGTACACACGTTCCACAAATGAGACACACGGGTTTACCGGCAATGTCAGTAAACATATACTCGGCCTCCCATCGGTTTTTAAAGGCTCTATTTTCAGAATCAACTTTTCTCTTCGGCATCGTGTGGGCTAGCTTCGCAATAATTTACAGTATCATAAGCTAGACTTGATTAACGTGTTAAGTGTTCGGCAAGGCAGCTGAAGCGCTGCATTATGGGATCTGTAGTTTATTGTGTTACCAGCGCTTCATATACCCGGGCCATTAATAACAATAATACAGTATATAAAATGATCTCGCGGGCCAGATATAATTACACGCCGGGCCGGATGTGGCCCGTGGGCCTTGAGTTTGACTCATATGGACTAAATAGAACTTGAAAAGAAATATTTTTTGGAATGTGATCGCGCAAGTCAGTACATCGAGCCCGCGTGCTATTGTGGTTTTGCTTGTGTGCTTCAGTAAGTTACCGTCCCCTCGCTCTTACTTTTTTACCGTTCATCTAATGAATACACTGAGTATGGCTTTACCAAAACAATGATTGATCGCGAATAAAGTATCCATTATTCATGAAGCTTCAATAGGTGAATAGGTGATCTGTCTTTCTGCGTTAACCGCATGCGTTTTCATACGTCTCAAACTAAGGAGATGCGAGGTTAAAATAAATCGAGAAGCGCGCGTACATACTTAGTGCATCCCCTCTCGGGAATCGAACCTCGGACGTGGGCGCTACAGTCGAATGCTTTAGTATCGCGCCACGGCGTGTGGTTTATCTATTTGAGCGTAGCAGTGTAATTCAGTTTTTGTTCAGCACTCTTTGGAACTGTTACTTTTTGTCTGCGCACTGCGTCAGTTCACGTGAGCTGCTGAATATGGTTTTATATGTCACTCGCTCGCTTCTAATTGTTTCGCTGCCTTCTTAATTATATAATGCATGTTTTCTAAAGTGCGTTTTGTAGCTCTTCCTGGCTTTCTACGTAATGCGTGATTACGTGAGAGGCGTGATGATGTCATACGAACTCCGCCCCTCCAGCTGAACTCCATTACAGTAAATGGAGAAAAACAGCTTCCAGTTATGACCATTACGCGTAGAATTTCGAAATGAAACCTGCCCAACTTTTGTAAGGAAGCTGTAAGGAATAAGCCTGCCAAATTTCAGCCTTCTACCTACACGGGAAGTTGGAGAATTAGTGATGAGTCAGTGAGTGAGTGAGTGAGTGAGGGCTTTGCCGTTTATTAGTATAGATAAGTGTCGGTCATTCTAAAACCGTTCACATGTGAGATGCCTGTACACTGTGTCATCCCTGGGCGCCCGGAATTCCCAGGAATGATATGCTGAATTCCCAAATTCCCAGGAATGGATAAACCCGTCCGGGAATGGATTCCCTAGTCTGTATCAAACCCCAAGCTCTTTTTCTCCTGTGTCTGATGCATTTGGTTTATGAAAGGCAATCTTTTGATGTGAAAGGTCATTGCAGTGCAACAAAATCTATCGGTTTACATTGATTATGTGTGTAACGTGTATTTATATACAGTTCACAAAGCAGGGCTACTTTCTCAGCTGGGCATTTTCTGTTGAAACAGGAGCCACTGAATCACCACCAATACATTTAGATCTGGGCCTTTGGAAAATTTACTAGTATGCAAAAAGTCCTTCTGCCAGTCCAAAAATTTTATTTACTGCCGTTCCTTCAGAAAGATTCATCAGTATCCAGTTTCAGCTCCCTGACCTTAGAAGCAAACTCCTGAGGGGCTGTTAAAAGGTGTGACGGTTACATCTACCCACACCTCCCCCTTCCTTTGTTTTACTCATCGAGTCTAATCAAAGCAAGTGTGAAGTGAAACTAACCTGGAGGATAAAATTGTGATCTCTAACAATGTTCCTCAGACTGATGAAGCTGCTTGGATGAGCAGTGAAACGTATCTGCCTAACAAGAAAGAGTCCAGTTGCCATGACTCAACTACCAGATAATTTTACCTGGATGACTGATGAATCTTCACAGACATATCTACTTTATTGCTGCATGTCGGCACTAATGATATTTATTTACAGCAATCTGAGCTATTAAAGGGGAACTTCATCTTTCTATGCACCAAAGCTAAAAGAAAATGTTGAAATTTAGTTGTATTTGTCCCTTTACCAAAACTATATAGAGAGGATGTGATTTATACCAGATTATGTTCCCTTCACTGCTGGCTAGAAACCTGGGCCCTCATGTATAAATGGTGCATATGCACAAAAATGTTGCATACTCCGGTTTCCACGCTCAAATTGTGATGTATAAAACCTAAACTTGGTGTAAAGCCATGCACATTTTCATGGTAGCTCATACCCTGGCATACGCAAGTTCTGCACTCACTTTGCAAACTGGCGGCACCCAGCGTGAGTAGTTAATCAGATAGATAATGTCAAACAGATGATTGATTACCTTAAGCCCCACCCCAATATGATTGATGAGTTTAAGCCCCACCCCAAAATATTAAAAATATGATTTATGAAAATAGGGAAATATAGTTTATGTTAATATAATTTATGAAAATATGAAATATACCCTGCCCCTACAGGTGGGGAAGGGTAATGAAGGGTTGGACCACTGTCATAATTGATCATCTCTAAACCCTGCCTTTTAGGGTGGTTCTTTCGTAAACTGATCCCTTATCACGCCCCATTAACAATACCACACCCACGAGGTACGCCTTTGCCTCTCTAACCACCTATAGGGTTAGGGGAGAGGTGTGTCGCTCCACCCCTGCTCACCTCCGACTGTGGGAGGAGACAAAAAAGTTCTTGTATAAAATTCTAGTCATTTAGTGAAAATGCTACGACACACAAAAGCAAACAGAATGGACGGTCTTGTGAACGCTCCTAAGAAACTGAAAACAAACAGGTTTTCCAGAAGGACTGAGTTACGGGACCCATGATTCAGCTCTGCCTGGTATGATTCTAATTGTGCTTTGAGCCGGGTAGAAGTAAAAAGAAATGCGGAGGGACATCTCGTGGTGGCAGTTTCCAAGAAGGAACCTATCCTTCCTGAATATAAAGAGGACGGTCACGAAAAGGGGGAGGAATATCAAGAAAATGAGATAAAGGAACGAGTGAGTGAAATTCATTTTTCTATAAAAGACTGGACTTTTTTAAAGTCTCTTATTCCAAATATCGATGAGGCTATTTATCAAGGAAAACTGTCCGAGCAAATGAGAAGAATTAAAAGAAAATTGGAGGAGGAGTTTAGCCTGTTGAATAATTCTTATAAGTTAGAGCGGGGGAGTGAATATTTTTAGAAAGTTACACATAGGCACTGTGATGATGGCAAGATAAGTATATATTTAATTTCTTAATATTAGTTTTGAATCTAGTGTTTATAAAATAAAGCCACGTGTCTATAAGCTATAAGTTTATAACTTATAAAACATATAAACATAAAATATATTTTCATATTTTTATATTTTCATAAATTATATTAACAAACTATATTTTCATATTTTCATAAATCATATTTTACAGATTTTCATAAATCATATTTTGCATATTTCCATAAATCATATTTTTTCATATTTTGGGGCGGGGCTTAAAGTCATCAATCATATTTGGGTGTGGGGCTGAATGTCATCAATCATCCGTTTGACAGTATCTCTCTGATTAACTACTGCTGTTTCTTTCTAAGGGCTTATGACTTATGTTTTCAGAAATGATAGGCAATGTCAACTCAAATATTACAGTAACTTATAATCAATTGATAACTCACAGTAATAATAAACTGGAGTCACATTAAAGGACCTGCACCCTTATTCTGTTGTTAGTTAAGTGATGTGACAACTGTAGCTTAAATAAACAATTACATAAATGACCATGAATGCATAATTAATAAATGCATACATTAATAGCCAACCAAAAAGGCCTACAACACATTAATGGAAGATGTAGAGAGTTGAGGTCTGAAGGAAGTGGGTGCAATTACCAAGACTAAACTGAGGATAGTGATTCACTTTTGTGACCCGCTATGCCTTGAGAAAAGAAGAAGAAGAAGAAAAAGAAGATGTTACAAACATTTTAAGACAAACTTTTGTTTGTGTTCACTTGGGTGTTTTATTTGTTTCTGATTCTGACACACAATAAGAGAATGTGATTGTGTATCATAAGTAACTGATTAAATCTCATAATGGACAGAATTGGGAATCTGTTACTGTACATATGGAACCTTAGTAAGCTAAAATAACGCAAAACAAAAAGGAAGACTTACATCTACTACACACTTTCTAAAGATGTCAAATAAATAAAAGAAGATCAATGCAAAAAGAACTGATTCTAAGGTTTAAACATTACTAGTATTATGTACCTGACAATGCATACACTTTAAAATATGTTAAGTACAGAGTTTTAAATTACAGGAACATAATGAAACAGTTTACTTTGCATTTTTAATAAAAATGTTTTTTTGCTTTTTTTTGCCAAGAAACATTACACAACTATTCACTAAAATGTTTTATGTTCTACATTTATGGCAGTGATCAGAAAAAACAACATAAATCATGCGTGGATTATTTACATAGAGATCTGAGTGCTTCACTTTACAAAAATTTTATAACCAATGTGAATTCATGAGCATACAATTTGTCCACACCAGTACATATCAGCAGATTACTAACAATTAGTACTGTTAAAAAGCGTACAACAGCTAATAAATGACCGGTTGGCATGTTCCACTTCAGACCACTGATTGTGAAAAATAAATGATCCATTTCCAGAAACGGTACTGTTAAAAAAAAAGAAACAAAGAAAGAAAAATGATTAAATGTGTACTAGACAGAAGCAATGTTAAGCAAAAGACAACAGACAATGAACATTCTAAATCTATCAGACCTATCAGATTAGAAGAATAAGTCAATAAACATGAAGTAAATGTAAAGTAAGGAAAAAGACCGCTTCCCAACCATGTCCTTCTTAAATCAAGTCCATAGATTGTCTTGTTTTTGCTATTAAACATGATAGCTATTCCTGTGAGGCTCTGTGGTGATGACACTTATGGGGACAGAGGACATGCCAAGTCTTTTCTAGTCTGGTGGAACCAGACGTGACGTGATTCTCGATTCAGAATAAACTTCTGGGGACAACTCATTAAAAAGCATGTTGTAAACTAAATCTGACACTGAAAAGTCAATTGGCTTTGCCATACTATTCATACACAGTATTGCAGTATGTAATGGTGCAAAATAACATTCTCCAGGACCACAGTGCAAAACATACATAAACACAAGAGAAGAGCAAAACAGGCAAAGAACGATAATATAATGGACATTTGAATAATTAAACATTGGTTAGTGAATAGATAGTACTAGTGTGAAATAGTAATAAATAATTAATAACAGTAATACTAATAATAAAAAACAACAATAGTAACAGGTGTAACAAATGCACTGCATATAAATTCACTACTAGGGCAGATCTGAGGGGAGGAGGGCAGCTCAGAGTTCGGAGTCCAGAGAGCCAAGGGGTAGAAGCTGTTGTGCTATCTGGCAGAACTGGTTTGGATGCTACATTACCTCTTGCCAGATCGAAGTGGGACAAAAAGTCAGTGGGGAGCTTGGCTCTGCCCACAGGGTTTCTTCCTAAAACCCATCATCAGTTTACTCGTGTTCAAGCACTTCGAACAGCTGGAGTGCAACGGAAAAATCAACTGAACATAAGACTTGACACTGAGAGGTCATAAAAAGCTACAACTGCTGCTATCAGTTAGAGCTCAGTAACACTGGTTAACATAATTTATATATCATTCTGTCATTTTGTCTATTGCATCACTCCATGGTATAACAGCAGCAATTAGTCTTTAGAGAGGTACTGTAGGCTTTATACACAGTGCAGTTGGCCTTTGTGATCCATGGGTTTACGATTCACAGATCAGTATATTTGTGGGTTTGTTATCTATTAATAAAAGCAAATTAGTTTAAAAGCTTTACAATCTACTACAGAAAACCACAGATGATTTGCATCGGCTTAAATGAACTATAAAGGTCTAGTAAGTCATAAATACATAAAATATACATAATCATTTTTATCATTGCTTCCATAAAGATACACACAAATCCACCTTAATAGAAGGAGAAGGGCCTTTGTATCTATCTGTGTGTCCAACTGATTGCTGTGTCTCTCTCATTCCAAAAGATGGCACATTACAAACATTGTTAGTAATAAAATGCATTACATTTGCCATTCCAACAGATGGTGCATCCCAAACATTAGCACTGCCTTTACAAATCCAATACTGAATCACTTATAACAGAGACTTTTACATTGCATGGTGCAGTGCAAATGTTAACACTGATGTCTACGTTGACTATTTAGATTTCAGTCCATCTAAGACGAGCAGGACAGCTAGTTTATTCTCAATAAGTTCAATTTTGTATAACATTAAAATGTACTTAAGAACTATGGGACTACATAGCCTGTCTCTCTCTTGCCAGCTCTGCTTTACTAGCTTCACAGCCGCTGAAAATGTAGCCATCTCCCAGAGCTTCCCCACTACTCCATTCTGCTCTCTGCAAACTTTTCAGCAGTCTGTTGCTGCTCAACTCATCCTCCACCACCTGCACGTCTCCTGATTCAGTGACCACTTTCTCTCTGTTTTCTTTTTTGTTCCATTCTTTGTTTTATTTTTTTTTAGCTGCACTGACCCTGCTCCCCATAATGCTCCGCATTGCACTCAGCTGGACCCTGTCTAATTTGCCGCAATGCTTTTGACCATGTAACACACGGGCGCATGGGAGGCAGCTAAAGGGCTTGAATGAGGGCAAGTCCGAATCAGACTGGGATGTGGCACAGTGCACTGATTCTTTTTCTCGCTTCGCCGCAGACCATTCATGGGAAATTCCACCTGGCCCTGGTGACATCACTTCCGGGTGCGAACCTATAGATGAAGACCTTTCCGGTTCCGGCTCCATTGATGTAATGCTCGGTCCCGAGCCCATGGTTGAAGACCCTTCCGATCCTGGCCCGTCACTTCCTATCCTGACCTTTAAAAGCCTCCACCTTTCCCCTACTCCCTCAGTTCTGTTTTGGACTCTGAGTTGTGCACACCATTGCTATCTTTTTTGTTTGAAATTTTGCAGCCAGGAAAATAATATACGGGTGGCTGCCCCAAACCTTCCTTGTTTGTGACAACTGGTAATCATTAATTATCCTTTTGTCAGCATCTCCGTGTCCCATACCAACCCAGACCAAAACACAGTATGTGTCTCTACCAAAGAAGATGAAATAATTTAAACTAAGTTGTATCCCCTTTGCCTCACAATGGAGCCCAAAATGTGTTCAAGCACTTAACCCCTGTGAATTGCAAGTGATGCCTCCCCAAACATTTACAATGTTTTAAAGCACTGTAACCGTATTCAGGTATGGTATGTTAAAAATTTACAATTAAACAGTAATGTTAACTAACTTTAGTTGTTCATGTAGACCGTGCAGCCCAGTCCGTGGTCCTGTGGTAATGCTAGAGTGTCGCTCTGCTCTGGCTCTTCATTATCACTTCTTTTATACTGTACTGGGTGTGACAGCACACCGTTTAATATGAATACATACTCTGCCATTACTTTTTTAGTGAAGGTGTCAGCCAGTTCTTTTTACTTCACATTGACTCTGGCTGTACCGTCGTAAATGTGAATGTCATTGACCACTTACAGCCAGAGGCAGTGCATCGCTCATTTTTACTACAAGTCCACTGACGAGCTCAGATGCTCAAGTATAATCTGATTTCACAGAAAGATTTTTTCCTTTTAACAGGATATGTTTGTTTATAACAAATGCAATCTGTTCTCTACATACACAACACTTTTATTTGTTTCCCAGGAGTCTTTTTGGAGAATTTTTGGCCATGGAAGTTTTATGCATCATACAGTAACTGTAGGCTTGATGTTTGGCAGATGATGTTGAGCAGAGCAGCAGTGGTCTTTGCTGTTTAAACCACCGTCCTACTTTGAGCTCGGCCTTGGTTTAGAATTGTGACACTCAATGAGTGTCTAATTGTTCCCACCCACATTTTCTCAGTTTTCACTCATGGTTGTCTCCATGCATGTATGTTATATGTCTAGTTATGCAAGATTTAGTCTTCTCATGTTCTAGACCAGTGGTGGCAGTTTTGCTCCTGAAGGGCTTGGGAGCCGCAGGGTTTCATTCCATACACTGTTTAAATTTAATGTGATCTTGTTCCTAATCTGGGATCCTCAGCTGGTTTGTCATGTGGTGGCTGCAGCAACACGCTGTATCAGCACATACTTCTAACCTCTATCATTGTTACTAATTAAGCTCCTTGTTTATTCAGATGCCACACTCTGATTCTATCTGTGCTGTTTCAGACATCCCTTAAAGTTTAGATATATTGTTCCTTCATCCATGATGTTTTTACTCCTCAGCAGCTACCTCATTTTCTACTTGCTGGGTTTTATTTAAGTTTACTTACTTGTCAGGAGTTTTCAGTTCTTTATCGCTTACTTTCATTAACCAATAAGCAATCAAACAGAGTGTGAAATAATTGTTATGGTCTTTATCCATACATTTTGTTGATTTTCCCTTAAAAGTAAATTGGTAGAAACTATCATCTAAGAGAATTGGAGCAGAATCTCTAATTAAACGGCATACAGTGTCAATTCTGGATGGATGGATCTACCATCAGGTTGTTCTGGTGTACACCCAGGGGGACATGATGGCAAGAAGCCTTTTCATTCTCAATGAAACAATCGAATGCATGCGTACAGAAATGACCAAGAGAATGATTGAGTCTCTGCCCGCCGAAAGCAACAGTGGGAAATACCGTGCTGCATTAAATGACTGGGTATTCACACATTGCACTGTTAAAAGAACGACTGACTCCTTGTCACCCAGGGGCCTGCCATGGGGTGGGGGTCCTAATCTGGACTTGGAGATACTGGTCAGGAAAAAAAACCTGTCCACCCCTGCTCTAGAGTAATTGGTGTACTTTATAGATGTAGGTGTGTTAAATCCATTTCTGAAACTGGAATTTCTCTACTACAAACTGTTTCAGTGTGATGTTGGATTAAGTGAATAATACAGTTGTGAAAAACCAGTTTGTTTAACTGTTTAGCATTAGTATTTTTCAAGCTTAGAGTACTATTTGAAGTATGATCTGAGGTGTAAAATGTCTGTTTTCTTTATTCCTAATGTTACTTGAGGTGGGGACAATCCAACATTTAATACTTACTCCACAATTTTGCAATCAGTCATATTTTTTCTGTCTTCTTATTCTTTCAGTATAGCCACATATTTATATTTAGAAAGTTACAAAGATGACATTTTAGTGCTCAGATGAGAGAAAGTTGTTGTTTAAATGCCTCTTACAGAATTATGCAAGGTCGAGTTTATTTATCCATTGTCTTGACCAGGTAAACAGGTAGGCAAATGGTAAATTCATTTACAAACAGCTTTTATTAAAAAAAAAGTGTGCCACAATTTTCTTGGGAATACAAAGATGGAGAAGTATGAGGAGCTAGTTGAGGAGCTTCTCTCTTCTACCTATCACTTGTGTGCAACATGTCTTTAAAAATCCTTTTCCTTCACTCTCATTTAACTGCTTCCCTGAGAACACGGGAGTGTTCTCTGATGATTATGGGGAAAGCTTCCACTAGGGCAGCGGTTCCCAACCTTTTCTATAACCCACATCCCTAGAAAATGTTTATGTTTGTGTCCCCAACAAAAGTAATATCACATGTGAAGATGAAGAAGTCAATTTTTTGAAGCACAGTTTGTACCAGAAAATAAGCTGTTAACTTAGTGTGTAAAATCTATATATACGTATATTGAGCAAATGCAGATGTTAGACCTCTTATAACTTTACAAGACGCTGAAACTTTAGTTCACGTGTTTGTCTTCAGTCGACTAGATTACTGTAATGAACTCCTTACAGGACTACCCAGGAAAGACATCAGCCGATTACAGTTACTGCAGAATGCAGCAGCAAGAATCTTAACTAGAAAATCTGAGCACATTTCACCAGTCTTAGCATCGTTACATTGGTTACCTGCATCATTTAGAATTGACTTTAAAATACTACTAATGGTTTACAAAGCCTTAAATAATCTCGCCCCATCCTACATATTGGAATGTTTGTCCCCTTATATTGCAAGTCATAACCTCAGATCTTCAAATGAAGGTCTGCTTATAATTCTAGGCGCCAACCTGAAAAGAAGTGGTGAGGCAGCTTTTTGCTGATATGCACCTAATATTTGGAATGTTTTACCAACAGAAGTCCGACAGGCTAATACTGTAGAACAATTAAAAAAACTGCTAAAAACCCATTATTTTAAAATGGCTTTTTCATATCTACATTTTAGTTGTATGCCTGTTAGTCTACATGGACAGTGAATTATCATTTTCCTCTGGGTTCTACACTTCTGTACTAACCCCTACTTTCTCCGCTGTCTTTTCTGGTTCTTCTATGGAGTTGATCTGCGCCACCACCACCTGATCAAGGCACCATGCTGCCCCCTGCATTTATGTATTGAATGGCGGGTGTCCCAGATGCCCACATGACCACCATCATTTACAATTTCTTTCATGTGAAGCCTGAAAACCATAAGGACTGATTTAGAACATTTATATTAGGTAGAATACCCAGTGGGGGCTTGGTGGTCTTTTGGGCTTGTAACTCTGCGTTTTTTTTTTGTTTTTTTTTTTTTCCATCCACCCTGGCCATTCGATCCTACCTTTTTCTTTGCTACATACTGCATAACATTATTGCATAATCTTTTTTGTTTATGTTTTATACTAAGTTCCTTTTATTTCATTTTGCAAAGCAGTTTGAGCTACATTGTTTGTATGAGCTGTATAAAGCTATATAAATAAAGGTTGTTGTTGTTGCTTAAAAATTTCAGCAATCTTGTAAATCCCTCCTCTGTGAAGCTTAGACACTCGGGTGACTTTCTGGAGGTTGGGGCATCCCGCAAAGCACCCAGCGCCACGACAAAATTATACACAGTGAAAAATCGAGAGGTTATGTGGGACTGAAGAACCCCTTGAAGTAAGCAATAAAACACAGATGGCAAGCTTTGGCTCCTAATAACACCTGCACTGCAGTTCAAACATAAAAACATCACACAGTTAAAATTGCCATGGTACTGCCAGGACCGCCAGCAGGAGAGATGCGATGTATAAAAACTAAACTTGGCATAAAGCCACACACATCCTCACACAAGCTCAATCCAATGTGTTTTTGGCTCAAACTTGCGAACTGGCGGCTGTGTGGTTTCCCTTTATTTTTTAGATTCACATCTGTGACGTGGCTTTACCAAATACACTGAAATTAACCACATAGCATTTACAAGTTTAAGGCATCTGATTGTAATCAACTTGTAACAATATAATGGTGCATGGAATGGGCAAACAATTCCAAATACCATAGCTGCTTTAGTGTTGTTACTCTCAGTGTACCATTCAGAGTATTTTAACCCACTGTATCTGAGTGTGGAATCACAGCTCTACAGCAGTTGATCGGACAGAGGATTATCGAGATATAGCATCTATCACACGCTGCTTCAACCATGCACACAATCTATTTGAACTGCACCCATATGGCAAACGCTTTTGAGCCTTTCCTGTATGGACCTCACGGTTCAGAAACAGTTTCATCCCAAGAGCTATAAATGCACTTAAAAAGTCCATCAAGTGCTCCTGGTAGAACTGTTTGTACTTATAAGTACAATTAACTTACCGTAAACTTGCACGTTAAACATGTACTACGAAGATATTTCAATGTTCCTTAATAGTCTTGAAGAATCAGTGTTCTAAGCTTACAGATGACTTAACGTCTATTATAGAGCTTGTGTGGTGATTGGCTACTTGGAGAAAGAGAAGAAAGGACAAGAATTAGGGGTTAGTACGTTTAAAAGAGACAGTACTGCTGCAATAAATTATTTAAATTATTAGTGTTGCGCTCAGTGCAGCAAGCATTTTTCCGGAGGCAGGAACAATCTCTGGACAGGGGACAGCTCGTCGCTACTACTGCGCCACTGTGGCCCCATGTGCAATATATGCTTTAATTCCTATCATCATGAAAATGATATCAAGTGTACATCTTAGTATTTCAATTGTTCAGAGAGATGTAATGTCATGAATGTAATGTCGGCGTAAAAGGAAACCTGTTTATTTGAGAAACTCTAGTAAATTAAACAATTTTAAGTTTACGTTTATAATGTTTTACTTTAATGACAAAATAAATTACATGATTAAAGTGGGAATTTCGAGATTAAAAATGACATTTCAACCTTTTTTTCCACTGTGTCCCTATTTTTTTTTCTTTTCTCTGTACCCTGATACGCTTCCATATGACACTCAGACGGTGGGCTATGACTCGCCTTTTTACGGCAACTTTGATATCTGACCACTTCTTTTTTATTTCTGGCACTTGTCACTTGATCAACTTCCTTTTGTTGTTTATACTACTGTTTAAACCAACAAATACTAAATTTTTCCTTATCTCCACTTGGTATTCACTGAAATTCTTCTTTTTTCCCCGTGCTTTTGCCATTGTCTTTTCAAAGAATGCTGTAGGCAAGGGGCTATTTAGATTGATTTGCTTATGAAAATAGGCGTAATTCTGGGAGGAGTTGGGGTAGGGTGGCAGGCGTGTGCACGTGCATTACATTTCATGCTGACCAGGATTTATATAGCAGAAGAACGTGGAAGTTGGTGTACAGACAGATTTATGCATCTGGATTTTTTTGTGCGTAAGCACATTTCTGTTTTTGTCCTTACTCCATGTTTTAGTGTGAATTCTATGCACTGTGTTATACATGAGGCCCCAGGTGTTAAATGCTCTAGACAGAGATATGAGCAGTGATGTTGAGGAGCCTCTCGTCAGCAGTGATGACAAAGTGAATCTGTCCTCAGTCAGTGAAATTGAAACAGACAGTGAAACTGAAAATGAGTCTGATGAATCTGAAAGTGACGTTGCCTCGGTATTTAAATCATTATACTTTTACACTTCTGATTGAGTACTTTTAGTGTTTTGCATGTTTTACAATAAAAAATAAAAATGCAATTTTTAAGTCAAAAAATGCAATATTTTTTACATTTCTTTTCGAGAAAAAATGTAACGCTAACACATGTTTTTATTCCACAGATCATTTGCAAGAACTGAACATGTTTAATAATTTCCGTTTATAAACAAGCAAAGTTTGATCCTTGGCACATATGTATTAGTCTACTAATGTAAAGTCTTTAAAATGAAACTTTTTGATGTCCACACATACTGTAAGTTTTTACAGAAGATTAGCCATTCTTGCAAGACCATTCTGGCTGCATCAGTATTGGTATCAGTTTCCGTATTGGCAATGCTGGCCTCAGTATCACCCGGTGTTGGATTGAAAAGAAAATCAGCAGTATTGCCCATCAGTACTTTAACAGTACTGGAGTTCCTGTTTCTTGCCCCTTCCATTTCAGCTGAAGATCATGTTAAAAACCTATGCAGTTCGCACACAGAACTGATACAGTTCACATACAAAGCTGTGATAGGGCTTGTGCAAATAAACAGTGTGTTTTGTACACAAATTTGTTATAGCACACACATAAAACCAGCATGATACACACATAATACTGGTACAATTCTCACAATGATCTTGTGCATACATAAATCCAATCAAGATCAAATGTCCCCGATATACCACCCATATGAAACCAGTATAAGACGTGCATGAAACCAATATTGTGCATATACGAATCCATTGCTAGATCAGCACACCAGTAGTATGTGAACACAAGCCAATATAGTTCATATGCAAACTGACAGCATACGAGCGTAAACCAATACAGTTCACTTTCAAACCAATAATGTACTGGAACTAGTTATATACACGTGGAAATCTATAGTTCATATGCAAAGCAGTAGTATACATATACAAACTGATACAGTTCACACACAAACCAATAATATACGGACACAAACCAATATAATTCTTATGGATTAACCAGTAAAGTATGCATACAAACAGATAATAAAAACTCATAAATCAATTGTGTTCACATGTAAAGCAATAGATTACGAACAAAAATATATGATTTATGGTCTGTTTGGCTTCTCATAAGTAGTGAGATTGTTTTGAAATGCTAAAGTATTATGGGTTATCTGCAATCACAGATAAATACTCATGCCATCTGTGATGACATTTTATTCTGTTGCCTCAGTGCTCCATCCCCACCCCCCCCACCGTGTCATTCCTTGGAAACAAATAAATAAATGGTAGCAGCCAAAAGAAAACAAATATGGCAATAAAATGATATAGTATTATTTTAATAATGCCAATGGGACGTCAAGAAACTAAAATTACAGGCAAAATCTTGATCAACAAGGTGATAAAAAGTGTATAAAAATGAATTAATTGGAAAATGGTATCAGGACATAATGGGTACAAAAGTACAAATAAAAATGGAATGTATTAGCAAAGCAAGGTAATGACACAGAGAGAACAGAAAAGTGCAAACAAAAAGGGGAAAATGAACAAAGGCTAAGTGCTTTATGGGCTATACTTGTAGAGATAAAAGGAACAAAGATTACAGAGAGACAGAGGGTCAAGATCAGTTTCTCCACAATTTCTGAATCTCAATGTCGACAAAGTGTGGGATTAAACCCACACTAGGCAAAAGTGATGTAATCCTGAGAACAACTGTCTTTAGTCTTCAGTCCGTTGTATGCAGCAGGTAAAGAAAACCTCGTAGTGAGGACTCAACCACTTCTTACTTCAGTAATACACACCTGGGTCTTCTTCAAGGTTCTTAAATAATTTTTGAATCCTCTGCTGCCACCTACTGGCATGTTATTGTAATGTATTAGAATTCTCTTGTAGAAGACTGGAATTCTACATTTCTGTACACCATTTTGATGTTGTACATTCAAAAGGGCAAAAACTGAGAATGAAGCCAAATGATTTGCAATAAACGTTGTGTAAATGATAAGATAATGTTATTTACACTACTATTAAAAAAAGATGTGAAGTTCATATTTCATTTTTGTCACTACTAGGCTTTGTTTTTATTTTGTTGTCTTCTTTCCTGTAAGCCTTGTTGAACAGTTAAACACTTGTTCCATTTGACCAAGTGCCTTTTTGCAGTTTAAGTGAAGTAAGTGTGTGATTAAGGGTCCCAAGACCAGCAGGGGCCCCCAACCCCAACACACACACACACACACACAGCAAGCAGCCCTGTGTATTCACAACTTCTGCTCTGGTCAAAAGAAACCAAATGTTTATGACTGACACATCTCCCAGCTTTGTAATTTAGTATTTCTGATTTTAACACAACTGACATCAAACACCATTTTTATTTTCTATTCCAAACCTAGAAATCAAAAGATCCCTTCTAGAGTTGGACACGAGTCTTGAATTGATTCTCATGCAAATTTCTTCAAACCTTTCAATGGCTTTTGTTGCACAAATTGGGGATAATTTGCTATGCTGTTTTTTTTTATTGCAATAACTAAACTTTCTTAATTCAAATATTAATTTTTTCAGATGTTGCAAGTACTGTTTAATGCTGCTGCAGTGAAGACAATGTAATAAATATGTTACAAAACATTTTTATTCAACTTCCTTTGAACTGACCTGTAATAATCTTAAATTACTTACATTTTCTCAAACTGCATAGCCCCTTTTTTAATGTTTAGACCGTGTCACGCTTTTCATTAATTCTCAGTCACACCACAGTGAGCCTGTGCTGAGCACACAAGCCAATTGCTCACTTCATTACAATACTTCTCTTACCTCTAAAATTTCTTTTTTACACAAGTAGTTTTATTCAGGTATATCTTTGTAAAAATATATATTTTGCATGTTGATCTTTTTTGTATGTTCTGTTTGTGGTAGTAAATTTTTCCCACCAAACAGGAATGTTTTGTCCTTTAAATCAGGGTCTGTTAAATTGAGGGTCTACTGTACTTCACTCAGAATTATATCAAGACTGAATGACATGACAGCTAAATGATCAGCTCTGAAACAAGAAAACCATGCCTATTGTAAAAAGAAAAAAAGAAATTGAAATCTTAATTAAGCACTCAATAAATACATCAAAGAAAGTTGTGTGAATGTGTAAATTGACACCTATTTCTTCAGTACAAATGAAACAGCTATTTTATATGTATATTGTTACCACCTGGCCGGAACCTCAGCCCAATGCCATCTCCTATTACTATATATGTATATATTGTCACACACGCGTGATTAGGGGACAGCCAAAGGGCACAACAGAGCACAAAAACACACCTGATGGGGGTTTAAGACAGCAAATTAATGCTTTTCTCTTGTTCTCATCACAAAAAATGAAGAACAAAAGCATTCTGCACCTTAAATTCTACGCAAAAAAACACCGTTACGACACCTGAGGAGTTGTCGCATTCCAGCTGTCCTTCTCTGATGACTTCATTTCCGGTCGCCTTCCATTGTCTTCATCCTTGGTCTATACTGATGACGTCACCTCTGTTGCCATCTATTCACATCACTTCATTTCTCCTGCCTAATTTCTGTCTAGATCACATAAATTGCTCCGTCTATCCTTGCTTGATGGTCAAATGTTTTATACAAAATTGACCATTTGTATCAGTACCAACTGAATACTTGGATCACCGACAGTATACGGGGACGTATCCCCAACCATTATTCTGTCTGAAACAGATGATGTCGAGTCCTATTTGTTAATTTTTGAGAGAACAGCCACTCAAAATCACTGGCCGAGGGCGGAATGGGCCCACATACTTGCACAGTGCCTTAAGGGCGACGCACAGCGGGCCCATTATGATGTGCCAGGGAAGGATGCCACCGATTACGACAACTTGAGCACCGACATATTCCAATGTTATGTATCACTTCAGGCCAGCATGCAAGAGAGTGGCAGCATTGGAAATTCGAACCGGACCGACGAGTAAGAGCCCTAGCATTTCAGATCTGGGGCAAGCTGGGCTGTATGTAAACAACGTGAGGCAGGTGGTGGAGCAGCTTGCCTGCAAAGTCCTAGTCAATGCAATACCTCATCCAGCAGGTCCAAAAACATCTCTATTAGGACATGAATGCCCTCATTGAGGTGATCGAACGTCACCTGGCAGTCACCAAATCAAGGGGGTCAGAATGGTCACTACTCCTGAGCCCACCCGTCGCATCTCGGCGCTAAATCAAAAGAAAAAGTCCCTATTCTTCCCCACTGTTTCAAGTGTGGGGAGCTGGGGCACATCATCACCGCTTGTCCTCTAACTGTGGAGCCGATGGACTGTACTTGGGCAAAAAGAGAGAGGTATTGTGCATTGTCTTATCCCTTATCCGTCCCTTAAACAGGAGTAGTGTTAGTGAATGGACAAAGGATAGATAGATAGATAGATAGATAGATAGATAGATAGATAGATAGATAGATAGATAGATA
>JANRMT010062829.1:1963488-2008783 GCA_026402145.1 Polypterus bichir lapradei | reverse complement strand
ATAGATAGATAGATAGATAGATAGATAGATAGATAGATAGATAGATACTTTATTAATCCCAAGGGGAAATTCACAAAGGGTGGTGGCTATGTTAGATTCCGGGAGTAACATCACTGTTGTTACTCACCGTTTTGTCTTACCGCGAGAGATCTTAAAAATCGAAACCAGTGTGACTTGTATACATGGGGAGACGAGATATTTTAAGTCTGCCAAAGTTTTTATAACTTGGGAAGGGGTATTCAAAAAGTTATTGGTTGCAGTGCTGCCCAGTCCTCCCTACCCGATATATATTGGGATGAGACTGGTATGAAATTAAATAGATATTACCACCCCTAAACCCAAAGTTGGGCCTTATAATGGACAGACCTCTTGCTGAACCGGCTGCCCCCACACTGTGTTTTCCGGCAACAGAAGATGACGCTGAATCTCAAGAGGCTGAGTTCACCTCTCCACCCATTGACCCGGAAATAACCCAGGTGGAGGTCATGGGAGTCAAAAACCAACCTCTTGAGATCAGCGCCAATCCCTTATCGGCATTAGATGTTCAGTTTAGGTCTACACCTGCATTATTCAAAAGGGAACAGTGGAATGATGATTCACTAAAGTCTGCCAAAATGTACTGATAAACCCATACCACAAGGAACCTACTTTGTATTACAAAATGATCTGTTGTATTGAGTAATGGAGCACCAGGATAAGGTACGGACACTGTTGCTAGTCCTGCGAGCCTCCTGATGGGAGGTCTGTGAACTAGCAAATGCCCACCTCCTAGGCGGCCATTTGTGTTCCGAAAAGCATTAGAGATGAATAAGCTTGGATTCTTTTGACAAGGAGGTTTGCCGATTTTGTTATTCCTGCCTGAAATGTCAACTTTGGTAGATACCCCGTAGGGACTGTGCTTCTCTTATTCCTCTCCCCTTGACTGATATTCCCTTTGAGAAAATCAGTATAAATCTCATTCGCCCCTTAGAGCCCTCAGCAAGAGGACATAAATATGTATTAGTTATGGTAGATTGCGCTACTCGATTCCCAGAATCTGTCCCTTTGCATACAATCAATTCCAAGAATATCACACAGGAACTAGTAGGACTCTTTTCGAGAGTGGGGATCCCTAAAGAAGTCCTTACGTACCAGGTCACCTCTTTTACGTTGTACATGTTCAGGGAGGTTGCCAAATTACGCCATATTAAGCATCTTCGGACATCTGTTTATCACCCACAGACAGACGGTTTGGTTGAAAGATTTAACCAGACCCTCAGACAGATGCTCTGCAAAGTAGTCAGTGGGGATGGGAGGAACTGGGATCAGTTACTCCCCTTCGTACTTTTTGCTTACCAGGAGGCACTGCAAGCCTTGACTGGTTTTTCCTCTTTTGAGTTATTATATGGACAACAACCCAAGGCATTGTGGACATCCTAAAAGAAGGTTGGGAAGGAAAGGCCCTTACCTCCATTAATATTCTAGAACAGCGGTTCCCAAACTGTGGTACCAGTGGTACGCGGAGCCTTTTCAGGTGTTATGCATCTCGGCCCCAGAAATGTAATTTATCTGTGCAAAACTCTTTATGACAAGCCGGTTATGAGCAAAAATCAACGAAACTGTTTAAAGACAATAATACATGGATTCCCAAATTTAGTATGGTGTGAAATTTCATCATCTAAATAAATAAAACCTATTATTCGAATCAGTATTTAGTTCATTTAACGCTACCATAATTCCATTTCGCGGAAGTCAACTTCTACTTCTTCACTGTTTGAGCTTTTGGTCACTAGATGAAAGCACAACGCCAACACTATTTAGTCTTCGGTAACTCTGCCTCACAGAAACCGATCGCGTTTGTTGTTATATGTGCACTGCTGCTGTATCGCATCATAGTCACTAGATCTAAGCACAAAGCCGATACCATTTCGTCTTTGGTAACTGCGTCACATACAGGCCGAAGGCAGGATTTAGTTTCGGGGCGGAATTTATCAATTTATGTACATGCACAAATTTTTTCATTAAATTTATGCATAATTTCTTCCAATTCTTTAACTTATTCAGATTTTGGGGCGGTTTAGACCCGAATCCCCCCACCCCTCTTACAGCTCTCCCTCCCTTTCAACAAGGTGCGGGTGGTACACGACGCAATTCACTTAACCCCAGGTGGTACTTGACGTCCAAAAGTTTGGGAACCCCTGTTCTAGAATATATCGCAGTTATACAATAGATTTGAAAAAATTCCACCCCTTCTAAAAGAAAACATGGAGAAGGCTCAAACAGCACAGACACAGAATTACAATAGAAACAGCTCTCTGAGAGAGTTCCTCCCGGGGGATCACGTTATGGTACTCGTGCCCACTTCCCATTCTAAATTACTGGCCCATTGATTCTTTTGGTTAAACAAAGTCAAATACTTAGGCTATCTAGTGGGCAGGGGGATTGTGAAACCACAATGTTCCAAAGTTGAAGCCATTTTAAATTGGCTCCATCTGATAACCAAGAACCAAGTACAGACTTTCCTTGGATTAGCGAGTTACTACCGTTGGTTTGTACCTCGTTTTTCGGAAAGAGCTGCACCCTTGACTGATCTTACAAAGAAAATGTCCCCTTTCATTGTGGTATGGGACGATAAAATGGAAATTGCATTTTTTTAACTTAAAAGAGGCCCTTACTTTGGCACCTTTACTGAAAACCCCTGATTTCTCTTCTCCTTTTATTCTCCAGACTGATGCTTCGGACACAGGTCTAGGTGCTGTGCTGAGCCAAAGCAGAACACCCCGTGATGTACCTGAGCCGGGAACTGCTTGACTGGTAGACCAGGTATACGTTTGTAGAACGGGAAGCCCTGGTAATTAAATGGGCCATGACACAGCTGTGATACTACCTTTTGGGTCGGGAATTCACCCTGATCATGAACCATGCTGCTCTCCAGTGGATGGCTGTTCATAAGGAGTCACCAGGTGGTTTTTAGATCTGCAGCCTTACAAGTTCAATGTCACTTATCATCGAGGTACTCTCCATGCTAATGCCAATGCCCTTTGTCGGGTATTCGACCTCTTGATTTGGGTCACCCACTCCGACCGGTCTGGGATGGGGTGGGGGGAGCCGGAGTCGTGTCACACACATGTGATTAGGGGGCAGCCAAAGGGTCAGAGAGAGCTCAAAAACACACTGGATGGGGGTTTAGGACAGCATATTAATGCTTTTCTCTTTTCCTCACCAGAAAAAATGAAGAACAAAAGCATTCTGCACCTTGAATTCTACACTAAAAACACCGTCACGTCACATGAAGTTTTTTCACTTTCCACCTGTTTTTCCCTGTTAACTCAACCCCGGTCTACACTGATGACATCACCTCCGTCGCCATCTGTCCATGTCACCTCATTTATTACGCCTGCTTCCTGTCCGGATCACATAAATTGCTCCGTTTATCCTTGCTTGATGATAACTGTTTTACTCAAAATTGACTGTTTGTATCAGTGCCAACTGAATACTTGGATCACCGACAGTATACGTGGACGTATCCCCAACCCTTAATCTGCCTCTCTCGCATTTATTTCTTCACAGATTGGCGTAGTTGGCAAGATTTACTGTTTGCATCAAGACTGAACAGGACCTGAATATATACAGTATAAAATTATAGTAACTTGACAACTCTTACTTTTGAAAAAGATCCTGGCAGCACATGCGAAGATCGTAAGTCTTGTTGGTGAAAGTGCTCTCGCCTAGGAACGGAACACAGTCTGGCATCCCTCTGGGAACATACAGTATGCCTGAAAATGAGACAGCGGTTGAAAAATTACACCTGCCTTTCTGAAACACATATCGTCATCAATATACACACCAGCATTCAAAAGCTTGGAGTCACCCAGAAAGGTTCATGATGCTGAAAAAAAATTCAATACTTTTTAGAATTAATTAAAAAAAATATAGCCATTACTAATTTTGCAAATGGTCACCACTGCTTGAAATGACTGATTTATAATTTATTATTCACATATCACTGCAAAGCAGCAACTCTTTCACGACCTTAATGGTGAGCTCTCTTAGCTCATCTTCAAATAATCATATTTAAATGGTATTTTGTTCTTAAGGGAATTAGCAAGCAAATTGTATTTCCTTTGAATGCAAGTTAATGGCATTTACAAAGTTCAGTTCTAGGTTCAGAAATGGACAAAATGAAACAGTTTTTTTGAGAAATATGTCTGTCTATTGTTGTTTCATGAAAAGAAGGCTATTGCATGCAACAGATTGGCAAGAAACTGAAAATTTCATACAAAGGTGTCCACAACTGTTTTGAGAGAAGAAAGAAAACTGGATCTATCAGAAAAAAAAAAAAACAGGGCAAAGGCCCTGCTATACACTTGCACAAGAGGTTTACTTCATCAGAATTTGCAGTTTATGAATGAAGAGCCAAACAGGGAGGGCTTGAAGTGGGCCCAAACTCACCGGTAGAGAGCACCACCACTTTTCAATGTATAGCCCTTGTGTACTGGCACTATTTGGTGAGTACAGGCAATGTTTTCAAGTGTACCTGCAGCGATCTGGGATGATATCATACTCCATACTGATGTGAGTATGTCAATGTTTTGTGCTGCTTAGCACTTCCACTCCATGCACTAAGATTGAGTACATCAGTCTTAAACATAAGCTTCCGGCACTTATGTACTGTATATCCACTTTAGGCACTGCTTATAGGGCTTCACTTGGCTTCTTCTATAAACAGCACACCACAGTCATCTGCATTAGAAAAAAGACTCCGGGATGCTGGCCTTAGAGGCAGAGCTTCAAAGAAAAAGCCATATCTGAAGCTGATAAATAAATAGAAATGGTTAAAATTAAATTAGATACATTTTATTAATCCCATGAGGAAATGGGCAAAAGTCTGGAATTATTCAGAAATTCATACTCTAATAGCTGTGGTCTTTAACACATTTTAACCTTTTCTTTTCTGTGTTGTGGAACACTGCTGGCATTCATTTACAGAAGCATATTATTTTGCATAAATGATAAGAATTGTGATAACATAAGGTTCCACCAGAAGGATGAGGCTCACTTTATTCAACTGAGACGGCTTTATGAACTTTGCAGTAAAGCCTTATTCTGATTGCTCACCCAGAGGCTCTTTGGACTATCTGCATTTTCAGAGCCCTGGCCTGTAACTACAATGATTGAAAGTTTTAGTAATTTATTGAATTTTCAGATAGTTCCTAATGTTTCCTGGATTGCTGTAGATAATTTGTACAGATTGTTCCCTTTTTATGGCAATTTTTCTTGTTGATCTTTTTCTTTTCTTTTTCTCACCAATAAAAGAACACAATAAACATCTATGATTTTGGTTCCTAAGTACTTTCCACTTCATCTGTGTTTTTGGGCATCTTGAGTGCCATCTGGCTATGAACTGCTAGTGAACATTGACACATGAAATTGTACTGTGACATAGCAATGCTAGCACCTTGCAAAATGAAGGAAAGACAATTAACTTGCTTTATCGAACAGAATATTATTTTTAAGCTGTGCTAACAATTTCAAGGTTTCTCTCATAGTCAATTGGTACTTAAACGTAAATATTTTAAGGATGAACTAAGAGAGTTGACCATTAGAACACTGAATGGCTCTTGAAAATGGGGCTTTGTAGTCCTAGGTGCAATTGCAATTTCGATAAATAGATAGCTTAAGCATTATTTGTTCCAGGGGGAAATTTGGAACAATAGTAATGATATGTCTATTCATCCATCCATCCTCTTCCACTTATCCGAGATCGGGTCACGGGGGCAGCAGCTTGAGCAGAGATGCCTAGAGTTCCCTTTCCATGGCCACTTCTACCATCTCTTCCAGGGGAATCCTGAGGCGTTCCCAGGCCAGCCGAGAGACATAGTCCCTCATCTGACTCCTTTTGATGCAACGGAGCACCCATGGCACTCAGCCGGGCACAGCCCGAAGAGGCAACATGGGTCCCCCTTCCCATGGGCTCACCACCTGTAGGAGGGGCCAAGGAGGTTGGGTGCAGTGTGAGTCGGGTGGTGGCTGAAGACGGGGACCTTGACGGTCCGATCCTCGGCTACAGCAGCTGGCTCTTGGGACATGGTAATGATATGTCTGTTTTTTAAAATGATTTAATGATACCATGATAAAAAAGTACCATTTTTAAAATCAAAAACATGCACATTTCCAAGTGATTTCAAACTTTGAAAAGTTGTTTATAATCTTTGATGATGATGAACTCACCTGCCACACAAGCATTGACCAGGGAGACACATGTGCCAGTGAACAGAGCCCGGATAACAGTTTGGGCAATGTCACTTCTTCTTGATGGTGCTATTGAAGCTGGTTAACAAAAAGAAAACACAACCCGTTAAATGAATATTTTGTGCGATGTTGCTTTTCAGCTATGTCTTTGTGGGATGATTCGGTCTACTGATGCAGGCAAGTGTTCAGAATAATACTCCAGCTTAGGGGCTGCTGGCCTCACTGCTCTTTACAAGATGAGGTACTCAAGACAAAACAAGACCTTGCAGGACGGGAACTGCTCCTCCTGAGCAAGAGAAGCCAATTCAGGTTGTACTGGCATACCATGTGCTACCAACTGCAAGAAGCCTCAGGAGAAGACAAAGAACATGCTGCATAGATAACACTTTAAAGGGTAACAAGAATTTGGACTTTTATACCAACAATTTACATTTCTACATTTGAACATTACACCTCAAATAGAATTATCAAGTAAAATATTAATTCAGCTGTTGTTATGCGTGTGTGCTTGAGGGACTGCTTAAGGATATGATGATGGTAATTTTCTAATTTTCCCATTGAACCAGGGTTGATTCTTTCATCCAGATGTTACTCTCTCATCCTTTCTCTGCATAAAGGATAATTGACAGCCTTTCCACCAATAGCATCACTCCTGCTGTCTGACCTCCTGGACTCTCCCCTTCCTGCCTTGAACCCATATGATCTCAAACCCTGCCATGGCTGCCAGTTCTTTATTTGGACCCCCGGCTGAAAGATATTCCTTTGCCTTTGCATTTATTTCCATGGCTTGTTTTACATAGGGGGTGAAAGGGGGTGACCCTAACCTTTTCCATTGTTGGTTCTCTTCTTTTACAGTGTGTGCAAATTAAAACCTTGTTAAGAGAAATATGCCAAACAATAGGCAATGGAAAATATCTTTTGATATTTTATACTACATTGCTTGCTTATTAGTTTGAAGGAAAGGAATCGCTCATAATCTAAAATTAGAAAAATGTAATTTTATTTATAAGGAATGGTCAAAGCATTTTTAGAATTTTGATGAAAAATTGGTGAATGCTGTTCTGAAGTAAACCCACCGTGCCTCTGTTTAACCACCCTGATGTCTCATTGTGTTTCTGAAGTTACTTTGTGTTTGCATCCATCTTTAAGTCAGATAGGAGTGGAGTGTCGAGTTTGACTTCAAATAATATGAAACATAAAGTTTTGAGAATATTGGTTGCATATACTATATATTTGAATTGTTTTACTTATCATAACTGCTACACTTTGGGTTTTATGAACATGCATCAGTACTTTGTTGATGCCCCTTTGGCAGCAAATACAGCTTTGAATCTTCTTGGCTAACTCTCTACAAGCTTTACACACCTGGGGCCTCATGCATAACGCCGTGTGTAGAATTCACACTAAAACATGGCGTATGGACAAAAGTGGAAATGTACACATGCACAAAAAAATCCAGATGCGTAAATCTATGTGTTCGCCAACTTCCACGTTCTTCCCCTCCATAAATCCCGGTCAGGGTGAAAAATAATGCTTGTGCACGCGCCTGCTGCCCCACACAAACTCCTCCCCGAATTACGCCTCTTTGAATATGCAAATCAATATAAATAGCCCTTAAGCTCAGCATTCTGTGAAAAGGCAATTGCAAAAGCACAGGGGGAAACAGAAGAATTTCAATGAATACTAAGTGGAGGCAAGGAAAAACATACTATTTGTTGGTTTAAACAGTGGTATAAACAACAAAAGGAAGGTTATTGAGTGACACAGAGTGTCGGAGAAACTCGAAAGTTCAAGTTCACAAAGTCGCATAGTACCCGAAAAAAAAAAGAAGTTGTCAGATATCAAAGTCACCCATGAAAAGGTGAGTCGTAGCCCACTGTCTGAGTGTCATATGAAAGCTTATTAGGGTACAGAGAAAAGAAAAAAAATAGGAACACAGTGAGAAAAAAGATCGAAATATCAACTTTAATCTCAAAATTTCCACTTTAATCATCCGTCCATCCATCCATTTTCCAACCCGCTGAATCCAAACACAGGGTCGGGGGGTCTGCTGGAGCCAATCCCAGCCAATACAGGGCACAAGGCAGGAACCAATCCTGGGCAGGGTGCCAGCCCACCACAGCACTTTAATCATGTAGTTTATTTTGTCATTAAAGTAGAACATCATAAACTTCATCTTTAAATCATTTAATTTACTAGTTTCTCAAATCCCATTGTAACTAAAGTAGCACGTTAAATGCTTTGTTTTGTATGTGTTCTTCTATGTGCTCTATGTGTGTGAATCACTACGTGCTTCTTAAACGGGCTTTCTCTTCCTACAACAGGACACAGAATCCATTACATTCGTGATATTACAGCTCTCTGAATAATTAAAATACTGAGATATATACTTGATATCATTTTCATGATGATAGGAGTTAATGGGAACATGGTGGCACAGTGATAGTGATGAGCTGGCGCCCTGTCCAGAGATTTTTCCTGCCTCCTGCAAGATGCTTGCTGCGCCATGTGTGACCTTCGATTAAATAATTTATTGCAGCAGTACTGTCTCTTTCAAACATACTAACCCCACATTCCTGTCCTTCCTTTTCTTTCTCCAAGTAACCAATCGCCACACAATCAGCTCAGTAATAGATGTTAAGCCATCTGTAAGCTTAGAACGCTGATTCTTTAGAACTTTTAAGGAACATTGAAATGTCTTCGTAGTACATGTTTAATTATTCCATCCATCTATCCTTCCAGTGTCGTGCCAGCCTCAGCAAGAATACAGCGCGAGGCAGGAACAATCCGTGAACTAGCTAGTGTTGTGCCACTGTGTCCTCACATGTTTAATTATTAACAATATAGATCATTTAAATTATTTTATCTGCATAATATAATAAACATATTTTGCTGCATTTCATCTTAAAAATGATATCATCATCATATGTAAATACGCGCTTTATAAAGTGGCTCAGGTTGTGCAATATTATAACTGTATCGCAAGTTTACAGTGATGTGATTGTACTAATAAGTACAAACAGTTCTACAAGGAGCACTTGATGGACTGATTGATTGCGTTTACAGTTCTTGAGATGAAACTGTTTCTGAACCGCGATATCCTTACAGGAAAGGCCCTGAAGCGTTTGCCATATGAGAGCAGTTCAAATAGACAGCATGGCTGAGGCAGCGTGTGCTAGATAATGTATACCGATAATTCTCTTTCCAATCAGCCAACTCAGATACAGTGATATAAATACTCCGAGTGGTGCAGTGAAAGTAATATGGTAAAAGATGATCCGCTGTGGCAACCTCTAACGGGAGCAGCTGAAAGAAGAAGAAGAAAGTGCATTGAGAGTAACAATGCTAAAGCAGCTATGGTATTTAGAATAATTTGACCATTCTGTGGACCATTATATTGTTACAGGTTAATTACAATCAGATGCCTTAAACTAATAAACAATATGCGGTTAATTTCAGTGTATTTATAAAGCCACGTCAGAGATGTACATCTTAAAAAGAAAGTGAAACCACACTGGAACAAAAGCACTGCTTTGACGCTGGGTGCCGCCAGTTTACAAAACCGAGCGGAGAACTTGTGTATGCCAGGGTTTTAGCTAGCGTGAAAATGTGCGTGGCTTTACGCCAAGTTTAGGTTTTATACATCGTGATTTGAGCGTGAAAATGGGAGTACACAACATTTTTGTGCATACGCACTGTTTATACATGAGGCCCCTGGAGTTGGGACATTTATCTCATTCTTCCTGGCAGATCCCCTCTATCTGTTGGATTGGATTGGAAGAATCTGTAAAGTACCATCTTTAGGTCTCTCTACAGGTGTTTTATGGGGTTTAAATCGGGGCTTTGAGTGGGCCGTTCAGGGACAGTCATACTTGTCCCGAAGCCACCCCTTTGTGTTTCTTGGCTGTAGGCTTCAGGTCATTGTTGTGTTGAAGGTGAACCATTACCCCAGTCTGAGGCAGTGTGCACTCTGGAGCAGGTTTTCTTCAAGGATCCCTCTGTATTTGTCTGCATTCATCCTTCCCTCAATTCTGACCAGTATCCCTGTACCTTCTGATGAGAATTATGCCGTAGCATACTGTTGCCACCACCATGCATCACTGTAGGGTGTGGTTAGGCAGCTACTGTGCAGTGCCTGGTCTTTGCTAGATATAATACTTGAAATTCACTTTTTGTCTCATCAGATCAGAGAATCTTTTTCTCATGCTTTCAGAGTCCTTACTCCAAGTGGGCCATAATATGCATTTGATTGATGGAGTGCTGCTGACAGATTCTGTTATCTCAGCAGATGACTTCTGATGCTCTATTAAAGTTACCATTGTTTAGTCACCTCCCATGACCAAGGCTCTTCTTGCCCAGTTACCCAGTTTGTTCAGACGGATAACTCAAGGAAGAAATCTGGTAGTTCCAAACTTCTTCCATTACATGCTTATTGAGGTCAGCGGGAACACTCAAAGCTTTAGAAATGGTTTTATCCCCTTGTCTTGATCTATGCTTCACCACATGTTTATCATGGATGTCTACAAAGATTTCCTTAGACTTCGTGGTTTAGGTGGGGACAACAGGTCAAGTCTGGGATCAAGACTCTTTGAGAAACTTCAGAATTTATTTTCTTTTGTTTTTTTCTATACTTAATCTTGTATTTATTTTTTCCTTTTAATTATTTCATATGTTATAAATTAATATAATCTAATTTTTTATTCATGTAACTGCCTATTTGGTACATTTGCTGTTCGCAATGGTGCATGATGTCATTGAGCTATTGTTTGTTATGTGCACTTCAAAGTGCACGCAAGTTATTCTGAGAGAAAAATGGACTGGCAGACGAACAGTCAAGAGTCAAAACTGAGAAGACAAAACTGAGTGCCAAGTTAAAGAAGAGACATAAAACAGTAGTCAGTAATAAGAAGGCAAAGTCAGAATCCCAAACTGAACTGCTTTATTTGGTAACTTGAAATTAAGCTACCGCAAACCATGAGTAGGTCTTGTGCTTATTAACGGATGGATAATTCTGTGATTCATAAGCATCGAATTTATATGCACAAACTGACTCACACAGGCAGGTCACGTGATGTGTAGACAGTGTTGAATAAACACAACATAATACAACACAAAAAATATATATAAAGATCATTACCTAACATGGAGCGCTGAATAAACCATACATCTAGATTCTTTGCAAAAAATTAAAATGGTGCATATTTAAATAAACAATCCAAAATAAAATAAATAGATAAAAACCATAATCATAACACCACTATTTAAGATGGTGGCACTCTGTTTTCTTTGCCCAAGTTTCTGAATAATTAAAAAAAAAATTTGTATAGTATTTAGTATTCGAAAACTCACTGTTAGTGAGGACGTTTCTCTACACTGGGATATGGATGCATGGTTCTCTTTGTGATTTTCTGATTTTGCCGTCAGCTTGAAGTTATCATTTTTCTAACCTCCAAGCAAATTTTACCTTTCTGTTGCCTACATCAATGCTGTCAGAAGAACAGTCTGTGACACTGCACTAATTATTGCAAATTTCAGGTACAGTATTAATTGGAAAACTAATGATTTGCTGAATTATATTGCTAGCCATTAAACACAATGTCTGAACTGAATTTGTGCAGTTGGATGAGTCCCGCAACACATTTTCTAAAGATAATAACTGATGGCTACATCATGTACACAAATATAACATACTGAGCATTATGAAATTTGAATATTTAATATTGCATAACTTAATACTATCAAACCTGGCAAATCCAAAGCAGGATTGTGTGGGCCAAAGCCTAGCTGAATAGGCAAAAAGGCAAAGGCAGAAACCCACCTTGGATGGGACACTTGCCTGTTGTAAGACCCACAAATGCAACAATCTGCAGAAGGAGCTAGTTTAGGGGATTTGGTCATGTCCATTTCACGAGTTGGACATCTGAGGTGAACTCCATTAGCAGCGGTGTTATTTTACCTTTTTTTTAACCATCTTTCTGAGGTATCCTCTATTTACTGAACCTGAGGGGCTTTAATTAAAGTAAATGTAAGTATGTAAAAACATGAAGAGCAGAAAATGAGCTCAGAAGGAAATGGAAAAGACAATTAAAACTTCATCTAAGTCTAAACAGGACTCAAGATCAAGTTCAAAGTATGGCCTGCCAGAGACTGACCCGGAACAGATAAGTGAAAGAACAGATCTCTGGGGCTTTGATGCTGCAGCATCGGCTCCAGCTGAGAGCGAAAGTGGAAGCTAAACTGCAAGTGAATGTCGGGCCAGGAGAACTTGTGGATTCCAGAAAGTTCATTGAAACTGTGCATGACCTTACCATCTCCACTGTCAACTACCCCCCCCCATGAGTCAGCAGCACAAACTAAAACTGGGCTTGCTACTCTGCCCACGGACCTTGTAGAAGACTGAAATGAACAGTCCAAGCTGAAGGTAACAGTCACCACAATGATTACTGCAATAACTGCTGCTATCGGGGTGGGAAGCATAAATGATATAAGGAAAGATATAAAGGACATAAAAAGACAAATGAGGAGCCAATTTAGCATTGTTAGCTAAGTAACTGAGGAAAACGCAAATACATATGTGGTGAAGTATGTTTGAGGTCCGTGGCAGGGCAGGATTTTAGTGAATCAGAACAATGCACCTCAGGCTCAGTCGGTGTGGTTGTGTGTTGCTGCAATGCCATGCAGCTCTGGGGTGTTTGATGGGGAAATTTTCTGACTGTGCATTCACACGCATGACACGATCAGTTCAGCCATTTTCCTCATTAACATTCCATGGGTCATCATCAAGGCACAAAATAGAGAGAGAAGAGGGAAGGAAAAGAAATGATCCAATGGAAAGTAGTGCAGAACGAAGGCAATGAAGTGCTCAGGATCAACCAAGTGACAGAGCAGTGCAAGATATTCTCCAGTGGTAGAGTGGATCACTCTTGCTAAGTAGTTAAGAGCAGGAGCAATCAGATGACACCAACGGAGGTTTCAGGAAGATGGAGTTGGACTCTGCTCATCTCAGTGGATGCCGAATAAAGATGGTCGAGATGGGTAGTCAGTAAGGAACTGCATTCGCCAAAGTCTTCCCCTCATTCATGATACTCAGGAGATGGGTGTGTAGGGTAAGATGAGAGAAAAGGAGATTGAGCAGCACTGCTATGGAAATAAGGACCAATCCCATGTGACTTTGTCCTTGGTTTTATTGGATTATTTATTTCTTCTATTTATTGGATTTTATTGTCTTCATTGAGCACTGAATTTAATTAAATAATGAATTGATTGAAGAATCTGCTCTGCACTTTGGTTCAGATACTGTTTAAAAAACAATGCACTTTGTACCACTTGTTGTTTATACGTCCTCATTGCACTAAGTCCATCTCAGTAAATGACTATTGATATCTGTGTGCAGCAATTATTGTCAGCAGAAGGCAGCCCAAGCAACACATGGAAGAACCTGCAAAATCCACACAGAGAACACCTGGGTCCAAGATTTGAACCCAGGATGCTGAGTCTGTTAGGCAGCACTGCTAACCACCATGCCTCCTTGTAATATTTAGTAAACTTACACAATCCTCCAAGCATGATTCCAATAGAGCTGAAGTTAGCAAATCCACAGAGGGCAAATGTAGAAATTGTCTCTGCTCTAACCTGCAAAAATTAAATAAAAAATTATAGAAAGCTAACATAATGTCAGTTGAAAACTAAATAATAATAGACCAATATAGATTATAAAGTGTTCATTACTAGTTAATCACAGTGAATAATTAACATTACTGCAATAATGCAGGTTTTGTATTAAAGTGCAGACTCAGTCTAAAATTATGTAGGAATCCATTTTATTACTAAAGGTTTAGTACTGAAACTTTGCCTTTGCAATTGAAAATAGCTCAGATTAATTGTTTAAATTGCAGAGTGTCTAGCATATGATGGAATTACAGGCAAAAGGGGACACCACTCAGTAGGGTCAGGGCCATACAAGAACCTTAATGATGGAAGGATGTTGCTATTCTGTAAGGTTAAAAGAAGCACAACCAGGGAATGGTGAAACATAAAGGCCAAAAGAGTGCTCCAGAGGTAGCTGCTCTAGGTGTGCAGAAACAAAGGAAGAGTAGGAGGTCACAGACCAATGTGATGGAAGTCAGTCGGCCATTAAGTCGAACCAAGATGGTGTGTCGCAGATGGCTGGGGGGGCGACCCAGCTGGGACGCCGCGGAGGACCAGAGGAGGGCTTGCGCATCCTTCAGACCATGTGGGGGCGACCACCCTGGTGCCTTTGGTGGCCACAGGTGCAGGACTCTGAAGCTCAACCCTGTAGGAGCCCGTGGTCACCGCCAGGGGGCGCCCCAATGCCTTGGGGACCCTGGACCTCAGCACTTCCGCCACACCCGGAAGTGCTGGGGGGAAGAAGAGCAGGGACAGCCGGAGTGCTTCCGGGGATGCAGCTGGCACTTCCGCCACACTAGGGCGTGTCGGTGGAAGATTGCCAGGAAACACCTGGAGCACATCCGGGTGATTATAAAAGGGGCCGCCTCCCTTCACTCAGGGCTAAAGTCGGGTGGAAGAGGACAAGGTCCGGAGGAGAGAGAAGGAGGCGGCCTGAAGAAGAGGGATAATGTGGTGTTGGCCTGGACTTTGGGGAAGTCTGTGGGTTGTGTGGCACTTTACTTGTAAATAGACTGTAAATAAACGTGTGGTGGTGATCTACAACATGTCTGGGGCTTGTTCCACAGGTGCTATTCACTTTGTATGGTTCTCTACTGCAGGCAGGGCCAGTGCCACCATTAAGGCAAATTAGGCATTCGCCTATGGTGGAGATCACAAGGAGGGAGAAAACCTAGCCGCACAGGTTAGCTACCGAACAGTCAGTTGATGCACTAATAATCTTGGCCTAGGGCGCAAAAAAAACTGGCACCCTTGACTGACTGCAAGTTAAAGAAGGTGGGCTGTCACAGGATTTCTTGGTCTTGATAAAATGAGGTGGGACTCAGGAACACCTGGAGCTTCTGCTGCAGAACAATGGCCTCAGGAGTTTCACAGAGAGTTCCTGATCTCACAAATGGTCTGAAGAATTACCCAAAAGTGATCCCAGGCTGGGGATTAATTGGTCTTTCTGGTTTGAAGGTGAGTTCATCTGGTGCGAGGAAGAGAGGAGATAGCATTGGAGAAAGAGGTACAGAAGAAACAGAGGAGTGCTTTGTATGGTGATGAGGAGAATAATGGACTAGCCACATCACTGACTAGACAGGGGGCTGGCTGCCTGGTACAGGAAAGTCCAAAAAGCAGAGCCGATCAATTCAAAAGACACTTGAGGGGCGGCATTTATGCAAATTAACGGAAACTGTTCATGTAAACCAGGTTGTTCATGCTCCATACCTTTCGATTATGTTTTCAATATGCACAGCAAAGGGTGCCGTTTTGGTAAGTCAAGGGGCATTCTATAGACACTGAGGAGGTCCCACAGCATACAAGGTCTAATAATACTAAAAGGACGATATGGACAGAGAGGGGCACCGTTTTGGCAACTAAGGGGACATGTGTTTACTGCTCCACCCTGGGGTGCATATGAGATTTGACCAGCACTGCCAGAGAGGCAGACAGGCTTGCTGATTTTCAGTTTATTTTGTATTTGTTACATTTGATGTAAAATTAAAATGTGATCTTTAGCCTCTTAGGTATTAATTAATTATGTGTCCAGCAATATACACTTTGATATTTTGCAAAAACTTATTCTTACAGGCTCGGCTTGGTCATGATTGATGTTATTTTGAGCAATCTACTGTAGGTGAATAGGATGGTTGAGATTGGTGGGCTCAATGGCCTGTTCTTGTCACAATTTTTGTAATGTTCTAAAAATACAACATCCAGACTTCTGCAGCATACTGTATTGAGTATCTTGCACAGTCATTTTTCTTTCTTCTTCATTTGGGCAAACACAACAAGTACCATTAGCACACACACGCGAAGACTAAAGGACAGTTTTTATCCTCATTGTAGTGATGGTGTTTCTTGTCTGATATGACATCTGATGTGTATATTGAACTACTGTCGTCACCCTGGTGTTGACATACAAGTATGAAGTTCAATATGCTCTGTACTCTTGACAATAAACTTAAAACTTTAGCTTAGTTATAGAAAATTGAGATCTTGATGGACAAACTTACAGAAATCCATTGTTTTTCTCCATTGATGTACTCTTCCATCCCAGCTAATCTGTTGTTCTTGAACACTGAAAGTTTTTCATAGGCGACAAACTCATTCAGGAATAGTTTGGTTCCAATCAGTTCTGCCACTAAAAAGGAGTCATTCCAAGATACCCCCATCATAAATGCGATAGGCATGAAGATGTAGGAGCAAATTAGCTGCAAGATACAATTTCATCAGATTTAGAACATCTGCTTTTATATAGTTTTTTCATCATATTCTTAATACTTTAATGACATTTAATGATCAAGGCAATGTAGAGATGATTCCAAATTTTGTGATTACCCAACCAAATACTTAATGATGCTGATATGGGAGGCCCTAAAATCCCAGAGTGTCATTTAGGGATGAAGCAGAATCTGCCCACTTCACTTTATATTAGAATAAAGTATTGACTTTGAGTTATTTTGCTATTTCTATGTAATAGTTGCCACCATCAGACTGGCATTAGAGTTTCCTCCTGATAAATGGAGCAGCAGGAAGTGTCTAAAGAACCAAGAGAATTGATGCAACCTTGTGTCAGCGCATCCAAAAAATGAGACTACTACATCACAGCACTAATGGTGTGAACCCTGAAAGCAAAGGAAATGAGAAATTTAGAGTGGAAAACCGAAACATGCCTACCAACCGAAGGACTGGGAAATGGAAAGCATTTCAAAGGGATGGAGAAAGAGTGGTCATAAATAAGCAGGGGTTAACTACCAGAAACAACATTAAAAAACAAATTTCAAACCAAAAAATTGAATTCAAAAGTCAAAGGTCAGATAATTAGTTGAGTTGGTAGATTAAGGATTGTTTAAACTAGGGAATGGTGGGCAGGGGGTTTAGGACTGTCCAGATTTAAAACTGTACACGAACAGACAACCACTGTGTAATATCAAATGTGCATAGTAACTTAAATTCTACATCAAAGTATTGTGCCATAGCAAAATAAGTTCTGTAAAACATTGACAATTGCTTGTCTTAATGCTAACAGTTTTAAGAATAAACAAAATGGGTTAGAATTCTATGTAGCAGCACATAATAACAGAGATGGGCAGAAGTACAACAAAGATGGGTACACATTATTTAGAAAACACCAGCAAAACTGAAAAGGCAGGGAGACGCCACGTATGCAAACAGAATTTAAATACAAGTCTTCATAAATAGATAGTGAACCCTAGCTTATTGCAGATGGTTAAGTTCAACTAGACAGCATTAGGAACTGAGGTCTTATATTATGAGTGTGTCATATACCCCCAATACAAACAATAGTTTCAAATAACATCCTTTTAATTAAATTAAAAAGGCAAGTTTAGAGGGGGATATTATAGTCATGGGTGATGTAAACTACCCAAATATTAACTGAGCTAGCACAAGAACAGCAGATTTTAAACAAAATCAGTGACTGTTTTTTAACAGTGCATTAAAGCACTAATACGGGAGGAAATCCCACCTAGATTTAGTATTTTGTAATAACCTGCATAGACCTGAAGGAGTAAAAGTGAATGAACCAATAGGATCTAGTGACAATAATATTATACATTTTACAGTGTTCTTGGTAAAGGTGTTATTCTAAAACAAAAACAGTTAAATTTGAATTAAATAGGGAAAACATGGACCAGATGTGACAAAGCCCAAGTAAGATTAGTTGGAATAAACTTTTAAGCATGGAGACAGTTGAGAAAATGTAGGTCAGGTTTAAAAGTGTTTTACGTACAATGCAGTACAAGTTCCTCCCAAAATGTAATAGCAGTAAGAAATTAAAACTGAAGGTGGATAAAAAAGAGATGGAAAGGAAGCTACACAGAAAAAGTACTTAAGGGAGATACTGAATACATACTGTATATAAACCTTTGGTACATATTTTTCAAAAACCTCTGCATGTTGGGGAAATTCCTAAAGACTGGAGGCACCTGTTGTATAAAAAGGTTGACTGGACTGATCCAAATAACTACAGGCCAGTAAGCTTAATGTTCTTCACAGGTAAATTAATGGAAGCAATCATTAAATAAAAGAATGAGCAGCACATGTCTAGAACAGGAGTATTGGCAAATACAAAATGGGGGTTTAAACAAGGAAGATCAGATTTCACTAATATGCTGGAAATCTATGAGGAAGCAAAAAAGGATAAAATAAAAGAGACGCATATGGTTTTATTAATCTTGATTATCAGAAGGCTGTAGATAAGGTACCACATGAAAGGTCAGTGATCAAACTAAAAGAAGTGAGAATTCAGGATACGGTCTGTAGGTGGATACAATATTGGCTCAAACACAGGAAGATAAGGGTTATGGTGAGGGGACCTTTTTCAGAATTAGGTGGTGTTAAAATTGATGTCCCTCAGTGGGGCTGCTGCTCTTGTTAATACACATAAATGATCTGGATAAGAATATAATCAATAAGCTGGTTAAGTTTGTAGATGATACAAACTAGGTGGAAGGGCAGATAATGGAGAAACAGCTAAATTGCTACAGAGGAACTTGGATAGCATGCAGACTTTGAGCAGATTTGTGGCAGATGAAATTTAATGTCAGTAAATGCAAAGTATTACACATAGGAAATAAAAATGTTAGGTTTGAATAGACAATGGGGGTCTGAAAATCAAAAGTAAACCTTATGAGAAGGATTTAGGAGTCATAGTGGACTCCACGCTATCAAATTCCTGACAGTGTTCAGAAACCATAGAGAAGGCTAACAGAATGTTAGGGATTATTGGGCACCCTGATGTGTGGAGTACAAGTCCAAGGAGGTTCTGCTCAAGCTTTATAACACACTAGTGAGGCCTCATCTGGAGTACTGTGTGCAATTTTGCTCTCCAGGCTACAAAACGTACATAGCAGCGCTAGAAAACGTCTAGTGGAGAGCGACTAGGCTGATTCCAGGGCTACAGGGGATGAGTTATGAGGAAAGATTAAAAGAGCTGAGCCTATACAGTTTAAACAAAAGATTAAGAGGAGACAAGATCGAAGTGTTTAAAATTATGAAAGGAATTAGTACAGTGGATTTAGACAGTGACTTTAAAATGAGTTAATCAAAAACACAGGGACACAGTTGAAAACTTGTTAGGGGTAACTTTCGCAAAAACATTAGGAAGTTTTTTTACACAGAAACACAGACACTTAGAATAAGCTACCAAGTAGTGTGGTAGACAGTAAGACTTTAGGGACTTTCAAAACTCGACTTGATGTTTTTTTGGAAGAAATAAGTGAATAGGACTGGTAAGCTTTGTTGGGCTGAATGGCCTGTTCTCATCTAGAGTGTTCTGATGTTCTTAAAAAGTTCTAAAATCAGCACCGATCACTTAGAGAACAATATAAACAAATTCAGCAACTTTAGTTTAATGCTCTTGATGCCTACTTGCTTCTTTTGTTGCTCCTGTATTGGCAAAGCCCCTTTTCTATTGTAAGCAGTTCTGACTGCCATAGTGATAAGAAGTGTGCAACCATTTCTTTACTCATTTATCTAGTCATTGGCTATAATAACAGCATTCATGGCAAGGCAGTAACCAGCCCTGGATGGGGTGCCAGTTCATTGCAGGCCCTTTACAAACACACACATATCGGACCAGTTCAGAGTTACAAATCAACTGGATGCGCACATCTTTGAGATGTGCAAGATAAACAGAAATAAAGGTAGAAAGTTATGGGGAGAACATGGGAGAACGTGCAAACTCCACACAGCAAGTACCTGAGGCTGAATTCAAAGCTTGAACTCTGAAGCAGTGAGACAATACCATGATGCTGCCCCATTCACAAGTGGTTTTAAGGTTGTTAATTACCTGCAGTGTTCAGTTTTGTCTTAACTGCAATGCTTGATAATTAAATCCACAAAAATTCTCATACTGGCATATTCTACCTTTTTTATTCCATATCTTTGATGCCTTTGGCCTCTGGCCTTGGCCTATGAAGTTCATATATCCCCTTTCCTGTCTGTTTCTTTTTACTGTCTCGTAAACAAAGTATAGGGAAAGTATTTTAATAGTTCAAATATTCAATGTCGAGATTTTGATTAGATCTCCCTGAGTCTGAAAAAAAACATTTTTGGAATTATGTCTGCATGTGTGTGTGTCTGTGTATGTATGTAAACACAATAACTTGTGTACGCTTTCTCTTAGGTAAACCAAATTTTGAATACAAGTATTAGTACAAAACATAGATTTCTATCAATTTTTGAGCTAGTTCTGCTAACCAGAATGGTACTTTTTTATTCTTGCAGCTGCAGAGTCCAATTTATTCAACTTTACTTTTAGAATGATTGTTCAATATATTATTAATTTGATTTGATTTGTTGTTGATGGTTGTTTAATGTACATAATACAAAAATATAACCATTGTCTTGTTTACTCCTGAAATATCCATCCCCATATCTGAGTACACAAGAATGTATAGGGGAGGCCAATCCCGATTTTTTCCTTAGAGATGTGCTGGCCTTTGCATGCCAGGCCAAGTCTTAGCCGTTTCCAACTTGCACATTTTCTGTCTACAGATCTACTTTAATCTGATCTATGGGTGACGTTTGTCATCCTTGCCACTAATGCAAGTTCAGACACTCCATTCAGCTGAAGGTGAAATGATGAAGTTGTTTGTAAAATACCAATTGCAGAGGAGGACAATGTTAGTTCCTAGGCAAAGTGACAAATGAGATAAAACCTAAAAGCTTCATCCACAAAACAGAACTGAACGAAAATCCATCCATCCATCCATTATCCAACCCGCTATATCCTAACTACAGTGTCACGGGGGTCTGCTGGAGCCAATCCCAGCCAACACAGGGCACAAGGCAGGAAACAAACCCCAGGCAGGGTGCTAACCCACCGCAGCTGGACAAAAATACAACAATAATTAGGTTAAAATTGCCCAATGTATGTAAGCATGCCCTCTGATGGGCGACTGACCCATCCAAAGTTTGATCTTGCCTTGCTCCAGATGGATCACCACAAGTTCTAGAAATAAATTGAATTCCATTAGGAACATACTGTCATTTTTTACAATGACATTTTTAAGTAGTGTTTGCTTAAGTTTTACCTGGAAAGTAAGCTCTGGGTAGTCCACCATCCCTCCAATCCAGCTGAGAGCAGCATTAATAAACTCCAACACGGCCAGGAACGCAATCAGATTGGCAGCAATGTTTGCAACAAGGCCAATGGAAGATGAAGCCCCGTTACTGGCTGCTTCCAAGATGTTTTGCTCATTTCTAAAAAAAAAAAAAAAAAGACATTAACAATTTCTGCAATTTTATTTTGTAACACATTATACGCCACTAAATAAGTACTTAATCAGACTTGGTTTCAGAGGACTCCAATATATGTAGGTTTTTGCTCCAAACAGTATCTTAATTTGAAGCCAATTCCTAAAATCTGTTAAATTCTTTGGCTTAGTCATTTAGTGTTGCCTTGTCGGATTTACCAAATATGCTGAATTTTGATTTTCTGAGATCATTCAAACATGTTCTGGACCTGTGCAGATTAGTACTTTTTGATCCTTCAGTTTTCATTCTTTT
The DNA here is from genome assembly GCA_026402145.1 of Polypterus bichir lapradei. Taxonomy (NCBI): domain Eukaryota; kingdom Metazoa; phylum Chordata; class Cladistia; order Polypteriformes; family Polypteridae; genus Polypterus; species Polypterus bichir. The sequence goes on along the minus strand of JANRMT010062829.1, from coordinate 1,986,886 downwards.
TTATAGCTCCTCTCTTCTGCATTCTGGGGGTTAAGGAGGGGACCATGGTGTCAGTGTCTGAACAGTAGCCACTATCACTTGGCACGTGTAATGATACAACAAATAGCACAGGCCGTTTGAAGACCTGAGGTCTGACAGTTACCTTACCAATAAGCCAGCCACCACATACAGAAGTGTCATGTCTGACAAAGCTAGTCTGCCTGAAAATAAATGAATCGCAGGTTAATCTAGGCCATTGAAATGTCAGGTTTGTCATCTTGGCATCACAGATGACTTGTGCACTAATAGAATGTAACAGCTCACAATTAACAAAAGCAGCTTCACTCTCGCTAGATGCTCTTATTGCGAAATGAGTGCAGTAAAGTGTTAGGAGAACTGCTGTAAAGTGCCTTTTTATGTTGGCAAAAATATGTTTTATGTACATACACTCGCACCATACAAAATTGGATGTAGCACCTCTTCAGTCAGCCAGTGGCTTTCAGCACACTGGCCATGAATCGGTATAAATGGGCTGAGATATTCCGGACCTGTCATACAGTCCTCTGTGTAGTGACAACAGGTAGCCAATATAAACTTACGAACTTATCCTTTCTCTGTGCAGTTTGCTCCCTTCATTGTGCCTTAATAATGACAATTAAAAACAAGCAGAGCAGACACCCAAGCAAGCAACACTGAATCGTGAAAGGTTGCAACTAGTTTAGCATTAGATGCACTAACTAGAAAGCAATGGATTAATTAAACAATTACAACTCCCCGGAAAATAGAATGAGCATCAAGATGAAAATATTGTTAAAAAGAAAAGAAAATACATTATTCCCATATAACTGCTTAGTACATTTTATTTATTTTTTTTAACCAAACTTAGTTTTCTAATTTCTATATTGTTCCTAAAACACAGAATATGGGCAACACCAGTTCACTTAATTAGCCCAGGATTCCAATTAAAAACAGAAGCTGGCTGGAACAAAAACCTGCACCCACAGGGGGTCCCCAGGACCGATGTTGAGAACCCCTGCTGTAGAGGTTTAATATGTTTGTCACGCTAGCACACATTATAATAATGGCCTGGTGATATGAAATATTATTATATAAATGATATTTATATTATAATAATACATTTGAGTTGTCATTTAGCTAGTTTGGCTACAAATCCCTGCTCGACCAAGAGTTCGTCATTTCCCATTTTCTCCCAAATGTTGTGTACGCATGGCTCTGAGTAGCCCTAAATATGCATAAGTTTTCATGTCAAGTTCTCTTTTATAAATCCTGATGTCTGCGTGGGAAGTTACATACGCACATTTCAAGCCTCTATTTGTGCGTTTGCAAGCTTTATAAATGAGACCCCCAAGAACAGGTTTCCGTTCAAGTTACTGTCTGTGTTGGGTTTGCATTACCTGTAAGGGTTTCTCTGATTGCCTCCATATCTTGAAATTGCCTTTGAATGAGTGTGTGATAAAGGAATGGTGCCTCTCTTGCAGGGCTGATCCCTTCCTTGAGCCTGATATTCCTGATGCAGGCTTCGGCTCATAGGGACCTTTGAATTGGATTAAAGAGACTAAGAATGTAGATGATAACTCAGTAAGGATAAGAATAAGGATTGGATATACAGGTAGCTGGGCAGAATGCTTTTAAGCACATAACATTTGAGAATAGCAGCTGTATTATACAGAATACAAATATTGGAACTTTATGAGTTTGTCACAACTCTGACAAAATTCTGCTTACAAAAAATAAATAGATAGTCTTTTTATAGCTATATAATTAAAATATATAATCATTAAAATATAACATGAGTATGGTGGTGCAGCTGTAGCACTGCTGCCTTGCAGTAAGGAGACCAGGGTTTGTGTCCTGGCGCTCCCTGTGTGGAGTTTGCATGTTCTCCCTGTGGTTGGTATGTGTGTGTGTGTGTGGGCCCTCTCACCAACTATGGAAAAACCTAATATGTCACATCTTTCATGTTTTTGGCAAATTGAGAAAATGACGTCACCCATATAATTAACGATCTCTAGATTTTGTTTTTCCTAAGCTTCACATACACAATATTGTTTTTTTTCACATATCAACAACACCTGCCCTTTAAATGACACAGTTGCAGCATTTAAATCACATGATCGTAATCCAACGTTTTCATTGATAGGCGGTCTTTCTGCAATAGTCAGTTGAGTTGCTAGATTTTTGTCTGGCAGTATGTAAAATACTGTGTTTATACGAACTTCTTCCACCATGCTTTGAAAGGAATGAAGACATATTTGGCCATCACTACTTTATAATATCAGGAAAGACCTAGTAACTCCAAAAACTCAATTTTGAAAAAAATGGCAGTTACTAGATTTTTCCATTGCATATGAGCCCTGTCTGGGGTTTGTTCCTGCCTTGCACCCTGTGCTAACTGGGATAGGCTATAGCACCCACCATGACCCTGTTCAGGGAATGAAAATGACTGAAAAACAACAATATGGTAGTTCATTTAGTAGAATATACATTTCCAAACATTTTTCTTCTAAATTCTAAAGTATGGTGTGTGGAGTGTGATGATTTTGCTGTTTGAGATGTGTGTTGTGCTTTGACTTTTCTACTTTTATACTGTGTGAGTGACAGCCAGTATTCTTACCTGGCCAGGAAGCCTAGGAAGTGGAAGGATGGGGCAAGGCAGCTACTTCTGCCTCATCAGAAATGCTAGATGGAAGCCCCTCTGAGTTGCAGCAGCTCCATGGTTTCCCACAGGGCATCATGGGAAATGAAGTTCTTGGACTCAGCCCTTTTGGGTTCAATGGGTGCCACCTGGGGGTGCTGCTGAGACTGGGTAGCCCTACTTTGTCGGGTTCTCAACTCACCTGGAAGTGCTTCTGAGCTACTGCTTTAGAACACCAGAAGTGCTTCTGGGTGCTGCATAAAAGAAGCTGGCTGCCTCAATGCCAGGAGCCAAAGTCGGGAGGCAGAAGAACAAAGCTTGCAAGGAGGAGTGGAAGCAGTGCCCAAGGGAAGCACAGACAGACAAAGAGGGAGAGAAAATGACAAAGTATTGTTGTGTGCTGTGCTATATTGCTGTATTTGTGTTGCTGGTGGTGGAAAACGCTTACAGAGAAGAATTTCACACAATAAAAAACTATCTTATGCTTTTACACTTGTCTCCAAGCCTGCTTGTGTTGGGTGTTTGGGGAACTGAAGTGCCCTTTGGTGGCCACAAGTGTTTTGTTGGTGGATTTTGTTCAAAGCAGAGTGGGTTCTCAGCAAGTGAAACTGACCCACTGATGATCTGAGAAATTGACACAAACTATAACTGTTATGCTTGGAGAAAACCACTGCAGCCTGGACTGCCGAGCAATCTGGAATGGCTTTCCCTCATATGTTGACAACTAGAAGTGTCTTCTGTTCTCACTAAAGACTCCAACTTGGGGTTGTACCCTTTCATGTGTCAAGGGGATTGCTTAATAGGACATAGGTTATTTGTGAGCAAAAGACATTTGGGGCTTCCAAGCTTATAAACTAGTAATTCTGCTTCTATTTGCAAATTGACAGAGTATCATGAAATTAGGAGACCTGGCTTATATATGGCACGTCATTTAAACACGCATAAGTGAAAATATCCTGGGATGGCAATACAGTTGCATGTTAAGTAAGTAATATATTTTGGGCTTCTAAAGACATCAAAGTACAAAACAAAAACAAAATCTCAATATATTGCAAGTATAAAATTGAGGAGAGCCAGTGTAAAAAGGTCATTCAGGAAGCTTTAATTTATAGGAAAGCAGTCATTAAAAATGTAATAAATGGACTGACTCATTTATTAAAAGGGTGAAAAATATTTTTCTAAAATCATTTCTTTCAATTCTGTCCAGTTTATTCTCAAGGATGAACTCATTTTACAGAGTGGATTCACTGAAAAATATTTTTTTAACTTGTTAAGTAAACACATAAACTGAAATATTAAATTTGGCCAGTTCAACTGAAAATTTTAGACTGAAATTTAAATGTGCCTTGTCCAGTACGGTTTGTGTAAAGTGTTTCAAAATGTTTTCTGTTTCTACAAGCATTGCACACCTGAATATGGGTAGTTGATCCCGTTTTTCCTGAAGGATCTTCTTAAGCTCCATTAGATTGGATGGGAAGTATATGTAAATTGCCAGGTCTCCCCACTTTGGCTGGACCACTCAAGGACAGTCAGATTTTTCCTGAAGCCACTCCAGCGTTGTCTTGCTTATATGCTTTGGGTTGTTGAACCATCTTCTCAGTCTGAGGTCATGTGCAATCTGGAGCAGGTTTTCTTCACGGACTTCTCTGTATATGACGGCATTCATTCTTTCCACAATTCTGACAATTCTCCCTGTCCCTGCTACTGATAAGCAATCCACTGTCACCACCATGCTTCACCATAAGAACGGTTTTAGTCAGGTAATTAGCAGTGCCTGGTCCTTGTCAGGTATAGTGTTTGGAGTTCTGCCCAAAATGTTCACGTTTTATCTCTTATTTTTATTTTATTTCTTCTCATATTACCAGGGTCCTTTTAGTTGTCATATGCCTTTTATTCAAGAGTGCCTTCTAACTAACCACTCTTACCATAAACACTTAATGAATGTGCTACTAAAATGGTTGTCCTTTGATAAAATCTCTCATCTCAGAAGACGATTTCTGAAGCTCTGTTAGAGTAACCATACAGTGTTTGGTCACCTCCCTGACCAACAGCCTTCTTGCCCGGTTACTCAGTTTAACCAAAGAACCAACTGAAGGAAGTCGTTGTGGTTCCAAACTTATTTCATTTCAAAATTATTGAGGCCACGGTGCTCCTGGGAATACTCAGAGTTTCACAAATGGTTTAATTCCCTTGCCAAGATCTATCCTTTACTACAATTTGATCATGGAGTTCTATGGAGAATTTCTAGGACTTCATGGCTTGGTTTTTGTCCTGATATGCAGTGTGAGTTGTGGGACCTTATATACACAGGTGTGCGCTCTTCTAGATGATGTCCAAACAATTCAATTTGCCACAGGCTGATTCGAAACAAGTTGTAGACACAGCTCAAGGAGAATTAAAGTAAACAGAACACACTGGACCACAATCTGGAAAGCCACTGCAAAAAGTCAGAATACTTATGGAAATGAGAGATTACATTTTTTTGTTATTTTTAATATTGTCACACACATGGAGGCAGCTAAAGGGCTTAAGTAATGGTAATACCACATCCGATCGGGGTTGGCGGGGTGCACTGACTGTCTTTCTCAGTTCCCTGAAGACCTTTCCTGATAAATCCTGCCAGGTTCCGGCGTCTCTGAAGACCTCACTTCCGGCCCAGATGATGTCACTTCTGGTTCCGGGGCCTTAGATGACGTCACTTCCGATCCAGAACATGTCACTTCCGGTTCTGACCCCTTCGATGATGTCACTTCCTATACAGGCCTTTAACACTAGAATTACCAGAACCAATGAAAAAACTCGTAAATCCAGCCCACCTTAAATCTCATCTTCAGGGGATGAACACTTGGTTTAAAATGAACACAAATCATGACTCCCAGATGAAAATAACTTACCCAGCATCAATATGAATTCCACCATCGCATCGGAACTTGCTTTCCTCTGTTTCTGGGTATGACAGTTTGGACAGAGCGAGAGCACAGGGGGCAGCCATCACCGATGCAGCTATAAGAGCAGAGGCATCAATCTGAAAAGGCAAAGAAGGACACTATATACAGAATAGGCTGTCCAGTCCGGGACTGAGAAGCACAAGGCACAACAGCATGTGTGTGTGAACATCGTGAACTTTCCCTCATTTAATATTCCCAAACAATTCACTGTCTCTGTTCCCCAAAAACAATAGTAGAAAAGGCAGAGAAGAAGATAAAGGCCTAAGACTGTTCTAAGGATTGAAACAGAAAGCTTTATCGAAGACAGACCGCCATATCTTGTTAAAGTATCAGTACTGGTAACTTTATTCCAGTTTCAAAAGAAAAGTACATTCTTAAGTCATAAAAAAAGTATGCAGTACAGCGTTCTGGAAAATTAGTATCATTGTATAGCAAGACAGGACATAAAAAAGGTAATAATAACAGAGTAATCATACAGGATTGGCATGTCATCCTGGGATAACCACAAAAAGTGCAAAAGGAGTATGAGGGTCTGTAGAAACCTTCTAATAGCACACAAAGAATAGATGCCCAGTAGAGCCAGAGTCAAGAGCAGAACCCATATGATGAGGATGAGGGAGGATGTAGCCTTAATGGCACTAAATCAAAACGCTCCCTGTTTCGCTAATAGATTCTGAAGAGTTTTAAACAACTTTATTCTCTGTACACTTGGGAAAGTTTGTGAAAAATGGTGTGCACTGTTTTCCTCAGTAGGCCAGCCCATGGACCAGTCCAGTAGCAACACATCTTGTTTGTTCAAACAAATCCACTCCAATCATAACAAATATGCTCAACTATTTTTCCTGGTCAAAATGACCAGTTTGCTTACATCATTATTGGTAAAATGTTGTAATGCTGCAAAATGTTACTATAAATAAGTCTAAAGCATATCCCATTTCTGGCAAGGAAGAAATGGCCTAGGATGGGATAATGGGGCTGGAATGTTCAAGCACACACATCAACTTACTAATCCACCTCTGGAATACCGTGAAAAATAAACACCAATAGACATGAAAAATAGAAACAAGCAAATTCCATAAAATAAACAGGACTAGCTGAACCCAGCAGCCTGGTGCTAACCCCTGCATCAGTATACCACATGCACTTCAGAAGAGGTCATGCGCTTGAAGCTAGGCATGTCTGAGCCCGGCAAGTATTTGGATGGGAGACCAACCAGGAAAAGCTTGGCTGGCTACTGGAAGAGGTGTTGGTGAGGCTAGCAGGGAGTGATTGCACCTCAGTCTGAATGTGGATCCTAATGTCCCAGTGCAATTATGAAGACACTGTGCTGTAAAAATGGTGTCATCCTTTGAATGAGATGTAAATCCAAGGTCCTAACTTTCTGTGGTCATTAAGGTCCCTGGGCATCCTTCTTGATGTCCAGGCTAAATTGCCCACCATGGCCAGGTTTTTCTAGCCCCCTAATCACCCCCTGTCTCTAACTGTTTCTCTCTCTCATCACTTCACCACATAACAGCTAATGTGTGGTGAGTGTACTGGAACAAAAATGGCTGCTGTCGCATCATCCAGGTGGATGATATACATTAGTGATGTTGAAGTGGCTCCCCACTCACTGAAACACTTTGAGCAGTGAGGAAAGCTCCAAATAAATGTAAAGAATTATTGTTGATGTTATTATTATTATTATGATTATTATTATTCCATCCCAGTTAAGCAAAAATGAAAAATGCTGTTTATTCCTTCCTTGCAATAAACAGAAAGCTTGCAAGTTTAAATCATGTTTTTAAAAAAACTGATTAATATTTGATATTGTGAGATAACTAATTAAATGCAGAAATAATAGCTTCATTCTTTTTGAAGTATAAAATGTCATTTGAATTTTTAATGTTTCATTGGCCTGCTTGGAATGTGTTAAGGTAAATTTTCTGTAACTAAAGAAGAGTCACATGTCACTGGTACTAATGAACCCGAAGATGGACATCTACATGACAACAAGCTATAAGAAATCGACTCAAAGCGCTCTACCAGTACACTGTAACTGACTGACTTAAAATGACAAAACAAGGGTCTAAATACAGAAGGTTCATTTACATAACATATTGAAATCATTTCAATTAATACCAATCAACATACAGATAAATGGTATGTACTAATGTCAAACCTATGTCTTTAACAGAATATAAATTATATTAAAATGAAAAATTTGGGAACTTACATGAAGGTGCAAAATAGCTAATATGTTAAAGGTTCTTCCCACATGTTTATCTCTAAAGAGAAATGCTTACTAATAAATTCTTGAAAATTTATTTCATGTAATTATCTCAACATTACCTTGGTTACTGTTTAGGACATAATGGATACAGAATATCTTGGTTCCACATGAAAGAAACACTCAGAACACTCATAAATCCACACACAGAATAATAATAAAAAAAAAACTTACACAGGAATGTTCTTTTGTGTTTTTCTGCTATAAACGTATCATTCTTAAAACTGAAATTAATTTAAAAAAGAAAGCATCACTTACGCCAAATGAAATATATGCTCCCAGAACACTTCCAGCTATTGTTGCAAAACCACCAGTCATCACTGCATGCATCTCCGATTTGGTCATTTCTGGCAGGTAAGGACGGATCAACAAAGGGGCCTCCGTCTCAATAGAAAAAAAAAGCATAAAATAAACAAATATATACAGTGCATTGAAATAAAAAGCCTTTGGGACTTGCATGAGATAGAAGCTTTAGAAGACATGTGTCTAGAGACCATTTTTATATGTAGTAATATGTTATTGCAAATTGTCACTCATTGTCACTCTCACCAGCCTGGGATGAGATGGGGCGCAGTCACTAACTGTGTCATCTCTTTTTTTCCTACAGTGCCGAAATGCCCCATTAGGACAGCTCAACTCTGCCCACAGTGTCCCAGAAGCCACAACCTTTTGGACTGGGATGATATAAAACCGAGACGTTCCCAGAGAAGGGCCTCTCACTTCAGGGAGAAATATCCATACGTCAGAACTGGCCATGACTGACCTGCTCAGACGAGTCACTTATAAAGCAGAGCCTAGTTGGATAAGAAGGAATCTAAGAAGCCTGTTTTCTGTTGTTCCATAGAATTCCTGTTTCTGTTTGGCTTTTTTGGACAATTGTATTAAACCAGGTGACCCAGATGGCTACTCAACTTTTCTTTCGGACTTCAGTCATCCTTCCATTCATTACAACTTCTTACTCTGCTTTTATGATGTGCACATAAAATAATGTCTAGAAACATGGCAAAAGGCTGCTTCTGCATTTATCATAAGCAATTGCAATGGTTTTGAATAATCTGCCCATGTATGCACTCTCCAGTCATAGATAAGACTTTATTTGTCCCTAGTGGAAAATTTGGCAAAATAGAAGTCATCATAATTTGAAGTGGCAGCATGGATCACAATTGTCTATGCATGTCATGTGATCTGCAAGTAGTAGTGATCTGCTGTCACTCTGGTTCAATGGAAGGTGAGTGCCAGCTGCTGTACAACTCACTCCCAGAATTCATCTGAATGTACAGGTTAGGCCCATAATACTGAATAATCATTTTTAGCATTTTAATCCGGATAATTTAAGCATTTAATTATTCACTGCATTACCGTTGTTGGCCTTCCAGCTCAGGTGATACTGAAATGTATCTGTTATGACAAAGTACTGAGAAATTATGACAGACAATTAATTATCTCTCTGTCCATTTTCAAACATGCTTAATCCAATTTTATAGTGGTTGGGAGGTTGTGGCTTTCTTGGCAGCACTTTGCAGACAAGATAATTATCTGATAATTTATTGGATAGCCTAAAGAACACTGGTGACACTGGTGAACTTGCAGAAGCATCATGGACCATCCAGTTTAAATACTTGTGCTTACTGCTTATGTGCTTGTGTTTTACTTGTAAGCAGATTTAGAACTGAGCTTCATCCAGCATCTTCTGAGATTATGGATCAATGGTGCTGAATGAGTCCCTGTGTACCATATGTCCCTAGCCAGCATCCTTCAAGCACACCCTAGCAGGGTGTAAGATCAGCCTTACTGAAGGACGTTACACTCGACGGTACTACTGTGTGTATAAATCCCTGGCTTCACCCTCAAAGGCCAAGTAAGTTACAATCAATTCTCTGCCCCCTAGAACAGCCTTCATCTGTTATAGCAGGAAAAACTAACAGGAATGTCTCCTCATTCCCAGAGCTAAGTCTGTTACACTTAGACAGTGACTAGAAGATGAAAGCATACATTGGAAAAGAGCTAACCTTTCCATCAAAGTCATAACCTATTACTTTGGTCTGCTTCAGTACATACAGTTCACATCATTCAGCTCACTGTACCCTGGTAAGAATTGATGGATGTGGCATCTGAATGTAAGAGGCTTTGTGCCAAAATCCTCCACCAGGCTGCTTAAAGATCTGGTTATCCAGGACCAGGTCTTAAAACAAACTATCATGTCAACTTCAGATGCAGCAGCAAAGAGCAGCCAGTGGCTTTGGTTGAAGAGGCGTAACCTCATTTGGCCTCCCAAAATTGTTGAAGATTAGACAGACACGTAGGCGGGTGATTCTGGGACACCAGACGTCATTGTCAAATCCTGCAGGAATGTAGTGGGCTAATAGGCAAAATATTAAGGAAGGAGGATGTCCACTTTAAAACCCCTCTGTGCCACCCTCTGTGGCACTATCACTATCATATTATTAACACCAACATTATCTCTTGTAAGTGTTTGCACAATGGATAGTAACATTTTATCCTGTGTTTAATTAATCACGAAACCACCTTTTAAACAGTGAATTACGTACGCAAGGGCACCAGTAGAAACTGAGTGGAAGGGCAATTAGAACTGAAGCCAAGAAGCTCCTCTTTATGCAAAGAGATGTGGTAATTTGGAACAAACTACTGAGACATGTAGTTAAAGTCAAAATCTTGACAACCTTTAAGAAGAATTTAGGTGAGATGTTGGGACAGCTTAGTTATAAACATATGAGCTTGATGAGCTGAATGATCTCCTCTCATATGTCAAATTTCTTATGTTCACTACACACAGAAGGATTTTCAGCTGCTTACATCTAAGGGATTTAATGACAACTTACCTGTCCAACAAATATATTTCCCGCTACACTTAAAGATTCTGTGGCTGATGTTCCCATTGAGATCTGCATTAGCCAGGCAATCTGGAATATACAAATATACAGATATTTAAGACATCGCTCTTGATTGTGTAGCTGCAGTTCCGGATGAGTGGGTGTATCTATTATCCTTTACATTTTCCATTTGTTTAAAAGCACTAATTTTGATGCTGGATATTGGGTAATATGTCTCTCTAGATTTGAGGTCCAGGGCCGAAGGTGTCACAGAGTGAAATGAAATTCAAATAATTATAGGTAAGTGAGAAATCCCTAATATGCTGCCATGACCAATGAACATGATAAGGGTTAGGGCTAGCAAATGCGTCACTGATATATTGGTGACGTAGAGGAGGATTAATCCATAATAACCCAAAATGTAGCTCTGATATTGATATAAAAGATCCTATCAATGTTTATTTCATATGCATTCTATCAAATAATAATAAAAAACCTGCCATTATTTCATCCCAACAGAACTAAGTGTTTCCTATTTGCATAACCTGGTGAATAAGAACACTAGACACTATCCTCCATGCAGTTATAGGACAAATTGAGGTTATTCCCTGGCTCAAGTGTATTTTCTGTTTTATTGTTATTTTTCATTTTTTAATGTTATTGTTATTAGTTTTGTTCATAATTTGTTAATAATGTATTATATCTTTAAATGTGCTGCCACATTTGTGGGTGGAATTTCAAGATGTGGGACCACCCCACTTCTGCTGGGTCCTCCGTCTGGCTTTATAAATCATCCATTAAAAGATCCCTGCAGTTGATCATTGAGTTAGTATTGGAGTTTATTTTAAGTATTGCTTTTTTCCTTTATTTTAGAGTTTTTTTAATTAATTTGCTCCTGTCTTTGGATTGTGATTTTTAGGCGACAGCAACCATTTATTTCTAGTATAGCTCAAAATCACATAATGCCTCAGTGGGCTTTAACAGGCCCTGTTTTTGACAGCCTCTCAGCCTTGACTGCCTTAAAAGACCAGAACCCCTCCCTCCAAAACAAAACTTGTAAGAAATCTTGGTAAAGGCAATTCTGAGAAAGACCCCCTTCCAGGTAGCTTGGGCATGCAATGGGTGTCAAAAAATGGGGTACATATAATACACTAAACAGAGCACAAATAATTCTATTCAAAGAACTACAGTAGATGGTCAATCTATTATTGTCACTTTAGAAATGCAATACAATAGTACAAAACACGTTGGTCTTTCACAGCGCTCCTCATCAAGTGCAGATGCAGAGCACTGCAACAGCTTTTAAGGCACATCCCTATTGCTGTTTAAGAGCATTTTTGTTGTAGTTTTCTTAATAATATTTATTAATAATGCTATTTCCTGCTCATGGACAGCTCTTCTCCAGCCCTCATATTCTTCAACAAGCCAGTTGATTTCATTCTTCTCTATGTACCCAATGTTCTCCCTCTCTTTTTCTTTTTTGATGGTGTCTATTGGAGAGCAACAAGTGGGTGTCTGTTCTTGTCCATTGGCAGTTCATGACACAGACACGTTCAGTGTCTCTGCTTCAAGTCAGTAATAATGTGGTTGATACCTGGTCTTCTGAGTTCTTGATGATATGCTGTTTCCAGAAGATTTTTAGGATTAACTGGAACCCTCTGTGTAGGCTTTCAATCTTCTTGTTAGTTCTCCAGGTTTCTGCTGCATAGAGTACGAATGAGCATACGTTGGACCTATAAATCTTCAACTTCCTGGTGGTCTGTAGAATTTATGACTTTCAAACATTCTGGAGTCTGTTAAAAGGATGATGAGGTGCAAGCAGCAAGAGAGAATAGCAGCATGGAATATATTGACTATGTATGAATCTGGAAATACAGCTGTCACACATGTGTGATTAGGAGGCAAAGAGCCTAAAGGTGAGTGAAACATCACGAGATAAGGGGTTGTCACGTGGTGCTTACCTGAACTCTCTTTTATCAACAGAAACCAAGAAGAAAAATAATCCTGCAACTTCCGGGTTCCAAAATGGCCGCAATGACATCACTTCCGGTCATCCTTGATGACGTCACTTCCTGCACCCGCAAATCACCTCACTTCCTGCTGCAGTGTCACAACGTGCCAACCATTTCCTGTCACATGTTTTTCTCTGCTATATAACCACCATTTTGTCACAGTAAAAAGATTCATTGTAATTCCAAACTTTGAATCGCTTCTTTTTTCTTATTGTCTGGACGACAATATACGGGGACAGCCCCCAAAACTTTGTTTTTGTCTTTGTGAAGGATTTATTCTACCACACAGCAAAGGAAATGACAAGATAGAATATAAACATTCTTGGAAATGGCAGGATGAGGTTGGCAGATTTTGAAAGAGTGATACTCACTTCAGGAGAAACAACTCATTACTTAGGATGCCGTGATGGATAACAATAGGAAGGAGTAGGTATCATCATGGACAAATAGACCAAGAAGGCTCTAATGACCTGGGGCCTCATGCATAATGCTGTGCGTAGAATTCACACTAAAACATGGCGTATGGACAAAAGTGGAAATGTTCCTATGCACAAAAAATACAGATGGATAAATCTGTGCCTTCGCCAACTTCCACATTCTTCCCCTCCACAAATCCCAGTCAGCGTGAAAAGTAACGCACATGCATGTCCCTGCTGCAACTCCCCAAACTCCTCCCAGAATTACACCTCTTTGAATATGCAAATCAATATAAATAGCCCTTAAGCTCAGCGTTCTGTGAAAAGGCAATGGCAAAAGCACCGGAGGAAATAGAAGAATTTCAACGAATACCAAGTGGAGGCAAGGAAAAACGTACTATTTGTTGGTTTAAACAGTGGTATAAACAACAAAAGGAAGTTGATTGAATGACACAGATTGTGAGAGAAACTTGAAAGCTCAAGTTCACAAAGTTGCACAGTGCCTGAAATAAAAAAGAAGTTGTCAGATATCAAAGTCGCCATGAAAAGGCGAGTTGTAGCCCACCGTCTGAGTGTCATATGAAAGCTTATTAGGGTACAGAGAAAAGAAAAAAAAATAGGGACACAGTGGGAAAAAAGCTTGAAATGTCAACTTCAATCTCGAAAGTTCCACTTTAATCACGTAGTTTATTTGTGTCCTTAAAGTAGAACATCATAAACTTCAGTGATTGTTCAAGCCTCACGCAAGATGCTTGCCGTAAGCTGAGAATGCCGAATCTTCGGAACTTTTAAGGGCCATTGAAATATCTTCGTAGTACGTGTTTAATTATTGTGTCCATCTATCCTTCCAGTGTCGTGTCAGCACAAGCAAAAATACAGCATGAGGCAGAGACAATCGGTGAACTGAGCGCCAGCTCCTTGCTAGCGCTGACACTGTGTTCTCACATGTTTAATTATGAACAATATAGATTATTTAAATGAAGTTAAAGTTTTATCTGTATAATATAATAAACATATTTTGCTGCATTTCATCTTAAAAATGATATCATCATCATATGTAAATACGCGCTTTATAAAGTGGCTCAGGTTGTGCAATATTATAACTGTATCGCAAGTTTACAGTGAGGTAATTGTACTTATAAGTACAAACACTTCTACAAGGAGCACTTGATGGACTGATTGATTGCATTTATAGTTCTTGGGATGAAACTGTTTCTGAACCGCGACGTCAGTACAGGAAAGGCTCTGAAGCGTTTGTCGCATGAGAGCAGTTCAAATAGACAGCATGGCTGAAGCAGCGTGTGCTAGATGCTGTATACCGATAATTTTCTTTCCAGTCAGCTGCTGTAGAGCTGTGACACTCAGATACAGAGTTATATAAATACTCCAAGTGGTGCAGTCAGAGTAATATGGAAAAAGAGGATCCGCTGTGGCAACCCCTAACGGGAGCAGATGAAAGAAGAAGAAGAAGGTGCAGTGAGAGTAAGAACGCTAAAGCAGCTATGGTATTTGGAATAGTTTGGCCATTCTGTGGACCATTATATTGTTACAGGTTAATTACAATCAGATGCCTTAAACTAATAAACAATATGCGGTTAATTTCAGTGTATATGATAAAGTCGCGTCAGGGATGTGGATCTAAAAAAGAAAGGGAAACCACACTGGAACAAAAGCACTGCTTTGATGCTGGGTGCCGCTAGTTTGCAAAAGTTTGCGTACGCCAGGGTTTGCGCTACAGTGAAAATGTGTGTGGCTTTACATCAAGTTTAGGTTTTATACATAGCGATTCGAGCGTGGAAACGGGAGTACGCAACATTTTTGTGTGTACGCACCGTTTATACATGAGGCCCCTGGAAACCACTCAACTCTTGTATGAATAGATTTTTCTTGAGATATACAAACAACCACCATTATATGGTATTCATCTAGTGAACACACAACATAACATTTTTTGTTAATAAACTATTTATAAAGATTTAATGTTAATTTGTGCTTATAAGCTGGCATTTTAACAGTTTCTCTCTCTTAAAATTGAATTATTTGTGAATTCTAGGACTTGATTACATTTTTAAACTTTAAAGCATGTGGTTAATCCTTAAGTTATGATTAGAGTTTCTTTTGAAATTCTTTTAGGTTTTTCTGAGGCTATAAAATCATCCAGATGTCATTTCTGGAGTTTACACACTCATGTAATTAAATTATATGGTTATTTTCTTAATCAAAGCCTTCATTTAGAAATGGACTTTTATTTAATGTCTTCTCAGATGCCATTTTGTTTAGACCATGGGGTGGCCATTTTGTGGTTGTTAGCAGCATGGCCTCTAGGGTCATGACATTGGGGTAATCGGTGAAGGGTTAAACAGTTGTCTTGACTTCTATTTTGTATCTAGGGTTGGACAAAACTCAACTACATTTGATTCTTTTGATTTTTGGTTATTGATTCTAGTATTTAGCTCTGCCTTTTGACACTGATTTTTGGTTTTACGAGGTTAATGTTCTGTGAGACCATCAGAAATCAACTCTGACCTCTATGAAAAGATATTTGATCAAACAGATTTTTTAGTGACAGAAATAAACACAATTTCTTGAAACAAATAGTGTTACTAGAAAACAAAGTACGGAACTTAAGAGGAAATAAACTTAGAGGGGAAATATTGGGGAAAGTTGAATATCTCATTTAGTATTGGAAGGGAAAATTTAGGTAACCAAGTTTTTGTAAGAAACTATTTATGGTTCCAACTTTAGACAAGAACGTTGAGGTATCCATTCTTGTAAATTGTGAAGCCGTGGTGAATTTTATTAGTGCCTCATTTTTAAATGATCTGGGAGTCAGTCCTGTACCTTTAAAAATTAAACCATGGGTCAATGGAAGAGAAAGTGATTGGGAATATACAGTATGTCTCCACCTACATGTTTGCAAGTGGGGTTGTTTCACAAACAGATATAGATGTTTTTTGTTACTCCATCCTCCATCTCTCAATTTATTTTGGGTCTTCCTTTATTACATATACATAATCCTGTAATGGATTGGGAAACAAAGAAATTAAGAATTGGAAAATGAAATGTAAGGAGGAGTGTCTTGAAATTCAGTTACAGACTCCTTCACCCACAAATGATCTTGCTGCCAAAGGAATGTGATTTACATGATGTTTTTAGACTTCCCACTGCATGAGGAATATGATTGTTCCATTGATATATTACCTAATACACTCCACCCCAAGGGTAAACTCAATCCTTTATCCATCCAAAAAGTCAATCTATCGAGGAATATATCAAAGAGAATTTCCCAATGGATACAAATGCTCCTTCTTGCAGTCCAGTGTGGACAGGCTCCTTCTTCATCAAGAAAAAGGATGGTGGGCTGAGACAATACATTGACTATAAAGAGCTGAATCAAACTATAGTGATTCCTTGCTATATCACGCTTGACTTTCGCGGCTTCACTCCATTGCGGATTTTATATGTAAGCATATCTAAATATATATCACAGATTTTTCGCTGGTTTGTGGATTTCTGCTGACAATGGGTCTTTTAATTTATGGTACATGCTTCCTCAGTTGGTTTTCCCAGTTGATTTCATACAAGGGACGCTATTGGCGGATGGCTGAGAAGCTACCCAATCAGAGCACGTATTATGTATTAAATAAAACTCCTCAATGATATACGATATGCTTCCCGCGCAGTGTTTCGCATACTTAAAAGCCCGAACAGCACCTATTGATTTTTTATTGTTTGCTTTTCTCGCTCTCGCTCTGACATTCTCTGCTCCTGACAGAGGGGGTGTGAGTAGAGGGGCTGTTTGCACACTGGCATAGAGGATATGGACGCTCCTCTAAAAAATGCTGAAAGACTACCTTCACATTGCTCCCAGCACCTATTGATTTTTGATTCTATATATCTATATACATATCTACATATACACATATATATATGCATACCTATCTACATCATATATACACACACATATACATACATACATACACAGACACACACATATATATAATTTGTGTGTGTGTATGTATGTATGTATGTATGTATGTGTGTGTGTGTGTGTGTATACACATACATACAAACATACACACAGGTATATATAAATATATGTGTATATATATATGTATGTGTCTATATGTCTGTGTATAGCTTTGATCACTGAGTGCAAGGGAAAAAGGGTAGTAGATCCCTTTTGAAAGGCGCTACACGACGGCTGTGGTATAGAAATTACATTTTCTATGTGAAAGTCCAAATTTCTGCCTCTGGTAATGTGCCTTACCAGCAATTAAAGAAAATTAGTTTTGTGTCCTCTGCAGTGTTAAGAGAGAAAGGCTTTGGTTTGGGATAAAAGGAAAAAAGGTGTAAAGAAAGGAAAGTTGCCTTTTTCTTTTATATAGTATAGAGAGATTTGTTCGGTGACGATATGAGCGCCTTTTGGGGACAGTCGCGGTGGGTCTTGTGCAGACTGGTGAGACGTCCCAGCTATTAATCGGCTGTGATAGCACTGTCA
Source organism: Polypterus bichir lapradei (assembly GCA_026402145.1). NCBI lineage: Eukaryota > Metazoa > Chordata > Cladistia > Polypteriformes > Polypteridae > Polypterus > Polypterus bichir. Next base: position 1,969,274 of record JANRMT010062829.1, on the reverse strand, counting down.
GTCCTTCACTCCTGTGCGTGTCTTCATAATCCGAGCTGACGACCTCATAATCGTATACGTGCAAAATAAAGTGCGAAGCGCCTTAATATTATTTTGCCGCGGTGTAGAAAAGGGGTCCCGTGTTTGCACTTGTCTGGGCTATAGCTCAGGGGGAGGATGAAAAAAATGAAAAGTGCTCACTTTTAAGGCAGAAGCGCAGTCAGCATCTCAAAGGCCGGCACAGCTATCCGCGCGCGCCGGCTGCTCAACTTTTGCTGGGCAGGAGACGCCAGTTTTTGCAGACACGTTCACATGATCAAAAGTCTCCGCGCTCTTTGGAGGTCATTCATATACAAAATACCCGCGCCTCGCAGCGGAGAAGTAGTGGGTTAAAGAAGTAATGAAAAAGAAAAGGAAACATTTTAATAATAACGTAACATGATTGTCATGAGTGTTGCTGTCATATATATGCCTGCCTAAATAAGTCACCCTCGCTTCGCTCTTACTTTTTTACCGTTCATTTAATCATGGCTAGTGGCGGAAAAATTATAAAATGGAAGGAGGATTACACTGAGTATGGCTTTACCAAAACAATTATTGATGGCGAATCGATTATTTATAAAGCTTGAATTGGTGGTCTGTTTTTGTGTGTTAACCTCATATTTTTTCATACTTCTTCTCAAACCAAGGTGGTGCGAGGCTAAAATGAATTGGGATGCGCTGATCAATGTAATCGGTGTACCAGGAAATCATGCATTGACAAAAGTTCCTCTTTGATTGTAATGCAAAGTGTGATTAAATGCATTATTTTTTAACGCGTTATGGAGCACATGCATCGAAGCTTCTCAGCTGTGCTTGTGCTAAGAAAATTAAACATTTTAAAAATAACGTAACACGATTGTCAATGTAACCTTTTGTAAGTAGTGCCTGGAGGATTCAGTGTGGAGAAAGTCTAGAGACAGCGTGTGTATTAACTTGTGGATTTCTCTGTATTTGGTGGCAGTGTGACGAAGTTGCTTCGGAAGACGGCGTTAGCCGCGGAGCTCAGCTCAGAGCGAAATGAGGTAAATGGGAGGGGAGATGATCACGTGACTCCCCCACCCGCCTTAACTGTCGATCCCCCACAAACACAGTCTCTCGGAATTTGCATAAGCACACCCCTTCACCTGCAATTTTAACTTAGTTACAAAGTGATCAAGTTAAAGTTAATTTAAAGTTTAGGTTTATACCTTGCTTTGTTTCCGAAGTAGCTGTACTGATGAATATGGTAGTATATGTCACTCGCTCGCTTCTTATTGTTTCGCTGACCCGCTAATTTAAAAGCCTTGTGCAGCGCCTGTCAGTTGAAAATTGATTGTTTGCTTGCTTTTATCGCTCTCTCTCTCTGCTCCTAGCGGAACTGTCATCTCTGACTTGTCATGGAGCACGTTTAAGCTCATGTGTTTGCAGTGTTTGAATAAAAATCCTTCTTGTTTCTATGACCTCCTGTGTCTCTGTGCAAATCTGTGACCCAAGCGTGACAATATATTCCGACGCTGACTTTATATATTCCAGCGCTGAGTTTATATATTACGACGCTGACTTTATATATTCCGACGCTGACTTTATATATTTAAGTTTTGACTTTAGGTGGCAGTGTGACGAAGTTGCTTCGGAAGACGGCGTTAGCCGCGGAGCTCAGCTCAGAGCGAAATGAGGTAAATGGGAGGGGATATGATGACGTGACTCCTCCACCCGCCTCAACTGTCAATCCCCCACAAACACAGTCTTTCGGAATTTGCATAAGCACACCCCTTCACCTGCAATTTTAACTTAGTTACAAAGTGATCAAAACTCTCGTTTATATCCTGCGTTCTCTCATTAAACTTGTATCCCACATTACCCGTGGGCATGAAAAACGCCAGCGGCAGCCTGTCTATTAACTTAATTTAAAGTTTAGGTTAATACCTTGCTTTGTTTCCGAAGTAGCTGCAATGATGAATATGGTAGTATATGTCACTCGCTCGCTTCTTATTGTTTCGCTGCCTTTTCAATTATATAATGCATGTTTTCTTCAGCGTATTTTGGAGCTCTTCCTGGTTTTCTACATAGTGCGTTGACAGTCAGTTCACGTGATTACATGGGCGGCGTGATGATGTCACACGAAACTCCACCCCCACGGCGGTCAAGCTCAACTCCATTACAGTAAATGGAGAAAAATACCTTCCAGTTATGACCATTACGCGTAGAATTTCGAAATGAAACCTTCCCAACTTTTGTAAGGAAGCTGTAAGGAATGAGCCTGCCAAATTTCAGCCTTCTACCTACACGGAAAGTTGGAGAATTAGTGATGAGTCAGTCAGTCAGTCAGTCAGTGAGTGAGTGAGTCAGTGAGGGCTTTGCCTTTTATTAGTATAGATTCTTGAAGTTGATGCTTCCGGTATTGGGGTGGGAGCCATTCTATCACAAAAATATTCTGATAAAGACCAAGCACATCCATGTGCCTTCTTTTCAAGAAAACTGTCTTTGTCTTTTCAAGACAAACATGACCTTTCATCAGGTAAGTTAGTTTTAGAGGAATGGACGCATTGGCTAGAAGGTGGCAAGTATTCATTTGTAATCTACACTGATCATAAGAATTTCATGCAGTTGAAGCCAGCATATGCCTAAATGCACTTCAGGACCATTGGGCTTTAAGCTTTAGTCATTTCAATTTTATAATTTCTTATACTGTAAATCTGCCAAGAGACGTGGCAAAGCTGGAACAAGGGTTGGCATTGTTTTCTAATGGTTTCTCTCTTCCTTCTTCTGCATAATGGAAGATTAACAGCTGTTCCACCTCCGATGTCACTTTCATTGTCTGACTTCCTGGACCCAGCCATTCCTCCCTGGAAGCCATATGACCAGTAGTTTGGCCATCTTGAAACAGTTCTACTAAGAACTCAGATCTGAAAAGGCTTGTCCACGTTTATTGCATGTCTTATTTGCTTGTTTTTTTGTCTCTAATTATATAGGGTCACCTGGCTGGTGCCCCAACTTTCTCACCTTGTGTCTCCCTTTGCAATATATATATATACTAGCAAAATACCCGCGCTTCGCAGCGGCGAAGTACTGCCTTAAAATTTTTATTAAGAAGAAAATTAAACCTTTTTAAACTGAGGGAAAATATACCAATAATTATTTGTTAAGGATCTCTTTGTATGCCACGTTGTCAGTTCGGCCCTCCAGTTGTAATATGACCAAGCTGTAGCTGTGCGCTGAGCTTACTCTTGAGCATGCAACGTACAGTTGGCCATGTGAACAGTAATCTTGTTTCAAATCTCACAGCTTGGATTGCTGCTGTCATAATCAGTTTGAGTTTCATGGTTTGTTTCAATTACGACAGTATTTGTAGGACTTGTGTTGAAGAGACATTCGGCATCTGTCAAGCGTTGTAAGTATACAACCAGTTTCATTGATAACTTCACATCCAGCTTTTGAGAGTTTAAACATTTCTAAACATCAAAGTGTCCACTACTGAAATCGTCACCTGTGAATCTAAGATGTTTAAGAGGCATTGGCGGTTGTCCAAAGGTGTAAAATATTTGGCCATTTCGGTACACTTGAAAGCGATAACCGAACAATTCAGTGGCAGCCATCAACTCACATGCAGATGCATAGGTGAAGGGCTTAAGCATTTCACTCTTCTAGTGCTCCTGTGTAGTATAATTATCTCCTGTACCATCATCAGTCCACACCTTGAACCTGTCCCAGTCATTCAATACATAAGACACAATGTTCTTCCGGATATCAAGAGTGAGCCTGATATGGCCGTGCAATATGTAACAAAGAGAATGGAAAAGGCAGGTGCCATCTCCAGGCATGGAAACCACTTGGTAAGTGACAGTTCTTTGATCGATGGTGATCACCTCGATAGACATGTTAATGGGGGTACGGTTGGAACGATAAAGGAAATGGGCACCTGAACAATGTCAACTAAGTCTAAAATACCTACACAATAACTATAATCGTAATAAATGAACAATTAAACAGCGGAGAAGCTGTGGATTAAATAAAAAGGCTGTAGTTATCAGCAGGGAGATGTGAATACCGTGGCGAAGCAAGGAAGGGAATGTAGAGACTGGAGCGACAGACGGCCTTATATAGGCAGGCAGCCAACAACGTGGGAGGCGTTGGGATGGGGGACCCAACGCCGCCTCACACGGTGACCGAGCTGCAGGCTATGGACGTATATATGTACATAGGTAGGATTCAGTTAGCGTTGGGAACCCGCGTACCAAATTTCTTGAAGATGGGCCCATAAGTAACAAAGACCGTTGAAAAGTTCAATATGGCGGCCGACAGTGGCATCATATCACCGAAATAAGTACCAAATTTCAGCCTTCTACCTACACGGGAAGTTGGAGAATTAGTGACGTTGGGAAGTTCAATATGGCGGCTGACAGTGGCGTCACACCACCGAAATAAGTACGTACATTGGTTTCGGTTAGCGCAGGTAAGCCGCCTACCAAATTTCGTGAAGATGGGGCCATGAATAAGAAAGTTCAACATGGCGGACGTTGTTGACCGTTATGACCGTTACGCGTAGAATTTCGAAATAAAACCTGCTTAACTTTTGTAAGTAAGCTGTAAGGAATGAGCCTGCCAAATTTCAGCCTTCTACCTACACGAGAAGTTGGAGAATTAGTGACGTTGGAAAGTCCAATATGGCGGCTGACAGTGGCGTCATACCACTGAAACAAGTATGTACATCGGTTTTGGTTAGCGCAGGGAAGCCGCCTACCAAATTTCGTGAAGATGGGGCCTTGAATAAGAAAGTTCAACATGGCGAACATTGTTGACCGTTATGATCGTTACGCGTAGAATTTCGAAATGAAACCTGCTTAACTTTTGTAAGTAAGCTGTAAGGAATGAGCCTGCCAAATTTCAGCCTTCTACCTACACGGGAAGTTGGAGAATTAGTGACGTTGGAAAGTTCAATATGGCGGCTGACAGTGGCGTCATACCACCGAAATAAGTATGTACATTGGTTTTGGCTAGCGCAGGGAAGCCGCCTACCAAATTTTGTGAAGATGGGGCCATGAATTAGAAAGTTCAACATGGCGGACATTGTTGACCGTTATGACCGTTATGCGTAGAATTTCGAAATTAAACATGCTTAACTTTTGTAAGTAAGCTGTAAGGAATGACCCTGCCAAATTTCAGCCTTCTACCTACACGGGAAGTTGGAGAATTAGTGATGTTTGGAAAATTCAATATGGCGGGCGACAGTGGCGTCATACCACCGAAATAAGTACGTACATCGGTTTTGGTTCGCGCAGGGAAGCCACCTACCAAATTTCGTGAAGATGGGGTCAGCCTTCTACCTACACGGGAAGTTGGAAAATTAGTGACGTTGGAAAGTTCAATATGGCGGCCGACAGTGGCGTCATACCATCGAAATAAGTACATACATCGGTTTCGGTTAGTGCAGGGAAGCCGCCTACCAAATTTCGTGAAGATGGTGCCATAAATAAGAAAGTTCAACATGGCGGACGTTGTTGACCGTTATGACCGTTACTTGTAGAATTTCGAAATGAAACCTGCTTAACTTTTCTAAGTGAGCTGTAAGGAATAAGCCTGCCAAATTTCAGCTTTAGTGATGAGTGAGTGAGTGAGTGAGTGAGTGAGTGAGTGAGTGAGTGAGTGAGTGAGTGAGTCAGTCAGTCAGTCAGTCAGTCAGTCAGTCAGTCAGTGAGGGCTTTGCCTTTTATTAGTATAGATACATATATATACACATATATAGTATATATATATATATATATATATATATATATATATATTATATA